>CM076719.1:11328494-11855721 GCA_038501795.1 Pseudopleuronectes americanus | reverse complement strand
GGGTAATGGTATGAGTGTGTTTTTGGGGTTAATTATATTATCAGCCGAAGGAGTGTGATAAGGGAATTAAAAGGTTCAGTTAAGGGGTGTAAAGTTTTTGTGTTATTGGAAGTTGGGGGCAGGGTTGGATCGGTAGTTACACAGGATCAGTGGTCTGTATACGGTTGGGTCATCTTGGTAACAAGGGTGGAGACGGACCAATTATGTAGCGTTGGACAGGAGTAGTGTGAGGGATGGGTGAAGGAATGGAATGTGGAAAGAGTATGTAGGGTGTGGGGTGGGAATTTACGCATTTGGGCGACATGGGTAGAATAGGGTGAAACTCAAGTTTTAATGGAATGTGGGGCACGTGGGGATTTTTTGGAAACACGTATTGATATGGGGAGGAGCATTTATTGTTAGCGTATGAGCAGATGGGGGCATAATGAGGTAAAATGTGGCGATAGCTACGTTTGTGGGTTGAGTCTTAGGGGAAAGCGATTCTTGATCATGTAAATTGTTTTGGAGTATTTATTGGGTTTGTTGGTGTCTGGATAGAGTATGTTTTTTGTTAACAGTTGTGTTAGGACATACTTGTTGGTTTTGATATTAGGGGGGGGGAGGTGCCTAGGCGGGGTCGCGTGTGTGCGGAGGGTGTCGCGTATCAATAGGTTTGATGGTGCGATGGGGGCCGAGCGGGCCGGGGAGGGTAGTGTTGGGGAGGGGAAAGGGCGCGGGCTGGAGGGGCTGATTCTGGATGGGTTGGGTGTGTTGTTAGTGGGAGGGCGCTGTTAGGGTTTAGGGGGTTTGAGCTTCTTGTTGTACTGACGGGTTTTGCTTCGCCGTTTGGATGCTGGCAATAAGCTATTTAATTGTTTCAGATTCTTTTTCTAGGCGATGTCTGAGGGGATGTTGTAGGCTGGGGTAGTGTTAACTGTTTGCTGATTGTCTGGTCACGTACTGTGCATTCGCGAGGTGGATCGTCTCTAATTCTCCTCAGTCCCGGATCAAGGGTTGGTTGCACTGGACTCTCGTGTGCGCGGGCTTCACGCCGACAGGCACTGCGCGTAGGACGACGACATCAAGGTTCCCTGTCTCGTGGTGAGTAGATCGTTGAAGACAGGCCTGATTGTTGTGGAGGTGGGGAGGTTGGGTTGCTGAAAGATTTTTTGGGTCCTTTGCTATATCGGGGCGGTATGGTTTGCACTAGATTTTAAGTATATTGTGGATTGTATCTTTATTGGTCGCACGGCGTGGTATTTGGGCTGGGGTCACACTCAGGGGTGGGTGAGGGGGGGAGGTGGCAGTACTGGGCTCACGGGGGAGTACAGGGAATGGCTGGGGTATAATCCCGATAGTTCGTTCCTGCTTCGAGGTCGATGATCTCTTGCGATTGTCTTGCATCGTGCTAGGGGGGGGTTGTTGTGGGTGATCTGTGGGGGGCAGCAGGGGTGGGTGTGGTGGTGCTGGGGGAGTTTCATGTAGTTTGATTTAAAAAATATGTATGAAACGGTCGGCCATAGCGTAGACACATCAGTCACGTTGGCTCGTAAAAGAACTTGATAAAATATGCCTAACAAGAAGATACAAGTATGTGTTTCTCCTCTAACCCCAAACCCCTACCTGACTCCCGGTGAGACTCCACCCACCTGGAAACTGCAGCAGCACTCAGTGTGGGAGAAGGAGTCCGAGGGGTCAGTGGAGAACAGGCCTGACACCAGTCCAGATTCCTGTTAATAACACCTGAAATTTGTTTTTTTGTTTTTTATCTAAGTGAAGCTCTTTTGGACGCCATGACGAGTGCAGATGACGTGCGGGAAACTGTGAAGGTATTGATTATTGATTTTGAATCATTCTTTCATTGGAGTTGATCAACCTTTGCTCTTCTTGTCGTGCAACAGCAGCTCACTGTGGTTTTATGGCTCACTGAGGGTTTTACTTGAACTTGAAAATACTGTGATTTCTCCTCTAAATGCAAAACATTTATTTAGTTTGATGCAATCGAATTTTTTATTGAAGTCGTTTGATTTTTGCTTCTTTCATCAAAAGTCTAATGCAACGTTCCTAATATAATACAATAAAATAATTTCTCATCTTGATTTTTTATATGCAGGGGGGGAAATATCATTAATTCAATAGCATATACTGCTTCTATCATATTGTGTTAGTGCTTCCTAAATAATGAGGTGAACAAATTAAATTTATATTCTTTAAATGTTCTAACAGTTGCTGTGGAGGTGCAAACCATTTTCAGATTAAATGAAGAGAGAATAATATATCATTGTCCCTCTGTTACAAAAACTATCTATAGATACATTTCGGGGGTTCGATCCATTTTAATAATAAAGTAAATCTAGTTATAATGTTAAAAGTATGTAAATGTAATTGTAGTAAAGTGGGATTTATTTTAAATATTTTTTTAGTAGAATGTGACTGTTGAAATGTTCTAGGTGACCATTTAGAATGTCGTTTCTTGTCAGAGCCATAGACTTGGTTAATAACTACTGAGCATGTTGCATAACAGGACTTTATGTGTGCAGAAATACTATGGCGGTCGACTGGCGTCCTCATGTGACCTGCAAACAAGTGCTCCCTCCTGCAGTCTGTCCTTCAGCCCAGTGCCCAGTGTCAGAGACGCACTGGGGCTGGTTCACCCAGAGGTCACCAAAAGGTACAGTGCCTCTGCATTTTCTATGTCAAGTTTAGTTCACTAAAGTCCTATACGATCAACAAGAACAAAGAGAAATGCAAGAATACATTTCCCTTACGTACAATTTGATCATAGTATATAGATGATAAACTATAATAAAAAGGTTGAAATGTCTTTTGTAGGTCTATCTTCAAAGAGTAGAAGGTGCGGTGGTAATAAAAGATTAGATAAAAAAAATCATACAAATTAGAAGCACACACTGCAGCCATTGTCTACATGAAGGAGTCAGGTCACTGCATTGAGAAAATACTTGGTGAACATCTCTGTGAATACATGGGACGTGTATGCAGAGATGTTATGGCTGAAATCTCTGCCTACCTACCCGTAGTTCATCAAAATCACATCCAGTAGTAAAAACCCTCTTCTTCCGATCTTTTGTAGCTTCTTCTGCTTCTTGTCCATTCACATCCCATCATTGAACAGTAACTTTGTATGAAAGCTCTCTTGTCCTTAACAATACCCTGTGAACCTCCAGATTCTTCGGGTGCGGCCTTCCCTTCCCCTCTAAGCTCGAGGGCTGCAGAGTGCTAGACCTGGGCAGCGGCTCCGGCAGAGATTGTTATGCCTTCAGCAAACTCGTTGGCCCGAGTGGACATGTGACGGGGATCGATATGACGGAGGAGCTGGTAGCTATACATGCATGTACACGCCAGAGACTCTTGAGTTCTGTTCTTTCTACTGATTTAACTCGTCTCTGTTTAGGTCACTGCCTCTCGTCAGTACATTGAGTATCATCAGAAGAAGTTTGACTACAAGGAGTCCAACGTGACCTTTGTCCAGGGGTACATGGAGAAGCTCGGGGAAGCTGGCATAAAGAGTGACTCGATGGATATTGTGCTGTAGGTTTAGATTAGAGCTGTTGAGGTTAGAGCTGCTTTCAGACATGCACTGAGCTCAGAAGATCCTCCAGACATTCTCTGGAGGGGCCGTGTATGTGAGCTCAAATGTCCGATTGAAAGCCTCCTGACTTTCTGCGGACTCTCTCCCGGCCAGTCCCATAGTGTAGAGTCAACAGAATGTCCAGAGGAGCCGATGTGAGAACACAGTAGGAGATCAATCGCAGAATTACGAGTGAGTGGGAGGGTTACTTACATTTCTAACACGTGACCGACGTGAAACTAAAAAATAACAAAAAGAAAACTGGTATAAGACACAGACAAAGATGGTAATGCCAAAGCTGTTGTCGCTGTGCTGTAAACAAACACGTGTGGTCTCTACATCAGGACTCATACTGTACATCCTGCCCCTGTTTTGTGCACCACCCCTCACCTGAATGCTCCACCCCTCACCTGACAGCGTTATTTTGTTAAAGGCAACTTTCTGAGAAAGTCCGGACCCAATTCTCCAGAGGTCATGTCTGAAAACAACTTATGACTCTACAATATCTGACAATAATCTTAATCCTCTGTTACTCGCAGACAGCTTTGTTATGTTGACAAAAACCTTGTCCTTCTAATCTATCCAGATCCAACTGTGTTATCTGTTTGTGTCCTGATGAAAGAGCAGTGCTGCAGCAAGCCTACGACGTCCTCAAGGTTGGTCTGAGGAATTTCTACCAACTAAATGAAAAGGGAAAGTGGTGTTTTCCACATGCAGCGGCTAAAAGTCGACTATTCATCGAAGTTGGGCCGGTCACTTTATCTTATTGTGTCCTTTAATTTTGTTAATTTATTTTAATAATTGGCCACAGTGATGTGACGTTGATTCAAGTAAAGCAACAATTTCCTCTCTTAATTCCTCCGTCTGAAGGGGACTCGTTGGAAAAGTTGATACAAACCTTTATGATTTGATTCCTTTTATACAGGAGGGAGGTGAACTGTACTTCAGTGACATGTATGCCAGCAAAGTTGTTCCTCAACACATGAAGGAGGATGCAGTCCTGTGGGGTAAAACCACGCTGCACCATCATCTAACATCAAGTTTAAACGCCACCCTATGCATAGTAGGATCACTTCATCACTGATGAACAGAATGCATTCACTGTTGTTTTCTTCTTTTTGGTGATAGGTGAAGGAATGGGTGGCGCCTTGTTTTGGCAAGACCTTATTGCATTGGCCCATAGCATAGGTTTCAGCACTCCACATCTTGTCTCAGCGAGCCACATTGTGATCTACAACAACGATCTCAAGGCAAAGGCAGGTAATGGAAAAAAACAGGGGTACGATTTAACTTTAAAGAAGTGTGTCAAGATTATTCTACAGCTGAGCCATCTCTTCTTTTCTCAGGGGATGTCAGCTACGCTTCAGGGACCTACCGGCTCTTCAAGCTGCCCAAACGTCCACTTGGCTCTAAGGCTACAGTGACATACAAAGGAACTGTGGGAGATTTCCCAGATCAGCTGGACTTTGATTCCTCACACTGTTTCAAGGTATTCCACAAGTGACCAATTGGCGTATTGTTAAAAGCTTTAAAAAATATGTACTGTATCATTATGTCAATGTTTTCTTTCGGCTTTACAGAAGGATGTTGCAGTGGAGGTAGATGGAGAGATGGCAGCAACTCTCCAGAGTTCCCGTTTCTGCCCTGATTTTGAAATTGAGATGTCGGACAAACCTGAGTCCATCTCAGAGTCAACACCACAGGTAGCGGGTCTTTTTGGTTTAATGGCTAAGATGCTTTAATTCTAATTGATTACCAGTTGCATTCACTGTATCTTGAACCCATCTTGTGCATGCAATCAGATATGATTCTTTAAATTATTTGAAATTGTCTAAAATTTTCACCTTAAACTTTGATTCTATCAGATACTACACCAACAGATAAAACATTAACCACTAATGCTCCTCATTGTTTCCTCAGTACTGCCACCTCAACCCGTTTCTGTTGGCTGACAGACTGGGGTCTTGTGTCAAACAATGCTCCAAGACGAGCAAAGAAAAGGTCCAATGAATACAGAAGAAATGGATTTGAAGTTCACATTGTCTGTTTGTGTTCACAGTCAATGCTGTTATGTTATATTACATAATTGTTTTACAACATTGCATCATCAACAAAAATCATTGTCGATCAAAGAGGGTCTCACATTTCAACTAATAAAATATAAATAAAAAAATCTCAATAAGGTTTGTGTCTCCAGAATCTTTTCTTTGTTGTGGTCAATCAATGATTTATTAAAGTGTGTGTAGCACAAAGTGAAGGGGAAAAGAACAAGTAAACATTACCATATTGAACCCACAGTTGTTGAAGACTGATAATATAGATTACCAGTGCTATTCAAAAACTTCACATTCATTCAATACCTGAGCAACACGTATTTCCTGAGTAACTAAAATACAGTTAAGATACTACATAAAGACAGAACAAGCTACATCTCCGCTATAAACATTTGCAATATATTGGATAAAGGCATTACAGTGCATATGAAACAGAAACCTCGAACAGAGAAGTCAAAGTGAAGCAACTGTTAATTATCGATGTTACTGTGTTGTAGATTTCAAATAACTTAAACCCTAACCCCAAAAGTGGATACATTACACTACTATTTTTGCAGGGATCTAAAAAAAATGTAAAGCTTACCTATATATCTGGATATAATGGCGTGAATTGCTAACACAATTCATTAATGACAAGTGGAATGGTTGATACACTTTACTTTCATTGTGGTGAAACTGATTATCCAGGCAATATTCATTATGCTGAGATCAGATTATTCGCTTGATGCCCAAAGTGGAATTTCAGTAAAGCTGTGTGTGGGCAACTATGGTAACGGATTTCTGAGTAAGGGAAGAGAAGAGGTCTGATTGGCTGGCAGGAGGCCAGATGCAGTGAATGGACAAAGGGAGGGAGGAGTGATGTCGTCCGCGAGGGGCATTCCTCCTGAACACAGCAGCACTCTGATCACATCTGCAGCCAGCTCATGTCATCGGATCTGAGAAGATTCAAAAAGGGAGAAAACTTATATTCAGTAAAGAGCAGTTGTCAGGGTTACGAGGCACTAGTGATGAGAACAAACAAAGCTTATCAATGTGTTGACCAGAGCTTCGATTGTGTAGTCCCACTTACTGAACTGAAACACAACTGCTATGTGGATATTACCCATGATCCCCGGCTTCCTTAACCAAAAGAGCTGCCGTTGTAACAAATACACCAAACCCTTTTTACTTCTGGCAATTTAAACATGGTCAGTGAACCTTCAAACTGACAAAACTGTTAATTTAAGATAAAAAATGTGTTCCTTTGAAAGGGTCAATGTTGTGTTCACAATTTGTCCCTGTGTCAAAACTATTTAAGGCAGCTTTATAATTGAAACTTAACGCATGTTGCTAATGGGCGGGTTTTAATGCTGTCCAATGGTTTGAGCTGCTTTATCACATCACTGGTAACAAATGGCAGAACACAGCATCTATCAAAACTGAGGGCTTCATCAGTGTGTCCTGTATATGTGGGACGTATGTGAACATTGTACAATATCACTCACTGAGCCTGTGTCTTTTTGAAAACCTGCCCAGTGGCCATCAGCTCTGCGAGAGAAGCCACAGCAGGTTCGAACGTCAGGCTGGCCGCAGCAACCACCACCTCATCCCTGTTGACAATAGGAGAAAATATTTAAATTGAGACTAATCACATAAAATCATATTCATATGAATCAGGAGTTATTCCACAGCTGCTTACTTGATGTAAAATGCCAGGAATTTCCTCTCTTCCACTTTGCCTTTAAATATGATTTCTGTGTATCCCTCTCCATAGCCTGGACGGAGGAAATGAGAAGGTGAAATATTCTGACGACAGGGTGAGATTTACTCGATAAACACTAAATAAAATAAATACATGTATTACCTGTGTATCTAATGCTCTTCCCAAGCAACGAAGTCCAGAAGAAAGGAACCGACTTAATTTCGGTCGGTTTCTTCAACATGTTCAGAGCAGCCACTCTTCCTGAGGTAAAGGAAATTAAGAAACCACCATAAAATTGGCCTGAACAAAAATGTGGAAATAAACAGATCACAATGTGCGTCTCTGACTTCAGCCTCTTACCGTGAGCATGTGACATTTGCCAGTGAGCGATGTTGACTCTTTGGTTGCCACGAATGGCCAGAGGGAAGCTTGTCACATCTCCAGCACTGAAAATATCAGTTATATTGGTCCTCATGAACTGTGAGAGAGGAAACAGCATTAGCTTTACAAACACAAGTATATACATGATATCTACTATTCATTTCAGTCAATTGGACAGAGGTATTCAGATAATATAACGTGTGTTTGACCAGAAGTATTCAAAAACATGCAATTCAATCCAGCTGCAGGCATGAGACAATTCATACATGTAAAGCTGTAACGACAAATTCTTGTTTCATTAGCTAATGACAGTAACACAGTGATTCAGTTGTATTGTCCATCCACTGTGTGTTACCTTGTCGACTATCACAGCTTTCCTTGAATCCACCTCCACCCCGCTTCCTTCCAGAAAATCTGAGTTAGGGATCACACCTGTAAAACAGATCTTTGGGTTGGATTTTTGTTTTTGGGGAGCTATAAGATCTGAATATGAAAGAATCTATTTTGGGCCGAGGCGGCAGACACCCAATTACCAATTCCTGCAATCACCACATCAGCTTCCAGGACTGTACCACTCTTCAGCACCACCTCCTTCACCTGAAAAACATAAAATAGGAATCTGTGATAGAAAATACATCAGCAGCGTATTGGCCATGAAAAAAAGGTTTTTCACTGAAAAAAAAAGCACTTGTATAAATAATAAATCAGATTCGAATCAAATAAGTTTATCTGATGATAACAAAATAAATAACAGGGTTTAAATATATAGATCAATCCGTTTGATGGGTGTAGGCACAAAGCTTTCTTCCAAATAAAACAAAATTACTGCTTCAGCTTCAGGGTCCATAGCTCAGCATCATGGTTTACATGGACACTGGGATTGAATTGAGTTACTGATAATGTTATGAGTAACTCAGGGCTACATGCTAACAAAATAAAGTTAGATTTACCTTGCCATTCTCCCCTTTAATCTCAGTGACTGTGTCATTCATGTAAAACTTCACGTTCTGCTCCTCCAACATCTGAGGGGGAAAAACATGATTATATTTAATAGAAGACAAAAAAAAATACTCTTCTCACAGATAAAGATGAATCCTCTCCTAAGTACTTACTTGCATCGTCATCTTGCCGATCTCCGGGCCCAGAGACCGCTCATACGGGTAAGTGGAAGTGCCCACCATGGCCACACTGGCAGCTTTGTCTGATAAGAAGGACACCACCTCCATACCTATTGTGTGTAAATAGTAATGAAAACACTTAAATGGCCCGCCTTTACTTTTTTTATATTAAGAGATATATTTATTTTAATGATCATCTCTTTCCCTGATAATCATTAAAAGAAACAACCACCTACAGATCTCATTGTTGCAATGTAAAGAATTCGAATGTGATTACATTACATTACATCACATCACATCACATTTAGCAGACGCTTTTGTCCAAAGCGACTTACATTTTTAGTACACTCAACATTTATTACCTATGAAGGAGGCTCCGATGACGACAGCCTTTCTCCCAAGACAGGAGTTGTGAATCTCTTTGGCGTCTTCAGCATTCTGCAGTACGTGTACTCCCTGCAGGTCCCAACCGGGACAGCTGAGCGGCCGGGCCCTGTGAACACGAACAGGACCGTCAAACCACTGTGGAACTCTATCTGTCTGTCTCAGACTGTTTCTAAAAGACTTGAGGAGCAGGATAGTGACGACTCTGACCTACAGCCTGTCGAGATGAGGAGCTGGTCATAATGCTGCACAGTGCCGTCACCCAGCTTCACCGCCTTGTCCGCGGGGTTTACAGACACCACCTGCCAAATCACAGAACACATTTCTTCACAAAGACCAAAGAGAGTGTCTACTCAAAAAGGTTAGAAGACATCACAGAGACTTTGTGTAATTTTCTTCTCACCTCCTTTTGTGTCCACATCTCTATTCCATGTTCTTCATAAAAGTCAATTGACCGCAGGAGGAGGCTGCTGCTGTCCACGTTCATGGCCTGAAAGGAGGTTTATGTCACTTACCAACAATCTACATCTCAAACACAAATGATCTAGTTCTTTTATTTTGATAGGGACGATGCATAGCTTATGATAAATGAGCCAGAGTAAGGTGTACATGCAAATTTTCATCTGTTCTTCTTAGCCATTTCTTAAAAAGTGACGTGAAACAAAAAATTAAAACCCTCCAAACTAACTGTACATAAAACCCATGATTAGAACACTACACCCAATACAAAAGAGGGAAAAAAGAAAACCACAGATTTTATACGAAGCCAAAAAGAACCACCTAAAGATTAAATGTGTATCTATATAAAAAACAGTGGGATAATTACCTTACTCAGTTTTGGTTTGTCAAACGGAGGGAGTGTGTCTTTGGTGACAATGATGATTCGACCCTCGTAGCAGTTCTGTCTCAGTGTCTCCGCACAAACCAGCGAGGCCGGCCCTTAAAGAAAAACATGTTCACTGTGTAACATACAGAGATTTACTGATAAAACCTATTAAATACACAGGCTTTGGTCTTAAACTCTCTGAAGGCCCTGTATTCATTATATCTAGTTCTTACCTCCTCCTACGAGCAGAACAGTGTGTTTGATGTCTGGTACCAGGCTGCACATGTCCTTCACTCGCCTGGTCAGATTAAGAGTCTGAGGGAAACACACAATCAAGGGACTGTTTAAAATCTGGTATTTTAAGACTAAAAGAAAGGAAAAACTGTGGTAAATTTATTGTACGTGTGTTTAACTTGCTGCCTCTTACTTTTTTGTCGATGGAAACGAACACATTGCCATCTTCAACTTTGACCTGTTAAATTAAATTTTAAAAAGTGTAAGTTCAGAGGTAAAGGGATTTAAAAAAAAATTAGTTTTGATTAGACAAAGTGAACTCAGTGTGGTGAGTAACCAGAATTTCTAGACATAAAGATCAAACAGAACAGCTGATTAGTCTTATTATAGTATTCCTCCAATTTAATTCTCTTCTTGGCCAAAACATACAGTATACCACTAAAGCTGTTTTCAGATATGAACTCTGGAAAATATCTAGAAAGTTGCATCAGGACATTTTCCAGAGTTTGCCTTCACATGAAGGATATTGTCTGTGGTGGGCGCATTCAGGGCAACAGGAAAAAGTTGAGAATTTTCAGGAGGCAGGACATACGGCATTAATTCCACTGTGGAAAACTTGTTGTGAATATTCTGGAATTTTTTTTGCTGTATTGTCACATGACTCCCTCCGACATTTTAAAAGGGGGAATGGAAAACCATCATGACTGTGGCTACACTCTTCTGGATTTGGTTCGGTCATAAGATCAGTAAATGTCATTGGAGGTTGGTCTCTACAGCCATGTTTCACCTTATAGCATGGAAGGCTGTCTAAACCTGGATACTCTTCGATGTCTCCAGTTCGGACGTTAAAACAAGCAGCATGAATGGGACATCT
This sequence comes from Pseudopleuronectes americanus, assembly GCA_038501795.1. Taxonomy (NCBI): domain Eukaryota; kingdom Metazoa; phylum Chordata; class Actinopteri; order Pleuronectiformes; family Pleuronectidae; genus Pseudopleuronectes; species Pseudopleuronectes americanus. The sequence continues at coordinate 11,844,601 of CM076719.1, read as the reverse complement.
GACTCTGTCACCAACCAATGTTCCTGCATCATCAGAGGAAAGAAGGTTAAATTCACTCAAAGCAAAAACGTTTAATTGAGTTATAAATCAGATTTGAATGTACAATGATGAAAGTTTACCTCTGATAAGAGGAGCGTTGTAATGAGAGCACCGGTTCCCCACAGCACTGTACTGGCCGTTGGTACGGACCAGCAGCACCTTCTGCTCCCCCACAGTTACTTCCCTCATCCTTAACACACACACAACAGACAAGGAGAGAAAACAGTGAGGAAACAAATCCAGTTGAATCAAACTAATCCTGAAAGTATTGATCATTTTGTTTTCCTGGTGAGAAGAAGACTTACTGTCCATCCTTCAGGTCGTCCTCCTGACAAACCAGTCCAGTCACCTGCTCGTCCCCCAGTTCTTGACACTGACTCATTCTGAAACTTTGAGATATGAATCTGTTGAGAAAACCTGTGAGTTGTTCGGCCTGAATTCCAACTGACTGTGAGTGGAACACGTGACACAGGCCCCAATAATTAACTATGAATGAAAAGCAACCAAATGCAACCTACTGTATATTGAACCTAAATAAATGTTAACGCATAAAACATAAATGCTAAAGTTTTCTGCATTATTTTTTTCTGTTAAATAAAAGTTTTTATATTTGCAACTGATTAAATCAGTTACTTTCATATTAGGAGTTTCATCAAGTTCATTGTAGCCATATCTTAAAAACCCTATATGCTACTGATCTCATATTTTATATTTATATTATATATTTTTATTTATACAACCTACAGGAATAAAGAGCAGTGCAATTCAAAATGTTGTGTGATGTTCCTTTAAGCTCATTTATAATCCCACTTATCTGCTGTTGAGACCGTTTCAAGAGCAATTCAATTCTTGAATACAAAATGCTGAGTCACTGCTGGAGATAATAACAGTCACAATTCAAAACCCTTTGTTTAGCAGGACACACCTTCTAGCCACTCCTTCAGGGCACCTTTGTAAGACAAAAACCAGACGTACAAGGTAATGCACATGAGTGTGTACATCTCACATCCTGTTTTATCTGTCCTATGCCAAATTTGCTAAACTTTGAATGTTTAGCTTCCACTCCATCACATGATAACCCAATGGAGGTATCTGATTGGTCCAAAACTCCGTCTGCAGCACAACAGCTACATACAACCAGACTCATGAAGAACTAGTCTTCAGAGACAGGAACAATATAGACTTCTGCTACAGATGATGTGACCACAGCCCACATCCTTGATGTCTGGGTTCACATGAGTGAATAGAAACCACTTTGACATGTTGTTAACCTCCATTATAAAACTGCCTCAAGCGAACTGAGGATAATCTGTGCTCTGGTGAAGGCAAAGGGAGGTCACACCAAATTGGGGCTGCACCTAATGACAATTTAATGCACTGTATTCATTGTTTCCAAGGCTGATCATTAATGGACACATCAGAAGAAGCAGTGAGAACTGACCATCACAGTTTTCTAGAACTCGTGGTGCCTTGAATTTGGATTTTTGATCAAAACATGACTTGAGTGATTAAACCTGTAATCGACTAACCATTACAGTTCTAAATCAAACACTGATTATACAGATATAGGCTTATATATAAACAATCATTATTTATACCACCTCACTTTATCTTGAGCGCCCAAAGCTTTTTACACTCGTAATCGTAACCACAGCTTTTGGTTTAAGCAGACGGAAGAGAAATCCGTTTTATTCTGAATGCATACATGTATCGACATTAATGGGAGAGGGATGAGAGCTCACCTGTTTTCCTTTACTCGACAGTAATCAGAGGAAACGATGCTGCTCTGCTGATACACCGATCGTATCCCCTGCACGTACACACACACACACACACACACACACACACACACACACACACACACCGTGAGCTGGTCGAGCAGGCGCACTGACAACTCGATGTTCACCTCCCACGTGACAGCCAGGAGGACCCGTGTGGTCCGGCTGAAGCTCCTCCCACCATGAGGGAGGGGCGGAGGAGATGGGGGGGAGTATTTCGTTTGACTTTATAAACTTAAAAATGAGGGTGTTGTCCTGTGGTTGTGTGGTTTGTTAAAGGCTAAAAGTTATTCCAGAGGATTAGAGTGGAACACATGCAATGTAAAACAACACACACACACACACACACACACACACACACACACACACACACACACACACACACACACACACACACACAAGATCTCTTTATGGGGGGGTGGCGGTAATGCGCTCCCTGGGCCACAGGGATGAGACAGCCCCACGCCACTACGCTGCCATGGGTGGAACCAGGACACCAGTGGACACAGGAGCTGGGTCCGAACTCATGGGTGAGGATGGGGGGGATTTTTATTAGGGCGAAACAACTGTTGCACAAGTTGTGTACCTAAAATTTCAGAAGAGAGATCGCCGTCTCGACTGTATCCAGGTGACCAGTCTTTAACCTCAGATCATCAGCTTTGTTTTTTGGGACATACACTCTCTCACTCTGTTAGTTTACTACAAATCAAACTCTTTCCACTTTAAAATAGTGATATTACACTTCACTCGAATGCTCTGCAGCATTCATGAGATTTCCCTTCACCAGAAATAACTATAATTTTTTTTAATTAATTAAATTAAAAAAACATCCTGCGCAGAAGCCCACTGCGCACATTCTGCGCAGAAGCCCATTCTTTAAATTAATTTAATTTAATTTAAATTCAATTTTTTCAGTTTTTTTACTTTATTTAAATTTACATAGTGTAAGATATTTTGCAATTAACAAGAGATATAAATTACTGTCAATTTTAAGAGTTCAGTATATTGCCAGGATGGCGATGGGAGAGAGTGGGGATTGAACTCAAGACCTTCATATTTGAGGTCGACCGCTCAACCGACTAGGCCACACAGCCTGCTGTTTTCTGAGAGGAACTAAGCACACTAAGAAGATGGACAAATTATCGTGTGTCTGTGTGTGTCCTTGTCTATGCTGCAAAGCTTCAGAGAAAATGTTTTCTACTTTTCTACATATATTTGAGAGCCTTTGTGGTAAAATGTTTTAAAAGTCATATTTAAAACATCAATTTATTGATATTTTACCTTGTCAGGGTAAATCCCCCATATTGACAATATCCCTGTCAGAAGTCATATTGGTGTCCGAGACAATGCACCATGAAGCTTGACCACATGGTGGCGCTGTGTCATTCAAGTTCATGGCTGAGACTTGATTGAGCACAGCGCTTCCTCGGTCACTAACACTGGATGAAACAACAGTGGAAAGACTCTTTTCAATATAAATTGTATTTTCTGTTAGAATATTAATCATCTCTTTAAGTACATTAGGTATCAGTACCTACCGTCATGACATATACAGTATATATCATCCAACCAATTGAGCAAATCTGTTTCTTTCAGTCTGTGGTGGAGAAATTTCCGACGGCTCGTGAACGTAGAACAACACATGTAACGTGTTTATGGCCGCGCCCCTTCGTAGTAGGGCGGGCGGGTTTGTGTGTCCAAGTCACAAAGTTACACAAGCGACCGATGAGGTTGTAGAAAAGGACGGTTTCACAACGACACGCGCAGACGCATTTCTCACACCTGTAACTACACACACAGACACACACATATATAGAGAGCGATCCAGCGGGAGTACCACAGAGAGACGAAACAAGAGAAAACCTTCTGACACAGCCGAGCTCCACTCCTCTGCTCGGACACCACGTTGTGTTTTTTTCCCCCCAGCGCTTCCACCGCTCCTGTCACAGAGATTCTCCATCGGTAACGAGTCTTCTCCCGTGCGGGGCCACGCTCGTCGCTGTCCGCTGCGCTCACGGACACAAGTGTGGTCGGTTCCCTCTGCACATCACTGACATTTCAGTCATGGACCTGAGCTCAGTGATCGTCACCACCGGCGGCTCCGCGGTCTTCTTCAGGCTGGTCAACGCCGGGGTCGGTACGCTGCCCATGCCCGAGTCCGCCGCCAGGAACGCGTGGAAGTGGAGGAACATCTCCACCTCGGGCGTGCACAGCTTCATCACCGCGATATGGGCCGTGCTATGGTGAGTTCAACACAACAAGCTCTTATTGTTATGATTACCGTTATCATTTTAATTCTATCAGGAGGTACACTATAATACACTGTGATACTTTAAGATGATACTTTTTGATCAGATGTGATAGTTAACAATATTATACGATACTTTTAATAAGATATGATACATTACAATATTATATGATAACAGTTGATACAATACGAGTCTTTGCGATACTTCAAGATAGGATATGATAAGAGATACTTATTATATCCCTCATGGGGAAAACACCTTACACATAGCGCATGGCAACAGGTAACAGACAATCTTTGTATCGAGGCAGTAGACAATTGGAAAACACAGCTGCAAGGTGATAAGGATCCAACATTTTTCATGAATGGATTTTGGAGTGGTTGTATTCAAATTTTAGTCAAATATCCTAAAAATGTCAGACTGCAGTTTAACTTAATTTTGATTCAATCTAGGCAATGTGGCTAAAATTGGAATTAAGATTAACAACAAACGTGTATATCCGTTGATATACATGTTATAGTTTTCTTTTTAGGTTTAGAATAATCTTTGGTCTGAGTGAAGGCTGTGGTTTTAAATTCTTCTTTAAGGGGCAGAGAATGACAAACACTTGATAAACACCTTTTTACAAATCTGTGTGTCTGCATACCTCCTCACTGTGACCTCTCAATGAACAAGTAATATATATATATATATTGAACCTTTGTTATATTGTTATCGATGAAAATTCAATTTTTACAATTGTTGATATATCAATCAGCCCCACACTTAATTTTGAATGTAGACAAATTGGCCTGGTTCATCATGAACTCTCAAATAACATTTCACAAACTCTTTTTGATTTTCTCTCTGAAAGTCCTTATCTGAACCGGTGTGTTTTTCGCAGCTTTTTCCGTCACCCGCAGATGGCCGAGGATCTGATAGAAACCTACTCTGTGTTTTCTCATGCATTGGTGTCGTTTTCCATCGGTGAGTAGCAGCTCCACAGTGTTCACTGCTGAATTACAAGTTGTGTCCTGAATGGGACAGGGGAGGGAAGGGGAGGGGGAGGGTTCACCCAGAGATATGCTGCCACTGTCCTATGGGAAAGTGAGGAAGTACAGTCATCCAGTATTCAGGCTCCTCTCCTTCTCCCACGTGGTGTAAGGTTTTATAAAGGCCATGAAAAACAGCAGGAAACTGAAGCCACTTTGTACAACACATTGTCTACAGTAATGAGGCAGCAACAAACAGCTTCTCACTTATCAGTGACATTCTGAGTACTCAGTGATTTGCAGCCATATTAATGTGCTCCATCATTTTACTGATAACTGACAGGTGATATTCACCATCTTGTTCTTACGGCGGTTTATCAAAGTCAAGCTGTCTCTAATTCAAACAGAGTCACTGCTGCCTTCAGTGTGAATTGGAGATTGAGCTCTGACTCTTGGGCGTGTGTACTCATGGGTGTGTATTTCCATTTAGCTTGATCTGTTCACTTTATGTACAAATTGCCTTAACATTGCTACAGTCTGCTTTCTGTAAACCAAACTAAAGACTATCATGAATTTGATTTATCATGATGTCCTCAGGATACTCCACATTCTTAAAATAGCAACTTGCCCTGTTTTTTAATATTCTGTCAGAAATATTGCTGGAGAGCGACTAGCGGCACGTGTGAGCACTTAAATCCACAAATTTGTTGGATCTGTGCCGAACAACCAGTTCTCCCAGAGGATTCCCAGGATGTTTGACATTCTTTCAGGAAGCCGAGCCCTGGAAGCTGGCAATGCGAGCAGCATTGTCAGTGCGTGAAGATCAATGGGTGGCATTATGATCGGTCCCAGGCACCGGGCGTAACCCCTCGTACAGTCACGTGACATCACCGGGACAGAGACTGCGCAAAAAGGTTGACTTATGGGAGCAGTCCATATCAGATGTGGGTGGTAACAGAGAGGGGAGTCATCTGTATAGAAAAACTTGGGAAGAGCTTCTCCCAAACCCTCCCGCCAGAGATGTGGTGTGATTCTTCTGAGGCGTCACTTAGTTTTCAGAGGAGTTTTATTCCAGCAGATGTGTGGAGGGAGCTCGGCTACAATGGTTGTGGGCTTGTTGAATGAAGACCTTGTCCAGTGCCTTAAGCAATGTCCTGCAGAGAAACCCAAGTATGGTTAATGTTTAAGGGAGTCAAGCTGTTGGCTGGCCGACGTAGTGGTTAGTGAATGAGGAGATGATTTTGTACACAGCCTATTTCTAATAATAAAAAATGAAGTTACCTCTAATATAGAAAAAAACAACATACTTATAGTGAATTTCAGTTCTGCTTAGAGAAGACCCAAAATGTAAGTCAAGTTTACTCCGGCAGCAAAAACAAAAAGCCACAAAGTAAGATGTTTACATGCTGTGGTAAGTTGATCTGTGTCAAACGGCTAGTGTCTTAATCAGTTTTCTTGTGCCTAACCTGATTTTCCCATCAGTATCGTCATGTTGACTAATTGGTTTAACAGAGGAATCCCCTGAAACTCACTGCAGGAGACGTTGAATCGACAAAACGCATCAGCTACTTCACCTAAAATCAACTTTTCCTCTGCTTACTTTTCTATTCAGGCTTTTAGGTGATGGCAAGTGAAAAGACAAAGCAGTGCTTGATACCCTTGATCTCTGTGTAGATGTTGGCAATAACAGCCACACTTGCTGATATAATAATAATCACCTTTTTTGTATAAAACTCAGAAAGGGCTTTATAGAACAAAATCTAACAGAGCTCACAGTCGAGATAAAAACACCAAAATGTGAAAAATAGAACGTACAGTCAAGATAAAAACAGCAAAACATATTTTTAAAACAAAATGGAACGGAGTGTTAAGGCTTCACAATGGCATTTTGCCCATGTTGGTTTTTATAATATGCTAAAAATAGAAAGCAAGATCAGATTTTCTTGTTCTGATTGTCTATCAGATGGTGCTGTACGATGATACTGAGTTATAATAACACAAGTGCGAGATGATAGATATGACTCCGCTTGCTGGAGTTGACGGTTGGTAGAAAACCTTGACCTAAACTCCACCTCTCGCTGCCATTGTTGGAAAGACTGCATTGTGTAGGAGTTCACCTTGTCCATTGTCGAAATCCTTGCTTCTACGGAAAGCAAGGATTTCGTTTATGTCAAGAGGAACCAAACTACGTCTTCACAGCAACAGAAGGGTCCTGGTGTCAGATTTCAAACATAATGGAGGGGGGGATTAATTCCTGCTTCGCCCCTCTATCCTCAACACTTCATTATTTTTTTTCCAGCATTCAGAAGCGCGGTCACCATGGATACGGCTTGTGGCGGGGAAGGATGGGTTGGGGGTGGTGGATATGAATAGCCCCTCTCCAAGACACATCGTGGTTGCTGTCGTCATGGGAGCAGGGGTCCTCCCGACACACTCGATGAAACCCGAGGCTGCTCTTGACATGACAATCTGTTGTGTTGTGTTTGATTAATGAATCGCTGAACCCTAAAATGTGACACTCTGCTCATTCCCACAGGTTACTTCATCTACGACTTCCTTGACATGGTGCTCAACCAGAAGCTGAATCAGTCCTGGGAGCTTCTCTTCCATCACATTGTGGTAGGTCTATCAAGTTTAACTCACAGCTAAAAATAAAGCTGTGGTCCGAGATGTTTAGGTTTTGACGAAAGCTGTCACTGAAAGGAGATAACTTTTTATTTACAAGTGAGAAACCGGAATCATGAAGTCAATAAACAGTGTAGCCACTGTCTGTCCGGATCTCGCGCCAAAATTCCAACACACCTGTCAAACCCACTGACACGGGGAAGACAAAATACCGGTCTTTCTTGTTGAGTTGCAAAGACCAAGTGAGGGAGGAACAAAGACAAACATTCCAGCGTGACACCCCCACACACCCCCACCCCTCCCAAGCATCGAACCTCCCGTCATGCCTCCAGAAAGATGAGCTCAGACAATTTGACCCTTCCCCCCCCACTCCTGCTTTGAAAAGCTATGGAAAATAAATAGGGGAAAGACCTGAAGTGGAAATGTAGAAACTACACCCTGAATGAATATTTTCCTCCTCTGCTTCTGGCTGCCTGCATCCAAGATGCTCGGTATGTGTGTGTGTGTGTGTGTTTGTGTGTGTCTGTCTGTTGCCAAGCCCTTGTTATTGTAGTGCATTGCTCACCCCACAAGGGCCGCATGGGTTACATTTTTTATTGTAAATGTCTCTTGACAGAATGGGAGAGGTGTTGTACTGTACAGCTGCGATGATTTACATGTGTGTTTGGCTGTTAAAACAGGAGCGGGGTTTTTATCCTGACAGATGTGGAAATATTTGTCTGCAGCATTTAGAAATGAGGCCACTGAAAACGTGCTGAAGAGAGTATAATGCACACGGATGTTCCAGTAATGGAAGGAAGACATGCTCAAAATAGCTATATCAACATGCTGGACTGATAAATATCACTTAAACGGCGTGGTCTCTCATATATCTCTAGTAAATATAACCTCTGTTCAGTATCTCACACACAAACGCACTGAGGACCTTTAAACCAACACAGAGGCAAAACTTTGCCAGGGAAACTGGTTCCAGTTGAACAACCAGCATGACAGACACACAAAATGTGTGTGTGTGTACTCAACTACTGGAGTCAGCGGATGGTGAAACTTTGTGAGATTTAATTTGTCCAGTGCTGAAGCGTTACTTTTCCCATCAAGCACATTGAGCGCTGTGTGCTTGACCAGAGTAAAGTTTCCCCCACAATGCAGCAAGTAAAAGTCATTTACCACAAGTACTGTGCTGAGGGAAACCAGCACTTTTTCAGGACAGCTGCATTCTCCTGGTTAATCTTCTTTAACAACTGTTTCTCAAGTTATTTATCTTAAAATGTTTGACACAGTGCAATGAGTTCCTGCTCAACATCGTGAATCTGTCATATCTGAACATGCACAGCTCTCCTCCACTGCAAACAGTACACTGTCAAACGTGCACTATAATAAACTTAAGTCAGTAAATAAGGACTTGCAAGATAATTTATTTGCACATAATTTTTAGGTTTTTGTGGTTGTGATGGCACCAAAATTTGAGTCTTACCTGAATCAATGTTTCACAGATTAAACTCTGATAGACTGTTGGAAATTCTCATTTTAGATTAGTTGTGTTATTACTGTGGCGATGTTGTGTGGATCTTTCTGTTGCCAATCTCTTACTCTTGTTGTTGTAGTACACTGAAATTAATTTCTACTGTATATGTCTCTGAGAGGATTGCAGTTGGCTTGTACTGTACAGCAGCAATGATTTACAAGCATGTTTAGGTGTTAAAGCAGGAACTGTTTTTGTTTGTTTGCAGCCTTTAGTGCTTGTTTGTTCCTAAACTAAATTTAATTCTCACCTGAATCAGTGTTTCACAGAGGAAAATCTGTGCTTCACTGTTGGAGAGGCTTGTTTTGGATTACTTGTGGGGACACTGTGCTGATGGTGTGTGTACAACTGTTTTGTAGATGGCAAAGGCCTAAGTTTGAGTGTTTGAGAGAAGATGACCGTATCTCCTCTGTTCAGAAAGTCTTGTTTTTTTCTCCTCCACTTCCTGTAACCCTAGTGAATGGTTGCTTTGGTGAAGCAGCTGGCTATAGATTGTCACTGTGGGAGGAACGCAGATTTCTCTCTCATTCACATGGCTCTTTGTGCTTCTCTGCTGTCGCTAGCTCCCTTCGTTTCCCTGCTGCGCCATCATTTAGACTTTCATTCATTCTTTTCAACGCAGTTCACTCCTTGGGCCGTTTTCTTTAAAGTCCTTTATGATCTTGTCCCTTTTTTTTTAACCTTTTCCTGTAACTTTCATAAATAGGGCTATGTTGTTGGAGGTTCGTGAAGGGTTGTAATGCAAGAGAACCACATCAAACCAACAGGACCAGCTGGTCAAACTGTCAGGAGAAGGTCAATCTGTTCATTTTGGCTGCCCAATAGGAAAACAGCAACTTTATATTGATATATTAGTTTATGTTGTCATGCAGCAAATATCCATAAATCCATCTTTTATCAACACCACTTATCCTTTGAGGGTCAATGGGTCGATGCATGTAAAGCAAGTATGGATCAAGTATGTAATAATTCCTCATTAAATTGTTTACAAACAACTAGACCTATATGAAACATAAACTTCTTTATGTAGGTAATTATGTTATAATGGAGATAGTTGAGCTTAAAATTGACATCTGTGGGACAGTTTGACGCTACAGCATCGACCAACGGAAAGTTGTCATCAGGTTTTTGTAGATTGGCCAAAAGAGTTGATATATACTTTTTATATGACTGGCAGAGTTTTGTTTGAAGAGTCAAACCTGTGTTTTTGTCTCATTTTCCTTCTCTGCTGTTCTGCTCTGTGGAGCCCCCCCCACCTCCTTCCTAAGGGTTGGTCTGCACTTCTATATTCTTTTTTTTTGTTGACATACCTGCAATCTGCCATGAGGGTTTCCACTCTTACACAAACATTAAGGGAAAGACCATGTGGTGCAACTCAAGACATGTTGATCCCTGTTGTCGCAGACCAGGAACAAAAAAATAAAGTCAAACATACCATGTATACTTCTTCTTATTGACTGTAGTGGAGATAACAGCTTCTTATTTCTGTCTGAGGAACATGGTCCCGACGCCTGATGAGATCCTATCAACCACGACCTTGTGCTTCCATTGGAAAACAGGAAGTCCAGATAGTTCTGCCAGAAATAGGGGGCCTCCCCGTGAGAAGATTAAATATGTATCCCCCTACAATATATTGTATAAGAAATACAGAATGCAGAATTATTCAAGTAGTCAGAAATGTGCAGATTCTTAAATGTGTTATAGAAAGAGCAGATAACATTGTTTCTTTTTGCTGCAGCTGGGCCGATTGCAGTATAGTTAATGTAAAACCAAGGTTTGTTTGCTGTGCTTGTAAAAAGAAGGAACAATGTAATGTAGTTCCCATCCCATGGCTGTTTCAGCCATGTTTGTTTATGACACACTGAGCCTTTAGAGGTAGACGGACAGATTTGTTCTACACTGAAGAGCGAAAGCATCTGAATAACAATATGACCAATGTTCTCTTCTGAGATCTATCATTCATGATAAACAGTGGAATCACAGAGTCTATCAGTTTGGCCTTCCTGCTGTCTGTCTGCTCTCAAAGTTTGAAGGTTTGATGTTTTCCAACATCTTTGCCTTTTCCCTCCCAAAAGTCTCTGTCATCCCTCTCTCATTAGTCTGAATTCAGTTATCTCTGTAGAGTGAGGCTCAAGGCCGGCGCTCATCTGAAGCAGATCAGGACGTCACGGGTTAATCGGCCATCTGAGGATCTGCACTGTTCTCAATAACAACTTCTCTGCTTCGTCCAGTTGGGTCGTCTCCAATTTATAGATTTAAAACTGTATATGTAGGACCTTAAACATTCTCCCCTCTAGTCTTAATATTGGTCCCAGCTGTGTAAAATGTAACCATCATTTATTCTTCAAGTAGCACGTGTTAAAAGTTGCCGTTACACACACAGAAATGATCAGTGAATGGATTTTTTAACAACCTGGGGAAGTCATAAATTTCACATTGCCTCATGCTAGTTTCAATATTGCTTAAACATGGAATTTTTCTCCTCCTGTTCTACGTAAATGCTCGAGATTGCTCCAACTGCACTGGTAGCTTTCTTAAAGTACAGGAACTAACGAAACAAACAGGTAAAAGTAAAATGTGTCTGATTAACAAAAGTAAGAGCAAAAGTAAAAGACTTAGAAATAATCAAATAACCAAAATAAAAACATCTGGAGGTAAAATGAGGTGAGATTTAAAGCTCAAATTACCCAAAGGATGAAAATGTGTTCAGCATTGGATATTTCTATATGTTGTTCCTTGTTTCAGGTGCATGAAGAGGACGTCCTATCTTATGTGCCTTCACGCTCATATTTGCCATGTTTTCAAATTCAACCTTAGTCCCATTTTTCCTCTCCAACGTTGGTCTCGCACCAACCTCAGACATGAAAGGAAGTTTACGGGGCATGAAAATAGATGTTTGTGGGAGGAGTGTGGCGCTGTCTCACAAACTCAACAGCGAATGTCTCTTTTGGAAAGCGGGAAAGTACCATATTTGGTGGTTGGCTATGTTGTCATTGGTGTGACGCCAAGGGCTTAACTTTAACAACCTGAAATGCATGATTTAAAGTGGATGGCGCAAGTGCAGATCCAACTTAAGCTAGTTTAACGACTGGGAAAAGGGTTAATGCAACAGTCAAATGGTTCAAGGGGAGAGTTGTTTTAAACACTTTATTAATCGGTGCCAGTCCCTTCCCTTTAAAAGATGGGAATACTTAGACCTGGGCGCGTTGTGGTCGGCAGAAGGGTGTATGTGCATTGGGCAGCCTCCTATGCAGAGTACTGTACCATGTTGGTGACGCATCCTTAAAATAACAGTGAAATCATCAATCACTGACTTAAGACCAGGTGTTGTTGGTAAACCGCATTATTCTTTATAGTTAAGTTTGAAGTCTTTTAGTCGTTGCTGAATACGCCCAAAGTTCTTATCTTGGCGCCGCCCTCTGACCGGTTATTCTGGGGTCAAAGGATATACAAATTGTGTGTGTAGAACTTTCCCTTTTATCTGACAAGTACCGAATATACTTTCAAATCTTGCTTTCCCTTCAGGTCACACTTTTCATGTGCACGGTTTGGCTTGCATCAAAGCCGCCATCAGAATTCTCTAAATGGTTCGTTTCTCTCTCACAATCTCTTAGCTGAATAGACGGCTCCGTCTATTTCCTGACTTCTAGTGGTTAATGTTGCATCGACAACAACATAAACAAGCATGTTGTGAAGTGTAGCGTGGTTTGCAATATACCCTTTGCTTTGTTTTTTGTGAATAAGGTAGCTGAGGCCTCTCGATATTTTTTTAGCAGCAGCAACTGATGTAGTATGTATGGTATGTTTTTGTTTTGCTCGCCAGCCCACAGATGTACTGTGTTTCCATTCATCCACAGTCTGTGGGCTACGCCACTCCTCCGCTCTGACCCACACTTTGCTGTAACAGACCACATGGAACCAGCGTTACTTTCTAAAATCTCCAGCGTCAGCATTGCGTTGAAACATCGGCTGTATTTTCTGAGATGTTAACAGAGCACACGGTTAGCTGAGTGAGACAGCTTCGTATGATTCAAAGGCAACAGTATCATGACATACTTGGAAAAATGAAGGCCAATGAGCGGGGGGGAGAGACACGTATTGGAAAATAGGAAACGGAATATTTGTGTGTGTGTGTGTGTGTGTGTGTGTGTGAGGGAGTTTTTTGGCGGGCGAGGATGATGATGTATTTCTCAGTAGCCTCATCATTTTGGAGGGAAAACCTCTGGAGGTTTCCCCCATTCTGTGTATATCGAGACTGGAGGACAGACATCTGGTCTCCACTTGAACCCCAGGCTCCCGAGACTCACTCACACACACACACACACACACACCACACACACACACACACACACACACACACACACACACACACACACACACACACACACACACACACACACACACACACACACACACACACACACACACACTTGCAGCAAACCTCCTGTTTCCTGAGGGGGGGCATTTCCAAATGTATGCACACCCCCTTACATTTTTTCTTCACTGCCGCTTCCCTCCATATATCACACACACGGCCTTGTTTTCGACCCCCCTATTCTTGCATAACGTCCAAAACATCTCCTCCTCCACCACCTACTCTCTGCAGCTTGTCCCACCCCCTCACATGGATACAAAACTATCCACACTCTGATAGTATCATATAGTGTTTTTGTGGGGGTTTCTTTCCCTCACAGTACAACAGTCTCACACTGAGGAATTTCCTTGTGTGTTGTTTTTGTGTCGTAAAGGGTTCCCTGCTCGAGTAATGCAAAGGAGAGAAACAGTAGAATCCACTCATCTATAGTTGCAGCTTCTTATTTTTCTACTGAAAATGTCTCTTCAGAATAATCCTAACTTTTCTGACCTTTTTAAAGACAGATAAAGAAAACTGTTGGCATTGCTTTGGAATTCAAAGTAAGGAAATAGGAGGAACATCTTGTAAGAACATAAGAACATTTTTAGAGTTGAGGGAAAGTATGCCAAAAACAGATTTGCAACATACTTGGTCTTAATCCCATCACAACGCTTATCAAGGGAGAGGAATTGTGAAATCCAGTGAAGACGAAAATAAACAGAGGCAGGTCCGTCTATTCGGAAAAGAGCAGGCTATAGTGTGAATGAGCCTTTTAGTGCTTTACTACGAGGTGGACTTTGTTCACAGTCGACTTAACATGTAGGAATGCATTCATGTGCGTTTTAAGATAACAGAGGTTGACACTCAGTGAAACACTTGTCACTGCTGAAAGCAAGTAGAGGCGTTTGTGGGGATTCATGTTGTTCTGCCATTACGACAGACTTCCATCAATTTGAATCCACAGAGAGGGGGAGGGGTTTGACTGCAGGGCCCCTCTCAGCGGTCATTTCCTGATTTCCTGTCCTGACAGTGGAGCTGACCTGAGAGCCGGATGTGACCCTGCAGAAGGATCCGTGCAGGCAGAGGCCCTGCATGAGATCACTTTGGACCTGAGGGGTTCAAAGGGAGGAGTGGAATGGAGGGTGTGAGACTGTTTACAAATCCAGCAGCTTTGTGAGATTTTTAGAATGTCGGTTATTTGAAAGGTAAACGGATAACGACCGGAAAACAAAAATGTAAATATTGGGTAACTGTGTGGAAACACTCTTTTCTTCACATTCTGCCTTTTTCACGACAAAGTCAACTACTATAAGTTCAAACTGCTTCTATAATATATAAAATTTACATTTCTAATAAACTAGCTTTAATTATAAGTTGTCATTTGCAGTGTGTTAACATTTTACGAGCTTCAATACAATATAAGCAGGATGATGGAGTAACAGTAAGTTACCACACAGACCTAATGATCATTATTGGCCGTCTCTAAGAGGCATTACAAACACACACTAAAACAGACGATGTCAAGGTTCCCGGCCTCTGTCTTATGAGGAAAACCCAGCTGTGCCTTAGTCTTACACCGTCATTTTAAAGTTTAACATTTTTTTTTAATTCAATGCAATCAAACTTCTTATAGAAATGCATATGATCGCGTTTGTTTTCTTTTCACATCGTATCCATGGTTCACTTTTTTGTTTATCGCCTCAGTGAGTCATTTGTTCCTTTTTGTAAAACAAATCATACCAGTTCTATAGGTGTGGAGTTTATTTATAGATAGGAAAAGGGAGAGGACATTCAGAAGAAGTAAGAGTGTAGAGGAAATCTACCGACTCTGACAGGCTTCATGAAGTCAGTCAGGTAAAACAGTCCATTGTTAAAACATCATTGTGTCGTGTCATATTACAGTGAAGGGGTCAATTAATTAGTGTAAAACTTTGAATGATTCTTAATTTCAAAAGTTCCTCTCAATCAGGAATATGTGAGGTTTTAAATATCAATAGCTATTTACAGACTCTAAAATGCACTAGAAGACTAATCGTCCTCTATAATGTTTACTATATGTTTACAAACGGGTCAGTAAACACATTAGAATATACAATAGATAATATATGAGTATGTGATGGAATACAATATGCCAGAGGCAACAGGTTTGGTACTACTTCTCACCTCTGGCTGTCTGTTCCACATCCCTGTGGAAATGCCTGTGACTCCAGGGTGGAGAAAAGCCAAAAAACTAGAAAGATATCACGGCAGCTGCCAAAAAGAGAAAAACGCCAGAATCGCAGTGTTGTAGTGGCCCTCAGGCACTCTGAGACAAATCCCTGTGTGTCAGCCCATTGCAACACCACCCCACACCCCGCTGGCCACACACACCCATACAAACACACACTCCTCACTCATCCCTGTCTGCCACACCTCGAACCAACGCATTAAAAGATAGAGAGTAAACTTGGCTGAGATCCAGCTGCTGTGGGAATTACACATTTCAAAACCAGTGTGGGTGGGTACGCAGGCACGTGAGAGTACAGCACAGGAACAGCCTCGCACTGAACACTATTGTTACTATTTCATCATTTTTTTATATTAACATGTTCCCAGTGATCCCATTGATCAGGAAGTTCCTAATGCTGGTTTAGTGCCATGAATTAAAACATTCTACAATCAAATATTATGCAAGTAAATTACCAGTATTTTGTATAAAGTAGGATATATTTGCTTGAATGGTTTATATCACTATTTTATATCCATGTGATAAATATGAAACTTGATCCAGCAGCTGGTTTGCAAATCTTTGCACATTTACAGGAAACGGGAAAACAAGAAGCTCGGTCTAAAGAACCATCTGCCTTCTAGCACCTTTTGTCCAAGTCTTCTTCAGTTGCAAGTTTTCAAGTATATAGCACTTTGTGCTGAAAATGCTGAAGCCTATTAACAATATAATTATGCCTGTGCTCGTCTTAATGAGCGTTGCGATGCAGGAGAAGAGCCTTCATAACTCAAAGCAATGAAAATCACAGACTCTCACTTCTCTACGTCAAATGACTGTGATTCACCCAAAACCATCTATCAACAGTGACGCAGCCTCGCCCAGATGAAGAAGACTCAACCTGTCAGCATGTTCTTTAACTACCACAAACACACTAACAACTAAATACCTGCACAGTGCTCATTTATCATATTTGCCTTCAATCCTTCAGTAATTGTGTTTGTGCTCATCTAAATTCCTGACCACACGTCTGTAACAAGGAGGAGCTGAAACGTCTTGCTGTGCTGCTGTCAGCTGACGAGAGCTAACGCAGGTCGCATGATGATACTTAGTTATCTTTATGTGTGTGTCTGTGTGTGTGTCTTAGTTAAGACTTTGTTTGGGGTTAGAATTAGGTCAAGGGTGAGGGTTAGGCATTTAGTTGTGATGGTTAGGGTAAGGGGTTAGGGAATGCATTATGCCAATGAGTGTCCTCACTAGGATAGCTGTACAAACGTGTGTGTAGGGGGAATGGGTTTGTGTGTGTGTGTGTGTGTGTGATCATTATTGTCTCACCTTTCAAAGCTAAACATCTTTTCCTCCATTTCCTCTTGTCGACTTTGAGCCTCAGTGAGGTCCTCCCACCTCCTTATTGACCCACTGTCGCTCTGTCGTTGACCAGATGGCGAACATAGCTCTCAGCTTCCGATTAGTTTTCTCCCTGTAGACTTCACCAGGCCACTTGTAAATATTACATAATAATTACATTTAAAATGTATTATATATTAAGTTCATTGTCTTTGTCTTGGACAAATATCCACCACAGACCACACAGGCCAAGCTCAGATCACGTTTTTTTATTTTTCTGTTTTTGACAGTAACGCTTTATTGTGACTGAACGATTGTCCTTGGACAACTACAATAAATATTGAATAAGATATAGGATGTTAGTCTTCTGTACTGAGCCTGTGTTCTTTATTTATTTTAACTGTACTTTTAAGAACAAAATAACACCTTTTTTTATTGCCTAAAACAGAAAAAAACATTTCTCCAATATAATAAGAAGCTACAGGTTCAAAATACTGGTGTACATTTACAGCTCTTATTTGAAGATAAATACTAAATGGTGAACATGGAGATAGCCTCTCTCTTCCATGTGTCAAAATATCGTTTTTCCTCATGGGCTTACACACACACACACACACACACACACACAGTATCATGAGGTTCTCACAAGTATCTATATCTTGTTAGTTTGAGTTATGTGTTTGTGTTTGTGGTTTCTAGCTGTTGAAACCCCTCCTATTTCGGGGGATGACCTGGACTGACACCCTCCATCTTGCTGTTAAAAGCATGTCTGCCAGCACCTCGCCACCTTTGACCTCTGCAGCTATGAGACTCTAGAGACAGCATGTTTCTAGGGTGAATGGTGTTGTTGTGGGTGGATATGTTTGCAATTCGTGCTAGGCTGTGTCAAGCTCCTGTGTTCTAAGATGAATTACCTCCTTCGTCTCACCGCACCACCCTCTTTGTTTTTTGACTCGTGATGACATCATATCATTCAAAACTCACCTTGTAAGAAACGGGCTGCGTCAGTACGGAGCTTCACCTCCGACTGAGCCAACTGGAGAGTTATCAGCCCTTGGTAGGGAAACTGGTTTGACATGGAAATCCTTAATCACCGTTCAGTCTGCCTATTGTAACAGAACGATGTATCTGGGAAGTTGAGCCAAGTTTTAAATATTCAGAGTCATTAATAAAAACAATCAGCATTGCGTCGTACATTCTGCTACTTCCATGTATGGATGTGTGAGAGAGTTGAAGGACGTACAAAGGTGTAACACACTAAACCTGGTGATGTTTAGCCTAAGGGAGATGGAGAGAGACTGAGAGCAGGTGACCTGGTTTAACAGGTGAGGGGACATAGCACATACATTCTGTAATAGAGACACGTATGCAACATGTGAAATTCCACATACCTCAACAACTCCGTTCAATGATCAGTTCATCAAATCCAATTACTATAAGCTGCTGATCAATTTCTCAAAATGTTGCCTTTCAGGCGTCATCTTAGATTTTTCTAAGATTTTCCCTGTGTTTCTTGTCGTCTTCAACTCTGAATACCACACTGGCTTAGTACCTGACAATTTGACCTAATTGTTCCTTTTAGTTTAGCTTTACCCCACTTTTTGGTTGACCTCTGCAATTTTAGTTTTGCACTTGCTTACCATCTTTGCACTCAGTGTTTCCCCACTGAAAGAAAGACGAGAGGGTCCCTCACCAGGGTGTTCAGAACGTTTAATTGAGCCCATGGGGACAAAATGCAAGCAACAAACATCCACACCACCTTGTTTATAAGACCTTTGCTTGAAATGTATCCAGGTGGGTATAACAGTACAGGTTAATGTATAGTAGTTTCAGTGCAAAGGTTAAATAACACACTTCTGTTTCAATTTAACCTTAATGCTACACGCCTCAGTCCGAAAAGTCCCTGTCCGTCGGGATTTTAAACTGTATATGCTGTGCACAAGAATATTGTATTTAGTGACATCACAGAATGTTTTTTGAGCAATAACAGTTACGATGCAATAATGAAGATATAACACAAATCTGTTTTAAATAATGTAAATGAGTTGAAAGTTCATACCAGAAAGCCCTTTATTTTCAATTTTGTTTACTGTTTAATTAACCAATTGTGTTGCATTGAGATTACAAAAACTCTTATTTGAGGGAGCCCTGGCCAAGAAGTAGGCTATACACTAAAAACAGACAATAACAATTCACCGAATCATAAAGCTAGAGAAAGCAGAAAGGACCTTAACTACATTTTAAAAGCTTTAATCAGGATCAGTCTACAATAGCTGTAAATACAGTTGGCAAGTAAAAAGGTGTCATTAAAGCTCAAGCTCTTATTACTGGTTTCAAGTAGGATTTACTGACACATATAAGAGGGGAGCAAAGCAAGGATAGATTTATAAATAGCTATGTACCAGTGTTTGTGTCTTCACTCTGCCAAAGAAGGAGAATTAACTGTGACATATGCCATGGTGGGACCAACCTAAAAGCACTGGAGTATATATGTAAGAATTCAGCTTAGAGTTTCAGAGTGATGTACAGTACATACAGTAAATCACTATAATAAAAGCAAAGAACATAGCCTAGCCCCTCTGACACCATTCATAAAAAAAAAGAGAGAAATTAAGCGTTTGTTTCTTTCAATGTCGGAAGGTGGCATCACAGCAGTAAATGATGATATCATCTGCATAACATTTTTATGCATGTGGAATTTTTTTTCCAAGTTTCTTGACATAACTATTAAATAAAGTGGACCCAAAACTAACCCTTAGGGGACTCCCTTGTAAAATATGGTATAATTGACAATGTATCCAAAATGTCTTTGAAAGATTATTAAAAAACAGGATATGGATCCAGATTATCTGGAACTGCAGGTTTTTTGGTGTCCAGTGAAAGTACTTGACAGGGAACTAAGGGCTGAAAAAAAGAGTTAATCAGGGGCAGTAGGGTGCCCCTTGAACAGTCCTGCTTGGCAGAAATGGATATGGGGCCTTAACATTGCAAGGACGTAGCTCATTGCAAATATCAGGCGCATAAATTGTTCTATTCATTTTAGCTCAGAAAAACTCCCTGTCCCTGTTATTTAAATGATCAGTCATTCCAAACAATGAAAAATATGAGTCTTGTCTGTATTTTGATGGCCTTTGCTCAAACCAAATTTCCAATTTTACCCAACGGTTGATAAACATTTCCATTTTTACATTGTGTATTTCCATGACAGTCTTTACCTGGACAGTATTTGCTGGTTCATGTGAAGGTCAAACCTCAGCAGAGCTTAGCAGGGAAAAGCCTACGATCGCTAAATCATTCTAATTGTCCGATAGATCCGGGGGCTGGTGGAGGGATTACTGGGACTCGCTCCCACCACTGGGTGCAGACATAATTTCCGGGTCTGGGAGCCGGTCCCTGTCTTTTATGGATGAAAGACCCATCCATGCTCACAGAGGGTTGGCTAGCTGCTTGTGTTTTATTGGTGAGATCAATGATCGCAGTCACCTCTCCAGACCATGAGGACGGACACGTGCGGCTCTTTTGTCCATTTTATCTTTTCATGGTTCATCCTTTACGTATACTGCTGCTGGCCTTGACAGGTTTCACTGAGCAGTAGGTGACTGTGACATAAGGCTTTGACATTATTGAGTTTTACATAAAGGGTCATTAAGGTCCACTGAGGTGATCTGTTATCTACCTTTATAACAAGGTTAGGTAACGCACAACTGTCATTGGCTGATTGCCATAAACTTACACAAATAGATGTGTGAGAGTTGAGCGTTAACCACCATAAAACACGATGCATGTGCAGGAGGAACATGAACAAGAATATAAATTTTATTACATCAAGCCTCTACATTGTGTCAAATCCTCCTCGACCTTTATTGCTCTGTTAACCGTATCCTGTCTTATTTAAATTTGAAGAACACTTTGCCTTTAAAATTAAGCTTATATAAAAAAAATCTTTGTTTTACGACTCTCGTTGACCGACTCACACAGCGAGAAAACAGTGTCGGTTATGAAAGTATCTTCATCATCTTATCTCCAGGTTTTATAACGGTTTGTTTTGACCATGACCTTCTTATGTCATGTTTAATCATCCTAAATCAGTTACACCAGGTTGAAGGCCCACCCTTATGGTGTGTTGATGTGGAAGTTATAACACACACACACTTACAAAACTCCCTTTTACGTGTTATTTTTAGTGCGGGTATTGTTGTTGTAAGCTGAGGGCAAGGATATTCCATAGCAACCCACCACAAACCTCCCACTTCATGTCATATAGAAACTCACACTAAATACATGGGACCTTGCAAAATCCATTAGCTCAATAATACCTTATTACTTATCTCCTTTACGTCAAATTATACAATATGTTTTTCTGTATAAAAGCATTGCAGTCGAGAGAGATTTACAAATAGACTAATTAATATGAGTGAGGTACAATGACATTTATTTTAGTTTGAAAAGAGGAACGGACTAGTGGTTAGATCCCAGTAGTAAGTAGAGCACACATTAGAACAGTCCTATGCATCTATGAGGATCTAGGCAACAGTATCTAGAGCCTAGACCCTGGTGTGAGGAAGGGAGCAGGAAGTTGGAACGTCAGATGAGAGAGTTTTGATTGGAGATCGGTTGATGGGAGATGACCCGGTTTCCAGAGTTGAGGTGGTGCAGGGGCGGGAGCTGGTCACTCAGGGATCGTGGTACTGGAGTGACGACTGAATGACAGGAGGAAGAGAGAGCAGTTTAAACTCAGCTTAAACAGCGTACAGGTGATTGGCTGAAGGCAAGTGCCACGTTGTGATTGGATAAAAAGGGAGAGTGAGCTGTTTTAGCCCAATAGTAATTAAATAATGATTGTGTATGACCACTAACATCTAACTTCTTACTCACTGGTTATTTGATGTTGACTTCGAGAACAGGGTGTTAACTCACACCTCATTATTCCAGGAGTTTTCAGACATTACCTGCTATTGAAAACATTTCACAGGAGAGTGTTTGACCTGCACTGCAGTGTCATCTCTCGCGCGCCTGCGTGTGATCTGACTGTGTTATCCCATGATGCTCGGCTGTAACAAATACACCAAACTCTGTTGGAATTTTTCATATTTTAAGAGTTTTCTCACTGTACATCAGAGATTAACGACGTTATTCTAATAACTTCCATGTTTTTTTTTATCCACGGTTTACTCTTGAACTCACTGGACCCGATTCTTCCAGTTACCGCTGGGACATCAGTCAGTCCATCACTTCTCACAGGAGGTCTTACCCAAGTCACATTGAGCAGGAACAGACATTTAGGGTTAGGCGTCTGAATTACAGTGGCTCCATGCTCCATATTCCAAGTCTTTCCAGATACAAAATTGTACGGTTTTGCTTTGATATCAACTACGAAAAAATTCTGATGAGTTTTTGGAGGGTGCGTGCGTTAGGTGAATACTACACAAAGACAGAACAAGCTTTTATAGAGAATGTTAACCAGACTGACAACACAAAAAGTTTAAAGATTTTTTTACAGCAAGTACAACACGTTTCAGTGAAGAAACCTTTTGAGCTAAAGACAGAAAGATCACAAAGGATGCGTAGTGTTCTGTTTCTTTATTTGCTGTCACTTCGATGCTTCACATGACTGTTTGTTCCGTGAGAGACGGCATCCTGTGACACTTACACAAGCACAAGATCCTTCTCCAACAGAGCCGTGACTGATGGTAAAGGTCAACCTCTCGCACAGCAGACTCATCCCATGACCTTCAACACTTGACTCTACTTTGGACGTAACAGGGCAGCTAACGTGTTAATGATTGTGAAACTACAGTCCAGTCTGTGTGAACACAGTTTGTCCCTGGAGTGTGCACTGAGTGTGAATGAGGCTGTTGAAATGCAGCGCTGGTTTGAGTGGGTGCTGGCCCCAGTGGGGAGTTGGCCGAGCAGCCTGTTGCAGAGCAAACACAATTCTGTCGTCCAGATTTTACACAGCCGCTGTGAGTGTGTTAGACGGTAGCACAACATACCAGATACTGCTCCTAGTCCTTTCCCCTGACTCCTCAGTGAAATGTCAGCAGAACGGATGTGTTCAGTTGAATGTCAGACAGGTTTTCAATAAGGATGCTGCTGCTGCCACCTTGTGGAGGTCATCAGTGTGTTACATCACACACTTTCGTAAGCACTGCTCAGCAGAAATCAGTCCTACCACGTGATCAGTGTCAGAAGGGAAAGAAAGGGATGGCAACATGGAAATAACCTCTGTCATAATGTTGTGTTGGGTAATATGACAATTTTACACGAAATTTTTTTTACTGCTGTAATAAAAATACATATAAAAAATCCTCTAAATGTCAATGTTAGGACCCAGGGTGATGGAAAACAACATAAACAAGTTGTTTGCTAAAATATTTAATGATATTAAGGAAGTAAATTAGGTTTGAGCAAACTGAAAGAGGAAACATGGCTAAAGAGGCAGTTTGAAAAACAACAGAGGACTCTAGAGTAATAGAGCTACCAGTTATCTAAATAGTAAAAGCTAGGTTTGGTAATTTTGGAAAAGCATGAATCAAAATGAATCCACCATGATGCACACTATGTATTAATATCCTGTTATCGAATGCTCTGCTACATCCAGGGTAACGCTCCTCCTCCCTGTCTCTCCTGTAGGTGATCTCCTGTTTCGGCTTCTCTGTGGTCACAGGACACTACGTGGGCTTCGCTGTGGTCGCCCTGTTGGTGGAGATAAACTCCATCTTCCTCCACCTCAGGCAATTGCTGCGTATGGCCAATATCGCCGCGGGAACACTGTACCGGGTCAACAGCATAATCAACCTGGGCACGTACGTTGTGTTCCGCATCAACACGCTGGCCTGGATGACCCGCTGGCTGGTGCTCAACCGGGACAAGGTGCCCCTCCTGGCCTACACACTGGGCAGCGTGGGCTTGGCCATCATGACGGTGATGAATATTGTTCTCTTTTATCGGCTGCTCCGGAGTGACTTTTTGAAGAAGAGCACCCGAGAAACGAAGAAGGAGAAGGAGATGTAGAGGCAAGGAGGAGGAAGAGACACAAGAAGGATTCGATGTCACACACTCATTGCTGTACGTTTACACCCTGTTGCTCAGATTTGGTACCACTTTGCCTTTGTGTTCAGTACAGTAAACTCATAGCTGGGAAACGAGCAACCTTTCTCATGTTGTACAGATTGTAACCGGTGTGCCTCGTTCCAAACACAGATCACACACAGCCTTTATCTTTAGCTTTAGCTTCTGTCCCCTTTAAGTGTCATTAGTGGCTCACTGATGCTTAACATCGTAAAACAACACAAAACACCTTCATCGTCCTGCTGGGTGATCCATCTAAATCTAATATGTAGCTTATGGTAAGTGAATATGTTTGTAAAATCAACCCTCCAGCACCCATGTATGAATTAGTGGAATACAAATCCTCTAGGTTAGTAACACTAAAAGGTGATTATTTCTTTCTTTCTTTTTTCCACCAAATATCCTCAACCAAAAACCACCTGCTACCTCGCAAAGCTTCTTACAGTCGTTAACTTCTTTCTAAAACGATCTTCGCTGTCGGAGTTTGGCTGGTAGTTTGTTCTTAGAGAAGAGAAAACAGTAGGAAAAAGTTTTGTTTATAGAATCTGGAAATCCAGCCAATACCAGTCCTCAAGCGAGGAGAGAAGAGGGTACTCGGATGGTGAAAACATACCAAATATGCCAATACGTGGCATTTCAATTAAAGAAAAATAGTTTCAAAAAATAATAGCCTTTTTTTTTAAGATTACGTCAAAATAACTCTTTAAGCTTAAACAAATAAGTGATAAGTCAGAAAAACAATAAAGAGTCCGCGTCCATCAGTCAATACATTTTTTATAGAGTCTCATGATGGCTGACAGTCTGCAGTAGGAGCTTTCAGACTACCTGTTATTCTTCATCTGGCCTGTGGGTGGCAGCAAACTCCTTAACATCACCTTAGTGGCCTCAATACCACCAGAGCTGTCTTTTATTTTGTAATATCCTCAGAAATCTGTGCCATTTAAGTTGGCACAGGAAGACCAGGAGAAATCCTCAAAGTCAGTATTTGATCAAGCAGGTCTGAGAGCTGTGAATACAGCAAACTGTGAAGCACGCTTCTACCTACTCCTCCCACTCACACTATGACATCATGATGATGCCATTTGTGTTTTTTGCTTATTTTTTGTATATTAATTGTCTGAAGGGTTTAAATTGTGTATATGTATAATTTATTTGTACTTAAATTAGTAGTTGGGGATTAAAGAAGGAATGAACACAGTGTTCATTGAATTTCCCAGTTGTGAAAAACAAGTCGATTATAGCGAAGCTGATTTTGTGAGTAATGTTTCTGTGGGACGTTTTGCCACATTGGTTAAACATTGTGATTTGTTTTGTTTCTGCTGCTGTCAAAGCCCCAAAACTAACTATTTCACAAACGCAGCAGCAGTAAGTTCAGTTCAAAGTAAACATTACACAAATTTTAAAAGTCTAACACAGAGCAGTCCTGTGATCGATCTCACCATCATCAGGGATCATGTTGAATTTTTATAATACCTCCGATGTTTTGGGGTTGTCCGCTTGGCCGTCCCATTCGTGTGAACACGATATTTCAAGAACACCTTGAGGGAATTTCTTCAAAAGATGAACTGATTAGATGTTGGTCAAAGGTCACTGACCTCACATTACAAAATAGCATTGAACTAGTGATTAGATTTTGGTGGTTGAAGGCCTCAAAAAAGTTTTTGGGTAATTTTTTTTTACTTTGATCACTCAGAGATGAACTGATTCGATTTCAGGTATGTTATCATACATGAAATGTATGTATAAATGTATTAAAATACACTGAACAATATAACCTTCATGAAGGGAGGATTTGTTGCTGAACTGAACTGTGTTGGACTCAATGTATTTTGCAGATAAACAATGGACACAAACAAAGTCCATAAAGACCAAGACATGGCTGCACTAAACATACTGCACTGTTTTGGGAGGAAGGCAGTAGAGGTGGAATTATTATTTTTGTTGTGACTTAACTCCATGTTGCCTTTTTATGAAAGATGATGCTCTTTTTAATTTTATTTTAAATTGTGAATCTAGATTAGCTTTTATTCAAATGTTTCGGGCAGCTTTGTGGTTCTAGTTAGGAAAACTGGTGATGATTGAAAGTCTTTCTAACAAATAAGCTTATGTTTGTGAATGTTTTGTGCAAAGCTGAAATGTTATTGGAATTACTCATGTTTGATTGCATATTTGTTCATGATGTGGCCGGGTGCTCATATAGGAAAGCAGCCAAGTCAAGATTCTACCTAGATAAAAGATTCAGCTCTTTTCACTCCAATTCTGGTTCTTCTTGTTTGTTATGTCTTTGTTTCCTAATCATAATTGCCTGAGGCCACAGGATGGTGATGTAGTCTTGTATTTGCATGGGTCTAGTGGTGATTTTCTGGTGATTGGTGAAATATTGATATTTATTGAGGATTTTACGGTTAAAATAATTACATTTATTGAAGACTATTGATACTGTGCAGTTCATCAAGGACTGATCCAACCGTTAAGGGGGAAAACCTTAAATAATGAAGCATCAGAGACTGGCTGATGTTTTTAAAGTAAAGTAAAATCATCTGTTGTCTCAGAGCATCAAACTATCACAAGATTTTCTCTGATGAATATTGGTCAATGGTTTTTTGTCAGCATGTGTCATTTGTACAGATGGGTTTTCTTTACTAACTCACAAAGCAACATTCACAGTGACATCATGGCAACGGCAAAAAAAGCTGGGTTAATGGGGTCAGCCCTGCTCTTTCTGGGGTCCGCAGTAAACAAACCTACCTTATTATTTGGATAACAGTTTTATTTTTAATGTTTTGTAAATGAAAATCCAATTTGTTTTATACAATAACTATGTGTTAAACGCAAAAATAAAGATTATTGAAATGAAACTTGTTTTGATTTCACCGTTCCACCTGTCTGACAGATGTAACCAGAGATTTTAGGGTTTAATGATGTATTATAGTCAGATATGTTACTTAGGTATAGGTAGCAATATAACAATGGGTTAGGGTTAGGAAGACTGCCCCCCTGTCAGAATCATATGTATTATAATACAGCATCAATATTACAGAGTCACTAATATTACAGCGTTTAAAGAAATGCTAACTGTTCCGGTGCAGCTAAGTACCATAGTTCTATAAAATGGCAACATATGTTACAGGCTCATTGTATATCATTTGCATATAGAAAAAAATATTAAGCAATAGAATGTGCCTATCTAATGGTCTCAGAATAATGACACTTGATTTGCAGCATATGCTTAAAATATGATTGTTTCTAATCACATTGCTTTGGTTTACATTTTACATGAAGATGTGTTTTCCTTTGTACTTCCACGAGTCCACACACCCCGTGGTTCGGTATTGATCCTCTCCAGACTCCATACTTTCAGATCGGGACTGCTCTCCTCCAATCAGCTGCCGTCCTCCCTCAGTCGTACGATGCTCTCGCGTTGTCTGCGCACGGCGGCTTGTTTTCACGGCATTTCCGAGCTCAGCGTCCGCAGCAGCCTGACGTGCGGGTGATGGGGACCAGACGCGTGCGTGTTGAAGACTATATGTAACAAAACATGGGCCGCGCACCTCATCCTCGGTCTCTGAGAACATGACGCAGGACGCGGATGTCGCAGCGGTTTCTCCAGAGCGCAGCGGTGCTTGTGCAGTTCTATGCAGCTCTCCATCCTCTCCTCCCCCCCCCTGCTGGGATCAGAAGGCGTCACATGCGGCTGAGACACTGCACTCAGATAACATGTCTGTGGATGAGCACCGCAGCCTGCAGGATCTGGACCAGCGCTGGAGGCCAGCATGCCCGCACCGGAGGACGGTTTTATAAACATTGCAAACCACATCTCTGAGATTTAGACACTTTACATCAATTTTGAAGGTAAGAAAGACATTGTGTTAGTGATTGTCAATGCAAAATGCGTAGTTGGGTTTTGTAGATGTATCCTGCTGGATCTGCTGACATTCCTTATAAATATGGGGATATAAGAAAAAATCATGTTTATTATTGTAATCCTGGCATTCCATAGTATTCATTGACGGAGTAATGAGATATGAGTTTAATGAAATACTTCTTTTTTGATAGTACATTGATGTTATTTAATATGTCAATGACTTGAATTTGCAGGATCTACTTTTTAAATGTTTGCTCTATCAAATTATAATGATTTGAATGTATTTGAATGTATTTTTTTATGTTTGAAAACGGATAAATGACTGTGTTAGAAGCCCAAGATGGAAAATCATATCGCTGCTTGAACTAGTTTACAAGAAACTATTGCTGAGTTGGCCTTTTATCAGGTTTGAGCGAAAATGTCTGTGCACGTTTGCTCCCATTTCTGTTGATCTCTCTGGTCATCAATACCTTATTTATAGACCCCACCACCACCACCACCACCACCACCACCACATGACCTCAATACTTTCAATCCCCTCCCTCTGCAGCGTTCATCACAGTGTGAGAAAAACATTTACAGCTTTATATAGTAGCTACTTTGGCCACGAGCTCGTCGGTATAATCTGCCAAGTGTTATTTTATTATTCCGAAAGTGTATCAAGTGTAAGGTCTAATAATTAAGGAACTAGCCATGAGTATTAGACCAATGCCAATTCTCTCTCCCTGTGTCTCCAGAGTGCAGCCATGGCTAATGAGAGCAGCAGCGTGTCCCAGCAGTTAAAGAGTGTGGAGAGGAGCATGGTGTTCCTCCGCCAGGAGCACCTCACCCTGCTCCACGGCCTCCACCTGGAGATCCTCTCCCTGCAGAAACGATGCTCAGGTGAACTGTGTGTGTGTGTCTGTGTGTGTGTGTGTGAGAGAGCGAAAGAGAGAGACCTTTATGTCACCTGGAACACCAAACACATTTTAAGTGGTTAAATAATGTATATAGTTACATAGACCCTCAAATGAATGAGAAAGTAGACTTTTGTATATATTATTAATTATACTTATACTCATATAATACATTTTGGGATGAGTCTATAAAATTAGCAACAAAATTATGATATACTTCCCATCACATCCCAGTTAAGTTTTGTACAAGAGAGGCTCCAAAGATATTTTCTACCATATGTGGAAAAAAAGCAGCAAATCCTCATGTTTGACAGAACAAATCATGTTTGTCATATTTACTGGAAAAATGATGGATAGAATTCATCATTAATCAGAATACACTGTTATACATTCCCTGTCAATAACAGACCAGTGACTTCAGCTGTAAACAGCTCATGTTTATCTGCTTCATTTGAACCTCTTCTTTCATGTTGCTTTCCTTCTCAGCTGCTTTAATTCTTCATTAATCTGCAGGGACCCCTCTCATTGACCCCCTACCGTCACACAGACCATTAATTCAGAGCTTTAATTACAGACGATTGTTCCAGCCCTTTTTTTAATGAGGGTTTAATAATCCTTCAATCCTGCTCCCACATATAATTCATCTGTAATGATTTCACCTTCTTTTATTCTGGCTGCATGACCAGTATATCATTTTAGGGCGTGGTGGTGGTGGTTTGGTAACAGTCTTCAGTTGTTGATGTTTTCAACCAGTACCCATGTGCACACGCTCCCCATTGTTCATGGAGTGGGGGTCTGCTCCATCAGTCAGAGCCAGACTGTGACTACATGGTGATGTCATGCTACAATTCCTGTAGATTACATCATTTCCTGTTTGAGGCTTAATGGATAATACATCCATATAATCAAGCAAGTGCACATGAACACACACCACACACACACACACACACACACACACACCACACACACTCATGCACACTGCTAGTATACTTGTGAGGAAATATTTGATTTAATTAATTCACTGGAGGCTGTCCCTGTCCTTTAATACTGCAGTAACATGCGTAAAGCCTACACCCTCACATTATGCTGCATTCATTCAATACAAAACAGAACATCTGATTGTTTGACTTGTTCACACAATGATCCTATAATCTTAGTGCTAAACTACAGTGTCACACCAGATTCAGATGCTTTTGTTGTTTAAGGTATTTGTTGCTGTCTTTAGAAGGTTCCAAACTAACAGTGCATAGTTTAAATAAAATGAGCTGAGTTTTCCCACTCGCTCTTAAATACAGTTTAAACATCGTAATATGAACATTGCAGTAAACTGATCTTATTTCTAACCTCAAACCCTAAAATGAATGGATTTAAAGATAACTGAACCTCCAACATTTCGTCTTCACAAACTGAACACAAACATACACATGGTACAGACTAACATAGAAAATACTCACACACCCACATACACACACACATTCATCGTCAATCAAATAAATCCTCGCAAAGATGCACACAAACAGGTCCATCATGGTTTGGTTAATCCACGGATTCCATAGCGCTTAGTAATCCATCCAAAGGGGATTGTGGTGAAGCAAATACTGTGTGTGTGTGTGTGTACGTGTGTGTCTGTGTGTGTGTTTTTTACAGATGGTTGATGACTTCTGTCCACACAGAATCTAAGTGATGTTCATGTAGTCATTCAGCATCCAGGAAAACAAGACAGTTGTTTGGCTGAACCATCAGAAAAACAACATTATAAGAAATTATTTGATCAATAACAAAGACTTCAGAGAGATTTACTGTTTTTTCTCGCTGGCAATAAACACACTCTGTCCTCGTGTCTCATACACAGAAATAAATCTTTGTCCTGCAGCAGCTGGAGTCATGAATCTGCTCAGCGGTTTGTGTCGGCCTGTAACACAGACCTTTATCTCCACGCTCCTCAGACGTTTCTGCAGGGTTGCATAAGCAGGGACAGTGTTCTGCTTCATTCACTGAAACACCCGAGATCATCTCCTCTTTCTGCCGAGCGTCTTCAAAGCCTCTCATGATGCTTTCATGCCGTAGTGGAAAATGTAGGATTAAATGGCTGCTGAACAGGCTCATGGATTTCCAGCATGGAGGAAAATTAGACTGAAAATTCCAATCTCTCCAAAATGTAATTATGATCCTCATCATAAGTCAAAATGTAAATCTTGATCGATGTGGAGAAACTTGAAGGTCAAAACAAACGTTGCTGCTTCAATTTATCGGGGCTCACTTACTGGTTGATTATATTTGCTCCTGCACACATCCACAAACAATCCCTGACAGGGTCACCCCCCGCTCCCCTGATGGAGCTGGTCAAAATGATCAACTTTAAAATTACATTTGGTGTGTGATAGTTGTTGCTGCGGACTCGCTCATGTGCAGCCTGGACGGGGACTGCTAGCTTGATCTGATGGTGGGTTGGTCCGATTGTTGTATTGTTGACCTCTACTACCGCTATTCCTTATTGGCATGAAGGCTTTTGCCTTTCTGTTCCCTTAATTAAAAAGCTAAATCATATTTAGATATCTGTTTTTGAAATGAGGCCCTTTTCTCTGATATGATGTGTGAGTCACAGAAATCAATTATTTGCGGGTGTGTAGTTTGTCCTTCAAGATATCTTTACAACGTCCAAGGTTGAGCCGAGAAACAAAACCCTCAGATTGCTCAGTGAGGCTGCAGGAGATATGTCTGATCTACAAAGACACACACACACATACACACACAGGATGCTGAAATGTGCTGAGTGCTCCTTTTCCTTTATGTGACTCTGTTTTCGAGAAATATTTCTCAGAGTCAGCTCCCTGCTGTGAAATGAACTTTGTAAATGCTTCTGGCAGTTGTGAATGAGGATAATATAATCATATTCCTCAAACACCCCCACCTTCCTTCCTTCCTTTTATCTTTCTTCGTCTCCTCTTCACCCCCTCATCTTTCTCTTCACAGGCTCTTTTCAGGTTAGAACTAATCACCATGTGCTCCTCTGGATTATCTCTATTTTTAACCACTCTGGGAAGTCAAATCTATGACCCATTAATCAAAAAAATACTGTAGACAGAGACACACACACACACACACACAAACACACACACACACACGTGCGCTGAGAGTTTGATGTCAAGATTTCCCCACAGTCAGGCATCACTGACTGACCATCGAGATGAGTGACAGTCCAGACACGACCAGGCTGCCATCTGGTTTCCACAAGAGACAAATGTTTTATCAGGGACAATCCAACCTCATTAATAACTGAACCCAGTCTGATACATTATCAGCTCAAACCATTAGTTGCTGTAATGCCAGAACATGAGATATAATCCATCCAGAATCTAAAAACGTCAGTGAGCCAGATATCATATCACGTAATATTTGGATAATCCTATTCCTAACCATACTGCAGGGGGGATCTCACTGTGACACAATTCAACTCTCTCACTTTGACGGCTCCTACAATCTGTTTAAACCCTGCTTTCATACATGTACTGAAGTCCAGACATTTCCCTGAACTTATTCAGAGGGGTTGTATGAACGCAAATGTTGTCCAAGTCAGTTGCTGTGGATATTTTCCTACTAGCCCTAGTAAAATATCCAGAAAATGTCCATGAATGAGCCCATGTGAGAATACAGCGTAAAAAAATTCTAAAACCTAATAAACGAAAAGGTAAAAAAAAACAAGCAGATTGCAAATATCTAAAGATGAACCTGAGGTACCACATACACGTAGAAGAT
Organism: Pseudopleuronectes americanus; assembly: GCA_038501795.1. NCBI lineage: Eukaryota > Metazoa > Chordata > Actinopteri > Pleuronectiformes > Pleuronectidae > Pseudopleuronectes > Pseudopleuronectes americanus. The sequence continues at coordinate 11,811,925 of CM076719.1, read as the reverse complement.
TCGAGAATCAGGAGCTTTTGGCGACCCGGACATACTCTTGCTGCGTTCTTCAAATCGGAGACTCCAGAAAATGTCTGCACCGAATTTTTCAAAACCCACATTTTTGAGAGTTCATGTTTGAAAATGGCATTAGTATCCATTCAGACATGATATTTCCTGCAAAAGGTTATTTTCTTTGCAGCATCGAATGTTTTAATAATTGCAGCTTAATACCAAGCATCTATATCTCCCTATAGGTTCCTATTTGTTTGGTTTGCATTGCCCCTTGAAGCAAAATTGCAGCGGCAGCAGTTTTTATTTAAGTGTGGATTGATTTCAGGGAGAATTGCTAATGATGCTTATACATCTTATTAAAGTTACAGTAAAGAGTTTTAAGTAATGAAACAGGGCGTCACTGGCAGAGAGTCTCTGGCACAAATTTTTCTGATGTAAAGTTTCAGATTTAGCCTCATAAAATATGTATGAGCTCAGTGATGTGCTGGAAACCGCATCGAGCATCTGCTATGTTAACCAACAGGAAACGTCTGGCTACATGCAGCTTGTTTCAGAACTGCTCAGCCTCTGTATTTATGCTCTAACAATATGATTTCACATGGTTTTAATGGCTCTTTCCCGTTTTTCTCTTGTGTTTTTCAGAAGTGACGAGTGAGCTGAAGGTGGTGCCTTCAGGCAGAAGCCAATTAGGTAAAACTCATAGTGATGAATTGATCTTTATGCTTTTTTGTTGTTGTTGTTTTTCTGGGTTGGAGACACAGAGTCAGAGACATGTTTACATTTCTCTGGGCCAGTTTCTCTCGCTGCACTCAACCCCCAATCGACCATCTCTGTCTGTGCCTGCATCCATCTCTTCCTCCCTCTGCCCTTCCCACCCTCCCTTCCCCCCCGGGGACAGATCCCTGTCAGCCGCCTGCCTCCTTTTTTTTCACCCCTGGCTCCTTATCTCTCTCTGTCTGTTCATCCACAAGCTGCAGGAAGTCTCTTACAAACCATCAGTATAACGTGCATCTGTGTGTTTCCCTGTGTGTGTGTTTATTTACTTTTTTCCCTCACATGTGTGCACATTTTTCTGCTTGAAGAGAATTGGTCACGGCCGTATGAAGATATACACACAGCTGCAGTGGACAGTGGATCATAGCTGACGTTGGCAAGACCATCTATTGTGTCTGGGTGCAGGGACAGGCATCATTTTGTCACAGCGAATTAGACACAGAGTCAAAAGGCTGAATGTGTGTGTGTTCTTGTACAGATTCTTTGTGAGCCTACAACCTACCGAGCGAGGACATTTTGGCTGGTCCTCACTTTCTGACCCACTTATAACAGTCTGTTTCATCATTACGATTTGTTTTGAGGGGTTGAGTTAGAATTGGCTTCAGGTTAGGTTCAGGCAATTAGTTTTGATGGTTAAGAAAAGGGTATGGGGCTTGGAAAAGCATTATGTCTATGAGTGTCCTCTCTAAGATAGATGTATAAACCTGTGTGTGTGTGTGTGGCTACATTACTACATTACGTTATCCCACGATCCATTAATACCACACAGCCCCCTGTTCTCCTCTCCTACCTCCACAAAATTGATCCATCCTCTTTTTTTTTCCTGCTCTCATTTTTTCCATGAGGGTCCCAGGGGGGGGTGTCCGCTTACAGACTTTGCTCTGAGGGAGGGAAAGCTTAGAGTCGGGAAAAGAGAGGGGGGAAGAGATGGAGAGAGAGGTATATATAAGAGAGCAATTAATGGAAAAGGTAAAGGCGGCAGGATCAGGATGCGATGAGCTGCCAGACATGGTGGAGGAGAAAAGGTTACTATGGGAACGGGAATATCGCATTAGGTGGACATTAGTTGGACATTAGTTAGTTTAGGCCTCAACCTGGGTGAGGTGATGGGTGACTGATCGGTCCCCAGAGGATCCACTGTGGAAGACAAAGGGAGACATAGAGAATACTGGAGGGGAAATATGGAGGTAAAAGGATATAGAAAAGGAATGAAAAGGATGATAATATGCTTGTGAAAGGAAAGAGTGATGTTTGAAGCACCCTATTACATTCAAGCCTAATCTGGACTCCAAGCTTTAGAGGTCTCCAAAATCTCCCACCATCCTTTGAGATCCTCTCACCCAGAAACCTCGTCCTAGTTAGACAGTCAGTGTCGGCCTCTGTGGATGTAATCTCCTTCTCCTCTGGGGAGCTGCAGCTCAGTCAGCCCTTAGGTTGCTGCACTGACTCAGGCCTTTTCATCTATTCCTCCCTCTCCTCTGGGGATTTTCACATGAATGAAAGAACACAAAGGATATATATACATAGGCAGAAAATATATATACGGTCTTAAATGAAACCTTGGGCCAGAGGTTGAGGTGAGAAGACCTAAAGCACTAGTGTGTCTTTGTAGCCGTCTCGTTATCTGTACTGCATGACGATACTGTACAGTACCCAAAGGTTTGTATAATGCAGAATTAACTGTTTTTGGTTTTATTTACTTTCCTCGGATATGAACTTGGAGGAGATAAACAGAATATAAAATGGCAAAATCTAAATCAAATGTAAAAATATAGTTTTTAATAGAGATGGATGATATAATGACTTCCTAAAAGTGTCTAGATTGCCCCCTGGTGGCTGGCTGCAGTATTGGACATAAACCCTCCTCTGTGTTGGTGGATGGAACATGGACCAAACCAAGTCAAAAAACACATTGAACACCAGAAATACAGTAAACAGCAGTTTTGATGATCGACCAATTATAATTAATGATTTAACTAAAAAAACTAAGAATTATTGGTTCAGTTTCTCTCATGTAAGGATTTCCCTCTGTTTGTATTTACATCTTTGGATTTTTGATTCTGTTCAGACTTAACAAGTCCTTTTAAGACTTCACATTTTACTTAACACATCGTCTTATTAACACATATTAGATTTTAACCATGCTGGATGATGAAAAGTTATTTTGGTACATTGTCCTGCTTCAGTACAGCCTTTAATTTGTGGGAATGTAGGTTACACTAATCAACCTATATATAAAATATACTGTATATTATATTTAGCAGATTGTACCCAGCAGCTGCCCAGACCCACTTTAAAGCAATTTCGTAGCTCACACATTTTTTTCATAATGAAATAAGAAATAGTTATCATGATTGGGTCCAGACTGTCCAGTTATTAATTTCATATAATTTTCAAATGAACATATCTGTCCCAAAAATATGATTTATATGGATAATGTTGGAATTGTGGCTCTGGTCCACGTGTGCTGATGAGTAAAGTTGACTTGGACCAACAAAGGCTCAGCTTTGCATATATAAGTGAGATTGTGACAATGTGTCACAAAGCAAAGAACACAATTATTTGACTTTGTCTGTATAATCTGCCTGTTTTATGTGTTTCATTTTGTGTGTGCGCTGTGGAGAGAGCATTAACATTATCTGACTTAGTTTGTGAATTATTGGATGAGCACATACTCAAGTTTTATTAAAATCCTATTCGAACATGTTTTAACATTTGCATTTCTTCACTGTTTCAGAGTTACAGGAGGAAGAGGAGCTCCTGGAAGAACATTGTCGTCATGTGGAGAACCGGCTTGAAGAGCAGAATTGCACCTTAGGAGAAATGCGTGATGAGCTGACTCACAAAGGGGCTTTGGTGGGAGCCCTCAGAGCCAATCTCAAAGAGAAAGAGCGCCATTTCCTGGAGGAGCTCAAGCGCCGCAGCCACTGCTCGACCATCCTCAACACAGAGCTGCAGAAACAAACAGAGGCAGCAGCGTACCTCTCCTTCCAGCTGCACGCTGCGAGGCAGAAACTTCACCACCAGCGGATGCAGCAGAGGCAGGTGCTCCTTGCCCGGGCCAACAGTCAGGGGGCCCAGTACTGTGCTGAGCAGAACTCCGTTTCTCCACACATGCCGTCAGGAGCCTCCCCTTCCTCCCCTGTGGTAAAACCGAAGCGTAAGAGCGGCAGGGCATCTTCGAGGGTGGAGCGTGCCCGGGAGTGTGTGCCCATAGAGAGAGTCTTGGGCCCTGCAGAGCCCACAGCCATGCCGGACCCTGCGCTCTTCCTTCACCCTCGAAGGCACAGAGCTAGATCCAGGCACACCGTGGCACAGAGACAGGTCCCACTTGGCATGGATAGGGAGGATGAGGAGGAAGGAGGTGGGGAGGGGCCAGTGGAGCCCCAGGATGAAACTGCCAGACTGGTGTCTTCAGCTGCAGTGCCCCCTGCTGCTGAGACGCAGGCAGACTAGGAACTACTGTGACTTGTGCTTTTAACTGCAGTGTGATCACTGTATTAATATCATATGTCCGACTGTTAATGCTGTGTTCTGCACCTTGACCCAATTGATACTGAGACTGGGTTTAGTGATTGAATTATATCACACTTACCATAGAAACGTTTTTTAATTGACTTTGATATAACCTCAATCAGCGAAGAGAAACTCAGTGAGTGTCACTTTAAGTCATTCTTAAATTAAATCAGATCTATCTGTTTACACTGCTGCCCCATGCTCTGTATACTGTGGGGCCTTATTACAAAGCAATCCCTTTTAGATTCACGGTGAGGTGGAGTTTGAAGAGGGTAGCAGCCATTTTGGGTGGACTACGAGCCCAGCTGTGTGGCCAGACCAACTGTGACCTTTCAAGGCCAACCATAAATCACTCCATGTGGCCAGGATTGTGTGGCCTGCTGAGAATAGCTGAGGCAACAGACACTTCCTGTTTGATGTCCTCCATGTGATGATTGTAAGGAAGTATGTTTTCAGTAAGCTGCAGTTATTTTCACTTTTGGTTACTTTTTGAATTCGTGACTCTGAACACCATCCTGTTAGCACAGTGTCTCATTGTTTTTCACATTTTATACCTTATTTAAAGAATGTACTTTCTGATTTGACCTAAAACCCAGCAATGGACAACACTACTCTAGAAGCGAGAATTCAACATGTGGTTGAGTTTTATATAAGAAGGGTACTTGGACGGCACATAACTTCTCCAAGGTAGTGTCCTCTCTCACAATGTTAAGAGAGTAAAATAAAAATTCTGGATTTGCCTGTTTATCCAGTTCCCCAAATTGTGCAAAAAATTTAAATTTGTCCATAGCCGTATGTAAACAATTTACTTAGATAACATCAATCTGCTCTACAGACTTCTTTTTACCATGTTTGTTATTTTATAATTATTAATTCTAAACTCAGTGCTGTTGGCTCATTGTGAAATTAAACCACAAAAACAGGAAAAACACCACCATACATACCCGCCACACACACATTATTCTTACTTTCAAAACGAATGACTTTGAAATAATAATATTATCTTATTCTATTGCAACCAATACGTAATTAATATCAGTTTTTGACTATTTTTTACAGATGAAAAACTAAAGTGGCAACTAGATTTATTTTATCAGGGCCTATCATAGGTGGATGCAAAGTTCACACAGTTGTTGTAACTTTGGCCTCGTGCAATCTTTGAATCCAGGGCTGAACAAACAGTATTTAATTGTGTTACTCAAAGCTACACACCGAGACAGACATTCGCAACTTCTCCTCTGTAGTGGCTGCTTTGTATAAAAATACAACATTCAGGTTATAATCAGTTGGGTCCGGGTGTGGTTTGTGTACTAAACAAACACACACAATCACACACACGGACTACGACTTCTTCAGCTCATTTGTGGTTGAGGTCGTTGGGTTAGTGGGGGGGTTATCACCTCAGGAAAAATGGACAAACAGGAACATAAATGTAGGTGCAGGTTTGTTTTTTCAGCTGAAGGATGGTCTGTACCTGCCCTGTGTTCATTTTCTGTTTTACACAAATCCCCAAAGACAAGACACTGTAGAAGACAAGAGGGCAGGCTCAGCTGAATGATATTTATGGAGCGTGCATGCCTCCACTGTCATGTGCACATGGGGGCCCCTGATGTAACAATGAGCAAATGGCCTCTTTGGAAAAGAAGCAGTGGAAAGAAAATCAAACTAACACTTTCAATGCCTGTTATTCAATGCAGGACATACTTTTCGTGTTATCGCTTACGTGTATCAGTGCTGATGATTAATTCAATGTTCTGATGAATACCCCACTGTAGCTGCTGCCTTACTATAGAGGAAAATGGATGTTAGCAAAGCAGGACTCTGAACAAAATATGGAGACGTATAAGACATTTCTCTACTCAAGTACTGTGTCCTTTTAGTTTCTACAACACTTTTATAAGACGCTGTGGGGTTTGCATATAAAGGTTTTTCTTTATTGGAAAGTATTTTATTCGAGTCGGTCGACAATAGAGCCAGAACCTGACTGAACATCAGTTACTCTGACAGGAGCCTCCCGAGACTGAATTTAATTGTGGTTAGTTGCTGTGAGGCTTTTCTTGCCTTCTACAGCTACAGGTTAAAAGTATAGGATCCTGTTTTAGAAGTACATGTTCAATAAAGCAATATATCAATATATTTATATATTATTAGTAGGTTACATCCACTGGAATAAGTACACTTGAAGTGTTAAAATAGATTATTTAGATTGTTTAACTTTGTATATTGCTACTCTATGTTTTGCTGAATATTTTTCCAAATTGATTTATTTAAAAAGTTCTGTTGATTTGTCACATGATTCATTGTGTTACAGTTTACAGGAGGCATGTAGGAATCAAGGATATGTTGTGTGTAAAGCTGCATTAAGAGAATGGGCATATTGATGCAGCATGAGACTGTATGGATGAAAAGGTTGTCTTCTTTTTTAGCAAAAATGCAAATGTGATGAGGGCTTTCGTTCGCCTCTTAGCTGGTAAGCCATTAGCATAACTCTGTGCACTATTCTTCCTCTGGTTTTATGAGACAGTTCAAAGCTGTCTTCTTTAAAACCGTTTTTTTTCCCTTCCCTGAACATAGAGACTGTTTGACCTCATGACATCATCACTCCACTTGTCATCCAAATGAAACGACAGGTAGATTAAACTCTCCACCCACATTTCTTAAGATTGATTTTCACATTTCACTTGATTTGGTTTTATGTAACACCTCTAAGATGAATAATCAAAACACTGGCTGCTATATATGCACCTGAGCTGCTGTTTGTCCAAAGTGGAGACTCATGACCAGTTTGTCGGCTTTGAAGGAAAAACGATAATGAGCCAAAGAGGCCCACCACCGCAATTAACACAAAGACGAATGGTGTGGTGCCTTTATGAAGATATCTTTTCATGAAAATTCCAGCTAAAGGGAGTAAATCTTCACCGACTGATTTTTTTTTAATCCTCAGAGCATGTCTAACTTTATCTGTCAAACGCCACAAGACATTTGATCATTTACTCACATCCACTCAGAACGTCTTCCATCTTTATAAATGCCTATATCATAACTCTAATCCTCATAATAAAGATGCTAACAAATGTCAGCAGCAGAAACACCTCTGTCTCATCCTGGTTGAGGTCAAAATGTTTATTTTTAGGCTTATGTTACATGGGCTCTAGCAATAATGCTGTGTGGTACCCGATGGGAGAAGCAGAGAGGTGCTGCTCCGGGTCTTTCTACGGTTTTTGGTCCTTGGCTGAGCACAAGCTACTGACTGGTTACCGCATATACTGTGTTTAGCTTCATATACTGATCTATTGTACATATAATTGGAATAAAATGGAGGTTGTCTAGTCTGCTGTTTGTTGAAACAGAACACATTTCCAGATGATTCTATTATTTATATTTTCTTAGACATGTAGAATTTGATTATTTATCTTAGTCAACAACAATTATTTGGTGTATGACAAATCTAATTTCTATTTGGTTGGATTCTGTAACATCACATTGGCCATAAAGGAGACCGTCAACACATGATATTGATAACAGCTTCATATGTTATACAACACATAGGGTCAGAAAACTGAAATATAAATCTTTATTATACAAAAAATATATGATAAGTTGAGTAAGTAAAAGCAGTCTTAACAGACCGTGAACCCATTTGTTGATGTGCGATAGAAACATTGCACGTCATGTACACACACCACCTGATCTCACATTACTAAACAACACAACAAAACAAGGGGAAACAAAACCACTAAGGCAGTGTCTTACTGGCTGCAAACCTACCAGGCAAAATATAATCAAACTCATGTATTACACATTGTTAGTTGTGAAAATGTGGGGATCTTTCCAGACATTATGCTATCTTCTTATCTATAAAGTAATTCAGTGTATTTAGTAAATGATAAAATAATGTTCAGGCCAGTTGGAAAATAATTGTATTACTTGAAGAAAATATTTGGCAGGTTGGGTAAAGTTTCAGGACCAAACTGTCCCTTCACAAGGATGAGAGGAAAATAATCTTCTGTTCTTAATCAAGAGACAAGTTGGACTTTAAACTCTTTTTTCTTCATATAATAAGAGCACTGTCCTGTGATCATCATAGACTGTATATAAAGATAGATGACATGCCATCTTCCCAAAACTGAAAACAACGCATCTTAATCTCCCCCTGGTGGCTGGCTGCGATGTAGGTTATAAGGTCGCCTCCTCTGTGTTAGAGATGGGACATGGGCCAACCTAGAAAGTCGAGTGTCGAATACATTATTCTTGAAGATTTGTTCAGTCCTTTTAGGTAGTTCTTATCACACTAAGAACTACCTAAAAGAGTTACTTTTTTTGTCATAGGTTGGTTTTGATTAATTATTTGATGATGTAAGAATGGGTTGAAAGGTCAAGATTGACAGCTCCGACTGAGTCTCGATTGGTTGGGCGTGTGCATCAGTGGAACCTCGATACCTTGCCTCCATCCGTTTGTGTCCGGGATATTTTGACCTAACATCTGGATATTTGGAGGAAGTGAAGACGTGTCGTCCATCTTCGTATGGAGTCTATGGCAGTGGTTCTTAAACTTTTGCACTTGATGGATCCTTTTACTGAAGCGAACTAGACCACAGACCCCCATTTGCAAAGATTTTTCATTTTAGAAGTGTTAATTTAGTGAGTGTATGAAATTCAGGAACAGAGTAGTCATACATTATCTCTGTGTTACCTATAGATTCAATTTTAGTAGAACGAAACATCCCTTTTTGCTGGTGGCCCCCTGGAACCTCTCCCAGTCGGAACATTTGGGGTCCCTTCACCCAACTTTGGGAGCCCCTGATCTATGGTGATCAAGATAAAATATATATATTATGGTCAGTTATCAGTTGTGTATATGTCACAGTTGTGAAATACTGCTCTAAGTGGGAGTGGGGTGAAGCAGATCAGTGTAACAGCCACAGACATGTGGGTCAAACTGTCAAAGGTAAGTCCTGGTAATTAATAATTAATTTGTGTTGTTGATAACAGTAACAGTGCTGCGGTTATTTGTCTTCCACGATCATTAAGTCTTCGTGTTTATGAGAAACTTTCCACTGTCAAAAATATAAATATGAGATTTTAAATTAAAGAAAGAGAGAAAGGGAAATTTAAAAAAAAACATTTGTCGCATGCGGCTTTCCGTAGCGCCACGCTCAGTGGGTGGGGAAGTGCAACGCAAAGGCAAAGAGGTCAAGAGGAGGGAGGAGAGAACCACGTGTGATCCCCACCATGTACAGCGCTGTCCTTCCACCGTAGACTTGTTTTTGTAAGCTCGTACCCTTCGCATGTAGCCAGCTAGCCCACGATAGCCGGAGACGCAGATAGGATTTTCTTTTGGTTGTTTTGCATTTCTTAAGCAAGACTCATACATTCGAGGCGAAGCTGCTGGGGGGTTTCTGGAGCGACACTGACTGCCGACCATGGTGAGCAAGACAGATGACATCCCGGCGGCAGTGCCTAACTGTAATCCGGTTGATCTTGCGGATGAAGCCGGGGATGGAGCCCAACACGAATCCAGCAAGACGCGACTAGAGGATTCCTGCGACTGTGGTGAGACTCTGCAGCTACAGAGGCTGCTTCGCATGTTCTGTCATCGCACTTAACATGTATAATGCACACGTTGATTACACTTATCACGATGCATGCAGTGTGTTATCACACACCCGACACTTGTGTGCATTAACTATGTCCAATGTGCCATATATATGTTACTGTCCCATTTACCTCTCAGCTAAAGCTGGAGACATTAGCCGCCATGCTTTGTGTGACTTCAAAGTCCTCAGACCCAAGGTGAGGGTCTCCTGGGTTGACCCATAGGGGTTGACCCCCTCCTTCTCCCCCCCCAACCATCTCCTTGGTAGCCTCTTGCAGTTTGAAAGCACCTAGCATCACCTGCTAATCCGCAGTATGCATGCTTATCTTTGAGTTCGTTTGTGCTATTAGCCAGTGAGCATCCTCCACTGCATCAAAGTCAAGTCTACATCCGAGTGTCATCGCTGTAAACGAGCCTGACACTGACACCGGGAGCCCAGAAGGCTAACCCAAACACCGGCATGCTAACATTAGCACCGTCGCTCAGTTTGCTGCTGGTTAGCTTGCAGGCTAGCCGGCTAACTAGCAAGCAGCGGCTCCAGTCAGTGTCGCAGAGATGAATGGATGCGGTGAAAGCGGGTGTTTTACGGGTAAACTAGGAGTTGACAGTGATGGACATGGATCATGGAGCTTTCACAGTGGAGCCGCTTGCGTTGTACGAACCCGTAACGACGCACATGCTCTGTAATAACATGTGAGAACCAGGAACTGAAGGTCACCTTCAGTGGAGCTGCTCACTGCTCGCATGAACACGGGGGGGACGGTCATAAAACGGGTTAGTGTTTGGTATGTTCTACTTTAAATGTGTCCACCGGTTCATGGGACGGGTGTGTTACCGCCTTGTTGATACTGTTAAAGGGGCTTTATAATAGATGTCAGGTGGATTAAACACCCAGCGGCCAGTAATAAGCCTCTAACCGGCCCCCTCACCTCCCCGCCGGGGAAGATCATATATAGCGTCCCTCCTCGACCGGGAAGCGGAAGCTGGTCGTTGCGTGAAAAAGTCCCGGTGGTGCGTGCACGGTGCGAGGGAAGGTTACGCTCATAGTGAATGAAGTGCAGGAAGCTGGTGAGTATGGTGACTGATAAAAAAAGTTGGCGTGAGGCGGATTGAACCGACTCAAGCGGTGCCAGCCGGCGGAGTCCACGTTACACAACCTGCAGAGCAACCGGAGTCTGTGCGGTGTGCGTCTGTCACATGCGGGACCTTCAATTGTCTCTGTCCGCCGCCTCTTACTGGGGAACACCGGAGGAGGAAGCTTAATGCGCACAGTCTGAGTGCAGGTTGATTCATGCGTGTGTGTTTCTGGATGGGGACTTCTGTTCGAGCTGTCCAGTCCATCCACACAATCCTTTTATATTTAAGAGCTGAAACAAGTTGTCCTTCAGTTTGACTGAATCATTCTCATATTGTAGCAGTTTTGGTTCTATTTGAAGCACAGATCCCACATGCCCCCCCAATGATCTGTTGTCCCTGCTCACAAGCTGTCCAAGATCTGTTGATTTTCCTTTGTATATTGTGATATCTGAAATGTTTATGTAAAGTTTTGAAGTGTGGGACATCTTAAGCGACCTGATGGTGTCAACTTGCGCTTTGGCATTATACACCTTTTAGGGCCCAAGTGATAAATACAGAATCCTGAATTGATCTGGAAAAGAATCATTAGTTGCAGCTACAGTTGATCAATCGATTAGTGAACTTAAAAAAATATTGATCAGCAGCAATATATCATGCAAAATATGTAAAGTTTCTCTCTTTACATGAACACATCTGTTTTTTCAGTATGTTATAGAGACAAAATCACACACTGTGATTCACCTTGTGCTCTGGGGAAATTAATGTGAAATGGCTGCTGATTCTAATTAAATAGTTTTAGATTAACAAGTTGTGATTCATTATTCATGTTGGTGTTATGAGCATGAGCCTCCGCTTCTAAACAACCGGAGCATGATGACAGAGAAACATGCTAGTCCCAACCCCACATCCTCATTATATGGGCTTATTCGTGCTGGCAGCAACTTGAAAATTGTGCAGTAAAAAATGAGGAGAGGCATCTCCCCAGACCTCCATTACCGACTGGCTGCTTTTCACCACTTGTTAGCTGCTTCATATTCTTGTGCAAGATCCTGCAGTTTTCTAACTGCAGGATTTTGTTATCATTCATTCCTGGCAAGTTTGATCTGCATGACTCAGGGTCTGTCTGTCCACCAGGAGTTCTCCACCTTGTGACGCTAGTTGGGTTGTTGTTTCAGGGTTGTCTGGCTGGCTGGTTAATGTTGCCATGGAGGCGGTCAGGGTGCCCATGTCAAGGACTGCAGAGCAGAGAGATGGCTGACTGCTGCTGGATTTATTATTTTGTTGTCAACAGGAAAAACTTGCTATAATAAACAACTAAAGAAAAGTTTATTGTTTTCTCTGAAAGATGATCATGTGAATCAGCCCTCTGAGCTGATTGATTCACAGAAAGGTTTAGCCACAGGAGAAATGGGTCAGTTGAAGTGTAAACTGCTCGCTGAAGTGTTTCAGTGTGTCTCTTTTTTGATTTAGTGTCTTTCATTGATTCTGTACCATGACCTGGTAGAGCGCTTCTGGCTGGTCTCATACCACAGGTGTGTGATTGTTTCGGGTCAGGACAGCTTTTTACATCACTGCTTAATGACCTCTCACATGTCTTAATTTGTATGTTTTTAGCTGTGGACATTTGAGGTGACAGAGCTGACTGGTTTGTTCCCATTTTTACTCTCTTGCAAATTACTAATGGAGAGTTGGTGTGGCTCTTGTATGATATTTAACTTGGGTTGGATTTTAAGAGTTTAAATTTGAGTGGATGATACTCAAGGCCAGAAGAGAGAGAGCTAAGTTAGTCTTTTTTGAGTGAAGAAATTGTATTTTTTAATATCATGGCAATACGGGTGGTTGCCACAAAAAAAATTTGTAAAAATATATATAGTTTTTTTTTCTGTGATTAAACAGCTGATTCACAGTTTAACTGAGGGATGAATTGAAGTAGTTTGGTGGGAGGTGAATTTATTTACTCAGATGTCGGTACATCATTAGGCGATACTTGGACCAATACGGTATTGTCATAAAACAATCAAGAATTCAGTCTTTGCCCCCCCCCGCCAAAAGATGCACTCAATGAAGATCGTATCCTCTATAAATACAGACTATTTACCATTATTAGTAGTTTGGTAAAATAGTCAATTTAAATGCTTATTTTAAGTATTTTCCATGACTAACGTGCTAGCGTGCGACCCATGAACACAGAAACATTACCATTCTAATACATAGATTTCATTTTTTTCTTTGTCTGCACATTTAGTTTCCATTTCCAAGATGGCTGCCTAAATGACTCCTATCTCACCATTTTATCTCGTGTAGCGTACAGTAGCTGGTTAAACATCAAACACATCGAGGCGTGTGGGTTTGAGCAGAGTCAAAGCTGCAGGCGATTGAAATGTTGTCAAATGTTGTTTGAACAAATTTGTATATTCATAGATGTGCAAATACTAAATAAGGCTAATGTGTAGAGTTGCATCCAAGTCATAAGGACATGAGATCATGTTCTTATAAAATGTATTTATGTTTCTTTCAGTGGATTTTATTCAATGACAAAAAAAATTGGTAGCACTGCTCTTAATGATGGATTTAGATGATGGCTGCTCAAAAATGTATGGACACTGTCGTGTGTAGCCCGTTAAATGAAGCCAGCTTAACTGAAACACCTCAAAACTCTAGGTAAAACTTTCAACCATCCGATCTTATAATCAACTGCCATCTGATAATGTTTCTCTCCTGACAACTGAAGGCACAAACGACTGCAGCACCAAAACACTCCAGCCCCTTGTTCTCCCCTGGCTTGTAATGTTATGATCTTGTGTCGTCTGAAGCCGTTGTGTTTGTTATTCAGAGCGTGGCCTGCCGTGCTTCAGCCCCTGCTCCTCCACCATTTTAGCACGTTCATTCCTCACACGGGGTCGTAGTCCATTTATGAGGCCCCACCCCTCCCTGCGGGCCCTTCTCCTCAGTAACCCTGACGCTGTGTTACCCTTGATAAGTGAGCAAGGACACACAGGCTGCCAGCAGTTGTCCCAGTGAGAGAAAACAGGTGTCTGACATCCATGTACGGATACTCGGCCTTGCTGCTCTGAATTAATGTATCCAGGGGCCTCATTGTTATTCATGTAATAATTCTTTCATCTTAAATTAGCTTGTCATTCATTGGTGTAGATTTTATGTATGGATATTATATATAAATAATTGTAAAATTAAGGAATTGAACATCAATTAAAGAGGAATTTCATGTTTTTATCAAATGGGTTACTAGCAGAGTTGATGTTCCCTCACGATCAGCCATGCAAATGACCAGTAAATCCGTGTTGTGAATGTTTAAATACTTTGTATTCAACCTCTGTTCGAACAGTGTTGCCTTAAGCAGGTTGTTGTTGATTCATTCTTTCTTTATCAGCTTTATACCTATTGTTAATTTTCTAATAGAATTGTTCGTTTAAGATTCAACTTTTGTAGTTTCAAAGAGAAAATGCGTGTACAGTTGATTTAGATATATTTGGGGAGTTAATTAAATGCTCTCTCACTGCAGCAATGTAATACTGTAGCTTAGCTCTGAAGGCTTTGTTAGCACATTCATAAATATTTCATAAGGATATTCTAAAGGTCGTTGAGCCTCTGGCTACATGTGCTTTGTTTGTCACCAGGCAGCAGGCAGCGTCTCTGTGTTCATGTGGTAGTAAAGTGTTTTCTGTGTTGTCAGGATGACTTGCATGGCTGACTGTCTGAACAGGCAGTTCACTGTTGCTCAGTTACTGTTGGCTGTTGAGAACAGAGCTGTTTCTTTATACAGTTTAATTGTAGTGCAGGATTTCAGGTGTTAATGCTTTATTGTTTTTATACTAATAGTTTAATAGATAACGTATACCATTTCATTAAGTGTCCAAAATACAATTAGACCCTTTGTTATACATATTTTTGACTTGTGAACTTGCATTATCCATATCGCCTTGTTTAAAAGTCAGCTGGTTTTCATGTTTATTCATTGCTGTTTGCTGCATGAAGTAAATACAACTTAAATATGTGACCTCATCTGTGAGTTTGATTTGAGTAGCATCGGGTAGATTTAGATAACTCCCATGCTGCTTCAAGATGCTATCACACTAGGTGTTTTGTTATTGTTTTCATTAAGGGGCCCATAGCAGTTGAAGCTACATATTTGACATTAACATTGTCAGAAAACCGTCAAAACATTTGAGTGAAAGGTTCATAAATCAAAACTGACCTGTGTTTTCTGCTACAGGTCATACTGCAGTAACAGCCATGGTGAACGGGGACGGGGCTCACGAGCACACAGAGGAGACGGACGAAAAGCAGGATGGGAACAGTGAGGCGGACGGAGGAGAGGACTCCAACGAACAGGAAGTGATTGTGATCCAGGACACAGGGTTCACTATTAAGATCCAGGCACCGGGCTCAGAGCCATTTGACCTGCAGGTGAGGATGTGGCGCTTCAGGAGCAGAAGGTCTTTAGACTGGGTTTAAACTATAGACTAAATTTAAAGTTGGACGACATTAATATTCCACTGAAGTGTAGCTAAAACATCTCAACCACCACCTTTTGGCTGGCTGCTGTACAGGTCATAAATACCTGCTCCTAAATGTTCTAGAAATGTACAGGCCCTATTTTTCAAGCGGCCAATATTTATAAAGATTTGCTTATCAAGATTATTTCATCTCCCCTGTTCTCTTCTCTCCCTCAGGTGTCTCCTCAAGAAATGGTGCAGGAAATCCATCAGGTGTTAATAGACCGTGAGGACACCTGCCACCGCACCTGCTTCTCCCTGCAGCTGGATGGAAACGTGCTGGACAACTTCGCTGAGCTCAAGTCCATCGAGGGCCTGCAGGAGGGCTCGCTGCTCAAAGTGGTGGAAGGTCAGAATCAGAAGCCCGCCAGCAATTAGTCGTTGTCTCGGTGCAAATAGAGAAATTAACGTTGAAAAGTTGAGCTGTAAACATAATGCTGCCATTGTTTTAGTCTGGTATTTAAAGCATGTAAAAGAAATACAAAATCATTATCAATGCAACATGTTTATATTTTCAACAGTCTTTTTCTTTTGGAGGATTTATTCATTTCTATTGAACCAAGAAACAAAACATGTCGATTTTGTATTAAATGTCCAAAAGCTCTTTACGTAAAGATGCAGAGTGTAACCATCTGTTGTGGGAAGCTACAGGGAAAATGTATCAGACTAATCTGGTCATGTGAAAACAAATAAATGGTTAATGACAGTGATAGATTCAGACTGCATGGGCAGGTGCAACCTGGTGAACCTGTTTATATATAATCATTAACAGCAAATACAGTGTTAAAACTGTTTCATCTACACATAAATGGTTTAAGAAACAATACACAAGTTGAAATATAACCTGCATAACTGGTAACATTGCTGCAGGCAAAGACTAAACGGAAATGAGTCCTTTTTCAAAACAAATGCGGATTATCCAGATCTATTACTCTCTATTAGCCTCAATACCCATTTGTAACCTCTGGGTTTCTTTTGCATGTTTTTGCTGCAGAGCCGTATACTGTACGTGAAGCTCGCATCCACGTGCGTCACATCAGAGACCTGCTGAAGAGTCTGGACCCATCAGACTCCTACAACGGAGTGGACTGCAACTCCCTCTCCTTCCTCAGCATTTTCACTGACGGAGACCTCGGAGGTACAACACCACAGAGCTTTTCAGAAGTTACATTTTTATATTAGATTCAGTAAAGTTAATGCTTTGTGACATAGGTGTCTCTTGCATGTGGCTGCATTATCCTCCTGTGTTGCTGAGTTTAACACAGTAGTGGAAGATGGAACCTCTGTTGTCCTGCACAAACTCATCTTACTCGTGATGTGCTTGCAGATAGTGGTAAGCAAAAGAAAAAGAGCAATGACCTGGAGCAGATTGACTGCACCCCCCCAGAGCACATCCTGCCTGGCAGTAAAGACCGCCCCCTGATGCCCCTTCAGCCACTTAACAAGGAATGGAAGGTGAGAAGGGTTTGGCTCCTCATGTTAGCATAATCATGGACAAGAAAAACTGAGCCTCAACCAAGGGCAAATATATAGAGATCAAATAAAGTAAATTAAGGTTTTTGTTTAAACTTTTTAATTTGACCATTTGGTTTAATATCCTCGACAGCCTATGCAGTGCCTGAAGGTCCTGACCATGAGCGGCTGGAACCCTCCACCTGGAAACAGGAAGATGCACGGTGACCTCATGTATCTGTACATGGTGACTGTGGAGGAACGCCATATCAGCATCACTGCCTCTACACGCGGCTTCTACCTCAACCAGTCAGTCAACATTTCTACCCTCTACCTCTCTATTGCTTCACTTTAGTACCAGTTTATACACAAAGTATTTGGCAGTTATTGTTACGCAGAGCAACAACCAGGAACCCATCTGACACAGAGTCTCACAGGCGCATTTGTCTATTTCTCATTCAGCTCATGTTGTTTAAATAACAAATGCACTTGCATCAATTTGAGCACCTATAATTTGTTGGTCCTTTAATGTGGTGTGATCAGGAGCGTTGTTGGTGCTTCAGGGAGAAGAAAGTTATTGCATCCTTGACCAATAAAAGATTTGACTGGGAATGGGGGAGGGTGCAACTCTTTAAAAACCATGCACCTGGATCATCGACAATTTTTCTGCTATCAAACAACAAAAGTGGATCTAAATACACTTGCTCCCAAATTGTTAAAATTGAGTCCATAGTGTTATTTTATTTATAACCTACACCACCTTCAGCTCAAGTCCGGTATCTCGCAGCAGTTGAACCCTGATAAGCTGATGTTTAGTGCAACAGGTGCCGCTGTGAGTGAAGTTAGTCTTGACACATGCGCCTCACATGCATGTTGTCTCCATTGAAATAGAACAGGCGTTCATATATTTGCAGTTTCTTTTAATGGAAGACAGTGTGATAAGTGAAAAGTGAGACTCGACAACTGTGATCTATAAGCTGTTGTAGGATCCTAATTTTGGATGCCAGCAAAAGCTTAGCAATCAAATTAATGAGCTGCAATCGGATTACTCTGGAAAATAGAATTGGGGAAGATATTGTTAGGCTTGGAGCAGTGTTGTCTGTTTCTAACAACTTTATCACAGCCATGATACTGTCTGTGTACCACTGGGCAAATTCTGTATGTTGTTAATCCAACCCCTGCAGCAAACAAACTTTTGCCTACAGGTGTAAGTTCCTAATGTTTTAAATCCTGTGCAATAAGTTATTTCCCTGCAGTTAAACTAGTCCCCAGTTCAGGCTTGTTTAGACCTTCTATCTTTTCTACCCAGTACTTCATATATTCCTGTGATTTAAGATGGTAAAATGTCTGCGTTTTTATTCCAGATCTACCACCTACACCTTCAACCCCAAACCAGCCAATCCCAGCTTCCTGAGCCACTCTCTGGTGGAGCTGCTGAGCCAGATCAGTCCTGCCTTCAAGAAGAACTTCACTGCCATGCAGAAGAAAAGGTGACGACATGTCTTCACCTTTAGTGTCTCTTCAACTGTTCTCCTGTCAGCAATCAACCTCCCTACATCTTGAATGCTTCATGCATCTTTCCTTCAGCGGATCCACAGATCCGCATTCACTTTGTACTTAAAGGGTTAGGTTTAAAACTAAATCAGTCACTCATTTCGTTTATTTATTCATTCATTTATTTGAACATGTGAGAACATATTCACAGTAGATCTCTGACCAGGAGGCATCAGGCTAAAATCTCAAAGCACAATAACAAATGGATTTACTCTCATTCTTTTTATTCCCTGGTTGTAGTTTCAATGATGCAGAAACTGCTTCAAATTTCAGATGAACTTTCTGAAATGTGCGATGTGTTGATATTTCTCTTTCTCTTTTTGCTGCAGGGTCCAGAAGCATCCCTTTGAGAGGATAGCCACGCCCTTCCAGGTGTACAGCTGGACAGCTCCACAGGTGGACCACGCCATGGACTGTGTTCGTGCCGAGGACGCCTACACCTCCCGCCTGGGTTATGAGGAGCACATACCTGGACAGGTGGGCTCACCTGAACACATCAGCAAACCAGGCAGATGTACTCTATGATGTGAAGTTGTTTTTCAGTGTTTTGAAGTTGTTTGTGCTGATGCGTCTCCAGACCAGAGATTGGAATGAGGAGCTGCAAACAACCAGAGAGCTGTCGAGGAAGAACCTGCCTGAGCGGCTGCTGAGGGAGAGAGCCATATTCAAGGTATTGTTGAGCTGCTCAGGCTTTATCACCTTGTGTGAATTTATATGGGTTTCTTGTGGTTTTTGTAATGTCTTTTAATAGATTAACATTCAAATTAAAAAGTCTTGCTTTTCATTCTTATAGATTCTTGGATACTTTTCATTTCTTGCTGTAGGCAGTAACATCAATTGTGATTTGGGTATTAAAAAAAGCTTAAGTTGAACATTGTCAACCCTGCCTGATTCCTTATGGTGTTAGATAGATCCTGTGGCTCTAACTCTGCCTTAATGATATCACAAGTAATAACCCGATGACTACTTGCTGACTGTGACAGGCGATGTGTAGCTTTTCTTATAAATCACCACCACGTCTCTTTTTAAATGTCCCCTGCAGGTCCACAGTGACTTTGCAGCAGCTGCCACTCGAGGCGCAATGGCAGTAATCGATGGCAACGTCATGGCCATCAACCCCGGCGAGGAGACGCGCATGCAGATGTTCATCTGGAACAACATCTTCTTCAGCCTCGGCTTCGACGTGCGTGACCACTATCGTGAGTTGGGAGGAGATGCTGCTGCCCACGCTGCGCCCACCAATGACTTGAACGGAGTACGAGCTTACGGGGCGGTGGATGTGGAGGGTCTCTACACCCTCGGGACGGTAGTGGTGGACTACAGAGGCTACCGAGTGACTGCCCAGTCCATCATCCCAGGAATCCTGGAACGTGAACAGGAGCAAAGCGTAATCTACGGATCCATTGACTTTGGAAAGACTGTTGTGTCTCACAGCAAATATCTGGAGCTGCTGGAGAAGACCAGCAGGCCGCTCAAGGTCAGTAGAGCCCAGTACATGCTTCCGTGTTGAAGCTATGCCGTAGCCTACGCGTAGGTGTGTACTCTACGCAGAGCCCTCCCCAAAAAATGTAATTATGCAGAGACGTGCGTTTAAATTGTGAATAATATAAAAAGCATTTCTGTAGTCAACACTGGATTTGAGTTAGTCCTAATGCCAATTGACTTCCATTGTTGTGCAAAACCTGTTTATTATATGTTACTAAGCCCCATGTTATTTCACTAGGTAATATGTTTATTCATTATCATAAACAGTGTCCTGTAATTTTTCCATTAATCTTTGCTATGCTTGGTATAAATTTTAGGTCCAGAGACACGATGTACTGAACGAGAAGAATGAGTCAGTGGACCTTTGCTCCTCGGTCGAGTGCAAAGGCATCATTGGAAACGATGGCCGACACTACATCCTGGACCTCCTGCGTACTTTCCCCCCTGACCTCAATTTCTTGCCCGTGGACGGTGAGGAGCTGCCTCCAGAGAGTCGGCACCAAGGCTTCCCCCGCCAACACCGCCACCGCCTGGCGTGTCTCCGCCAAGAGCTCATCGAGGCCTTTGTTGAGCACAGGTAGGAGTCTGCTACAGTGAGCATGAACACAGTTCTGTCATCACATGGAGCGCTTGCACATCTGCTTAACTGTTGTTTGTGTCCCTCCCCAGATATCTTCTCTTCATGAAGATGGCGGCGTTACAGCTCATGCAACAGAAAGCAAACAGGGACGCTAAGATTGACAGACCTGCCATCACAGAAACGGCCACAGACATCAAAGCAGATACAAGCCCGACTCAGACCACTGCAGCAGATTCGACTGCAACAGAGGTCTCCACAGACAGCACCAGCTTGACAGACAACGGCACCTCTGCTGCCTCCCAGTCACCACCTGACAGTGAAGAAAACTCAACAGAGCCCACCACAAACGGGCCTGTAGACCCCCCAGCCACCCAGAACGGAGAGTGCAAGAGCCCACTGGAGGGTAAGGAGCTTGAGGAAAGTATTCCAGGATTAGCTCAGGCCAAAGAGCTGGCGGAGACCTTAGTTGCTGAAGACGGATCTGGCATTGGTACGTCCAAAAATAACCCAAAAAGCAAATCGAGGACGATGCAGGTAGAGCTACTCCAGTGGATAATTGCGTAGAAAAAAAGTAGTGTTTAATCACAGTTGACAAGTATTTTTAGTCGTCTTTGCACAGCTAATTTTAGAGTGTGTGTTCGTAGCATTAGAGTATCTAGCAGAGCATTAAAGTGCCTGTTACTGGATCATAGTGGCTTCTCTCCACCTGGCTAGCTCTCCCTGCTCAGTCCTCAGCCTGCTGTGGGTGGAGTGTTGGCATCCGATCAAATCAACCCGTCGCTCCCTGTTCCTGCCTCAGCACCTCTGCTGTGGGATAGTAACTGAATAATCAGTTTCAGTGTCTGTTAATCCTAATCTGTAACTTGGAATGTAAAAGATAATCATGTTCAGTGATTTGTGTGCTGATCCTTAATCACAGTAATATGCTTGTCAAACGCACTGACCTGATCTACAGTGGTTGTAGTTTTGCATGGTCAACGGATTTTAAAAGGTGGTGGGTGCTCGTCCACATTGAGATTAACCTCAACTAACAGACGTTTGATACTGTCCAGCAAATCACTCCTTTGTGCAATTACTAGATGAATGCTTCCGTCACTGTTCTGTGATCAGCAGTAATCACACAACACTGATCTCAAAGAGTTGGAGGTGACTATTCATTTGTAGATATTCTGATACCACTACCACCATTAATGAAATCTCAAACCGGGCTTCGGCATAAATACACAAATCTATGTCCCAGTCTGATACCACATCGTTCATTAATTTTACACCGAATTTTTATGTACATTTCCTGGAAATCACTACTTGTTCTTTTGCTACTAGAAAAGACTGTATTTAGATCAGCTAAGAAGAAGTGACGTTGGGTAGTGTAGCATTAGCCAGAGTGAACTAAAATGTCAGCAATTTAGCTAAATATTTCATGCTGTTAAGTTTCTCAAGTAAAAGAGTGACTTCAGCTTCAAGAGGTGGCACTTTGCAATACTAGCAATAAGTGATAGCAGTCATCACTTATACACATGGTCAGTAGCATACAGCTGTTAAAAAAATGTATATAAGCTTTTTTAGTTCTTTTTAGGTTAGCTTTTCATAATGACATCATGGTACCTTCATATGATTTTATTTGTTAGTGGTATGTAAGCATACAATTGTGGAAAGCATGAAATCAATAAAAAAAAAGGATTATAATTGTTTTGGATATAAGCTAAACTTTTATTTATGCTGTATTTGATTCTTACTTTGTATTGGCCGATTCGCAAAGTCCAGGTATCAGAATCCATATCAGATTAAGAAAAATGGTATCAGAATATCTCCATTTACACTATTGAGCCATAGCACTCAAGTGAGTTAGAGCACCTTCACCTCTCCGTAATCCACACGTGTGTATTGTTGCCATTACCTTTAACATTTCTGCTTCTTTTCCGTGTGTTTGATCCCTGTCACCAACAGATCCCAAGAGCCGTGAGGTCGTCCTTAACGCTTGCAAGGCAGTCGGATCCATCAGCAACACATCTTTTGACATTCGCTTCAACCCTGACATCTTCTCCCCAGGTGAGCATGATACAGAAGATGAATGATGAAGAGAAGCTTTACAAGAGCTTTCATGTATATAAAATATTAAAGTAAAATAATTCAATATAAAACCTCTATAGGATGTAAATTGTTCGACTATTTTGCTTCTCAGGAATGAAACCTTGACAGCCAGGCCGCTTTGCTGTGTATGTAACATAAACAATTATACATATGAATAAATGTATTATGTTTTTAAACAGGAGTACGTTTCCCAGACGAAAGTGCAAATGAAATCCAGAAGCAGAAGCAGCTTCTTAAAGATGCTGCTGCCTTCCTGGTTTCCTGTCAGATCCCATCACTGGTCAGTAACACACAAACAGATCCAGATATTACAGGAGTTGAACTTTTCATGTTGTGTATCTGAGCTTACAGCCGTCTGTGTGTGTTCGAGCAGGTTAAAGACTGTTTGGACCACAGTACTCTGCCCATGGATGGAGCCACACTCACAGAGGCCCTGCACCAGAGAGGCATCAACGCTCGCTATCTAGGGACGGTTCTGCAGTTTGTGGATAAGACCCCTGCTAAAGCACAGCTGGAGCACTTCTATGTGAGTCTGTTTCCACGACTATGACCTTCACATACTGTTTGTACTTGTGTTTATTGATTTAAAAAAATATGTTCTCTTCCATATCTTAGAGAATAGGAATCAGTGAGCTGATCACCAGATGTGCAAAACATATCTTCAAGACATACCTCCAGGTTTGAAAGATTTAACCTTCATTATCTTTACTCTACTATTATTTTAATAATTGTCTTTCTTATTTTTGTAATTCAGGGCGTGGAGTTGTCTGCCCTCTCTGCTGCTGTAAGTCATTTCCTCAACTGTTTACTGAGCTCCTTCCCTGATGCTGTCGCCCACCTGCCTCCCGACGAGCTGGTGTCCCGCCGCAAAAGCCGTAAACGTCGCAACAGGGTCCCCGGCGGCGGAGACAACATTGCGTGGGCCAGCCTCACGCCCAGCGAGCTGTGGAAGAACATCGCCTCCGAGGCACAGAGCTACTATCACTTCACCGTACAGTGGTGAGGGCACCATCTTACAATGTGAAACAAATGTCTAAGGGGTTTTTGATTTTCTTTTTGTGACAAATATCGTGTTTTAAAATGTTTGTTCAGTGAGAGCGTGGACCAGGTGGTGGAGAAATACGGCCTCCAGAAAAGCACCTTGCTCCGAGAAATCTCAATCAAAACTGGCATCCAGGTAACACCCATGAGTCTGTATTGAGCACCTTGTCCTGACTTTACCAAATGGCCATTCTGGTAGATTTAATCTATATTATCTTTTTCATGTGTCTTGTAGATTCTGCTAAAGGAGTACAACTTTGACAGCCGCCACAAGCCTGCCTTCACAGAGGAGGACATCCTGAATATTTTCCCTGTTGTGAAGCACGTTAACCCCAAAGCCTCCGACGCCTTCCACTTCTTCCAGAGTGGACAGGCCAAAGTACAGCAAGGTGAGACATGCTTATTGAACCTGATGCAGTCAGACATGTTCATTTACAAACTGGAGTCAAACATTGACCCCCTGACTGCTCCTCATGCTGTGCCCTTTGTTCGTTAATGAGTGATTATGTATGTGAATGAGAAATTTAGTGGTTTGGGTAGAGAGCACATACCAAAGCTGAGTAGCTGCTTTATCACCATATTGGATATACATCTGTTGCATCAAATACATGTACAATATACACAGAAACTGTTAAGATTCAACACAAGTAAAATATCAATTATTTTATATAGTTAAAGGAATATTTGTTACCGTAAAGTTACTAAATACAAATAATTCCCCCCCAAAAACGTATTTTGATTTGATTATTAATTGCAGTATCGCACAGAATTTCAGCTATTCATAGATATTGGCACTATAAACATGCCTTATTATTATTATTTTTTATTTTTTTCATAAAGGACTTTACATTATTTCCTTAAAAATGTAGTAGCTGGTGAACTTGGCGGAGGTTAAACATACCGCCGATGTAGCACATCAACCATTTGTCTTGATTTCCAGGCTTCCTGAAGGAGGGCTGCGAGCTGATCAATGAGGCTCTCAACCTCTTCAACAACGTGTACGGACCCATGCACGTAGAGATCTGTGCCTGCCTGCGCCTGCTGGCACGCCTTAACTACATCATGGGAGACCACGCTGAGGTACGTACCATTTACTCGAACCTTGTCTGTAACTTTTACAAAAGTGTCCTCTTGCTATTATTTCACTGAACGTGTGTATTCACCGGCAGGCTCTGAGTAACCAGCAGAAGGCTGTTCTGATGAGTGAGAGAGTCCTCGGCATCGAGCACCCGAACACAATTCAAGAATATGTGAGTCATCACTCCCGGAGATGGATGTTTTTAGGTTAAATGAGTTTGAAATCCTTCTTGTATTTATTTTCATTTCCTGTGTGTGTCTCTCCATTTCTTAGATGCACTTGTCTCTGTACTGCTTTGCCAATGGGCAGCTGTCGACCGCCCTGAAGCTGCTGTATCGTGCCCGTTACCTCATGCTGCTGGTCTGCGGGGAGGACCACCCAGAGATGGCACTGCTGGACGTGAGTATTTCCTTTTTTTGAGATTTATAAATAATCAACATCAACAAAATGGTAATGTTGATTTACTGTGCTTGGTTTTAATATTTACTGTTCATGGTTCTCCTTCCACAGAGTAACATCGGGTTGGTGCTGCACGGAGTGATGGAGTATGATTTATCTCTGAGATTCTTGGAGTACGCCTTGACCGTCAACACAAAGTACCACGGACCCCGGTCCCTCAAAGTGGCCCTCAGGTGGGGACACATTCATCATCATCATCCTCTATAATGGTATAATACTTACTTAACGCGATGGTTCATGTAACATATCATTTTTTTCCAGTCATCATTTGGTTGCGAGGGTTTACGAGAGCAAGGCTGAGTTCCGTTCTGCACTACAGCATGAGAAGGAAGGCTACACTATTTACAAGAACCAGGTAAAGCCTGCAGGAATCCAAACTGCTGACAAACGTCTCTATCAAATGTGATGAATTGATACTTAAATCCCATTCTTCTCTTCCTCTCAGATGGGTGAGGCACATGAGAAAACCAAGGAGAGCTCCGAGTACTTGAAGTATCTCACCCAGCAGGCCGTGGCTCTGCAGAGAACCATGAATGAGATCTACAAGAACGGCTCCAACGCCAGCATCATGCCCCTCAAGGTGACTGCTCTCAGTCTGATGTGTTATTGTGATTCCTTCTTTTATAACTCAAACATTCAGCACTGATATCATTTGTTATTTCCTCCGTTTCTCCAGTTCACTGCCCCCAGCATGGCCAGCATCCTGGAACAGCTCAACATCATCAACGGCATCATCTTTATACCTCTCAGGTAGAGTCCCTTTACAATATAAGTGTTATGTGGCAAATACATAAGTATATGTTGAGTATAAATAAAAATATGAATCCAAAAGTCTGTTCAGAGTTAAACACTAGTTGCTGTCTTCTACAACAAGTATATCATTGACCTGTCTCGTTTTTCTTTGCAGCCAAAAGGATCTGGAGAACCTGAAGGCGGAGGTTCAACGGCGGCAGCAGCTGCAGGAGCTGGGAAAGAGCGAGGAGCCGGCTGAAGAAAGCCTACTGGAACTAGAGGACAAAATTCCCGTTGATTAATGCCCAAAATGCCCTCAACGCGCTGCTGCTTTCTGCTGTTTGAGGGGGAGGGAGAAGAGGCTGTGAAGAAACAGCCATGTCACCAGGCCTGTGGACCTGAGAAGCAAGCAGTTAAAATCAGCATTGAAATAAACAGGGGAGGGATGGATGGATGGGTCAGGGCAGTCCAGAGAACAAACTGTGTGAACTGTAGGACGAATAAATACAGAGCAGGAAGTTCCTACAAGGTAGGACGCGAGGGAAGAGAAAGTACAAACGACATAGAATCATTATTAATGTGCAATCTAAAAAAAAATAGGAAAATATCCCCGACCCGAGAACCTGGTGATGAAGTCACTGGAGGCGTCAGCTGCTTAGAACTATGATCATGTATGAACGAGTGTTTGCAGCTGGGGGTGGGAGACCAAGGATGACCATGACATTGTATACCAGAGCCTTATCCACTTATCCTCTGTACCATCATCCCTAAGTCAGGCTTCTTCTCAACTTAAACTTCCTATAACCACTGTAAGCCCAGGACCACCTTTCCCCCCCCCATTCCCTTACTAGCCTCGAGGAAACCCCGCACCTACACACGCCACCCCGCCCTGGTGCTCTAAATTAGAAAGCACCTACCCTGTCCTAGAACTCAGGGGTACTTTATACTGTGCACTAAGACCAGAATACAGTCAATAAATTTGAGATTTTTTTCACATGGGGCTTCAGAATGTAAATGTTCACTCTCTGTGGCTTCTTTGAGCCAGGTCACAACAACCGCTTATTGTTCTCACATGAACCCGATGGTTTATTCTTTTAACCGTTCTATCATTTGTACTTACGACATCCCAGGTGGGTCCCTGCTGTGACCCGCGGTTCTTGAATCTCCAAGCAAGGAAACAACTCATTAGTTAGCTTTTCAACTGTTTGATTATTTGCTGGATATTTTTTTCCTTTTTAAGTAAATGATGAATTGTTTTTTTTTGTTGTTTTTTTTGTAAAAGTGCACAGGAGAATTAAAAAGGTATTTTAGGCCTGTTAATCATCAATTAAATTAAGCCATGTCTGTTTTATAGAAAATGTATAGAAGTGGGGAACAAAAGATGTATAAATCTCTATCGGGTTTAGGAAGGTACGGGATGGATGATAATGGAAAAATCCCAGAATTGAAAACGTCCACTTTATGCAGTAGATTTATCTATCTATATAGTAGCTGTGTCCAACTTTCTATTTTTACACATTGAAAGAAAATGTGTGCATGTGTGTTTGTATGTGTGACAGTGTGTTTGTGTGTGTGTGTCTTTGTGTAGTTCAAGAGAAAAATCTTATTGGCCAGAGCTGTTGCTAATTTTTGCTGCTGCATAGTTTGGAATAGAGTGCTGAGTGAACATTTGCTTTCCAGATGTTTTATTTTTCTACACGCAGTTAACCTGTTTGGATGGCTGACGCCTCTTTTCTTAAAACATTCATGGCCACCAATGTTGTCAATCTGTTTCTGCATCAAACCTCTCACCATCGGACAGGTGCTCAACATTGGCAGTAGTGAGTGATTTATTGTTGCTGGGTGTATTTTCTTTTTTTTCATTACATGTCATCATTT
Organism: Pseudopleuronectes americanus; assembly: GCA_038501795.1. Classification (NCBI taxonomy): domain Eukaryota; kingdom Metazoa; phylum Chordata; class Actinopteri; order Pleuronectiformes; family Pleuronectidae; genus Pseudopleuronectes; species Pseudopleuronectes americanus. Next base: position 11,784,101 of record CM076719.1, on the reverse strand, counting down.
CATATGTAACTGAGACAAAAAAACAGCCAGGAGTGTCTGTTCATTGAGCAGTATTTAATGCACTTTCTTGTGCTGTGTGGGTGTGTTAACATTCACGTCACCTCCAAGAGTGGACAAACGAAGGGCTGCCTCGATGTGATGTACCAAAAAAAAGACTGATAAAGGGTTTGTTTGCGCTTGTATACATGCAATGTATCCCTCCCATGGCAATTTGTTACTTAATTGTTGCCGTGTCTAAATGTTTATGTGATTAAAGCAATAGCAAGATGGTGCTGGAGCTGTTGCAGAAAATGCAGTTTTTACTTTGGCACAAGACGTGCAACATTTACTACTGACTGTACTTGGCTGAGTGCAAATTAGCTCGACGGTAATACCACCAGTGTCCACGAGGTGTCACACTAACACTCGTGTCATTGTGAAGGACACATGGACCTAAATGTCCGTCAGATGTAGTGTAAATGCGCACAAATACACAGAAGGTAGATATATTAAGAGGGAATTTTTTTTTCTCCATTTATATTAGAAAGATGACTAAATATTAAAAACTGCTACCTTTTGAACATCTTCTGAACCTGTTGAAATATCCCAACAGCAGTGAGTCTATTGTTTGGATGTTTTAATGGTTTATAAAATAGAATAAATTCATTGAGATTAATCAAACTGTGTCTGCAGAAAACTCTATATTGCTTCTTTCAGAGTGCCTCCGTTCAGTTTTGCACAGAGTCCAGTTTTCAGTTGTGAGAATTGTGCAGGTTTAGCTGTTAGAAGTGCATGAGATTATTTCACACTATTAAGCATAAGACAAGGAAAACAAGAAGGGAAATGGTGTAATGATGAAAAACCTAGTTAGAATTTTTTTAATAACATCTTTGATTTGGCTTTTTAAGCTATATTAGGATTAAGGTGTAAACAGAGACAGTTTCCCTGTTTGAGAAGGAAATTCTCTTCTTCTAATATTAATGGTTTATCTACATTCTTCTAATAGACCTGTAGTTTATCTACTTGACGGTTACTGAGAGGTAGGTCTTTTAACAGCTCATTTGTTTTGAATACACAATTATCCACCTTCGCTACAATTGTGTACCGATCATCCATATTGTGTTTTGTATGACTTTGAAGGAAGTTTTCTCATGTTAGTACAGAACTTTTGTGTCGCTTGTACTGTATGCAGTTGAATTAATTAAAATGTTCAGCCTGACACAGTATGCTTGTTGCACACAGAGTACCAAAGGAGATGTGTTGGTAGTAACATTTAAACCAGGATGCTGTGCTCTCAATGCATACTGTATGTGACAATGCAGTATTCTTTCATTGGCAAAGCTCATTCAGGACAACAGCTGGAGTGCAGAGGAACCCAGCAGCCAGCAGGGGGCAGCCTCAGGACATCCCATGGAAACAACCAGCAGCAGGCTGTGATTCTTGAAAGGCGTCAGAAGACAAGGCTGGGTTATTCTCTGACAATAGGTTTTTAAAGCATGTTAAATCATCCAGTATCTAAAATCCAAAGTAAAAAAAAACAGAAAAAAAATTAAATTTAAAATAAATAAATTAAATTAATCCTGCGCAATGGGCTTCTGCGCAGAATGTGCGCAATTGGCAGTAGGCTTCTGCGCAGTATGTGCGCATTGCGCTTCTGCGCAGGATGTGCGCAATGGGCTTCTGCGCAGAATGTGCGTAGTAGGCTTCTGCGCAGAATGTGCGCAAGGGCTTCTGCGCAGGATGTGCGCACGCAGTTTTTTTTAATTCAAATTTTTTTAATTTAATTAAATTAAATTATATTTATTTCTGGTGAAGGGAAATCTCATGATTGCTGCAGAGCATTAGAGCGAAGTGTAATTTCCCTATTTTAAAGTGGAAAGAGTTTGAATTGTAGAAAACTAACAGAGTGAGAGAGTGTATGTCCCAAAAAACAAAGCTGATGATCTGAGGTTAAAGACTGGTCACCTGGATACAGTCGAGACGGCGATCTCTCTTTTGAAATGTTAGGGACACAACTTGTGCAACAGTTGTTTCGCCCTAAAAAACCCATCCTCACCCATGAGTTCGGACCCAGCTCCAGTGGTGCCCTGGTTCCACCCATGGCAGCCCAGGGAGCGCATTTCCGCCACCCCCCCACAGGAGATCATGTGCTCGTGTGTGTAGCCGCGGCGCTTCCCGGTGCTGCCGGTGAGTCCCGGGGTTAGAGGATGATGGTGTGACGTTATACTGTATTGTTTTACATTGCATGTGTCACGTCATGATAAATCAGTCTCTTGTGCCGCCTTCTCGGCAATTTGCGCCCTAGGCAACCGCCTATGTCGCCTGTACCAGGAGCTGCCCCTGGTGCAGACAATAAAGCTGAAATATTGATTTAATTGTATATGTACAATGCAATATTGTTATTAGAAATTGAGCAGAGCTGTGTATTTTATAAATACTGTTTATGGTGTCTTCAGTGTACAATCAACATTGTGTATATTTTTTGTGTGTAACACAAACCTTATCTTGATTTACAAAAAAGGGAAGTGGCCATAATAAGACTCTGGACCCAAGGTAATAGTATAACAACTTGTATGAACTTCTACAAAGACACATACACAGAACAGCTACAATGGAAAGTGAAATTAGCCCAAAATAGACGCATATCGTGTCATGTGTTACCTTTTTCAATTTCATCATCATAGTCTTTTACACATCTGTTTCCAGGAGCTTACTGTCTAATAATCCACGCATGGCTGTAGACTATTTGAATTGCATTATAGTGTAAACACGTTTTTTTTCAGGAGGTTAAAGAGTTAATAGTCTCTTTGTTTTGAGTGGTATTATTGCAAGTGTCAGTACATTGATAGGATTCACATGAATAGTTAATATCTAAAGCTGTCTTGCGGTTGAACAACACTAAGTAATAACAGAATTCTGAAGACACGCCTCGTGTTTGGGCAGTTACTTGGGAAAAGGAGCCATTAAAGAGTTAACAGTAAATCGTTTTTTTTTCGTTTTTTCTGCGTGCGCGCTCTCGTCGCACCGTGAACGCGAGCTCCGTGCGCGCTCCGGGCTGAAGGCGAATGCGGCAGGCGACGAGAAAACAAGCGGCGGAGACGAGACGCGGCTCAGCTCCACATCACAAGACCCGATCCCTCTGCAGCGGAACCCTCACGCCCCGTCGGGTCGTGTTACCGCAGGAGACGGCGGAGGACATCTACGGCCAGAGAGCATAGGGTGAGTCCCGACTCGGTCCTGTCAGCGAGCCGGACGGGGGCGAAGCACTCGGCCGTTAGGTGGGAAAATGACGATGTGGCTGTAACGTCTGCGCCTCCTTTCTATGTCTCAAAATGGCGGATAGGCCGCTTGGACCGGAGCAGCAGGTACCGTGTCAGCGGACTTTATCCCCGGGTACAGAGAGCCGCCCTCCTTCCGGGACCAAATAAAAAAAAGCAGTCGGTCGATGTCAGCTACTGCGCGAGCTCACTGTCGCTAACCGGGCTTGAATTCAACGCGGCACCGGAGTGAAGGGTCAACTTTCTGACTGAAGCTAACTTGGCTAACGTTAACTTTAGCTAACGATAGGGCAGAGCTACCGGCTGTCAGCTCGACCGGGAATCGTTACCGACGTCAACACGGTGGTGAGAACGTGTCAGTGTGTCAGTCATGGTGACACCAGCGTGTATTACAGTGGCGTCCATCTCGAGTGGGTACCAGGCAGTGCTTAGCACAGTGTGGAGCAGAGTCTCTGCCTGTCAACGTTGTTAAAAATACCACACGGCAAAATCTAATGTAGCTCGCACGGCCCTAACATTAGCTGTGCTGCCGGTGAGTCGTTTGAACGTGTGGCTGCTGTCACCGTGTTGATGTTGTGTTAATCGCTTGTGTCCAGTGTTGGCATCTGAAAAGGGCGTAAAGTGCTGCTCGTCTTCTGCCCTCAGCTGTTTCCAGTGCACACACACACACGCGCGCACACGCACACGCACACACACACCATTGCAGTGGAGCGTCACACAACCCCTGCTGCAGTTTTCTACCGTGGCATGCTGCTTCTCATGTCTCCTCCGCTGTGTCTTGGCTGTGTGGCTGGAGGATGCTCCCTGCGTCTCGCATGCTTCATGCGGTTTGTTGGCCCGGTGTTATAAAATCAGGGTGGAGCACATCGGAGAGGACGAGTTTATAGGAGCTGCCTCTACCCGGTGCTCGAGTGATTCTCTCTCATTGTGTAGATGTGACTTGATGGGGATTTGTGGATCCTGGGTTTACATCGAGATGAATGGAAATCAGCAGCGATTGGTGGCTTGCGAGGTTGTGCACTGAATTCCACAAACGACGCTCCCTCTTGATTTACGCAGGCATGTCACGGATGTATCGGACAGAAAGCACCGGGTGAAGTCGGAGACCGTGGCTGTTTTAGTTTCATCTGCCACGCCTGTAAGGACTGCCCTGCAGATGATATACTGGATTTATTGGATATTGATGAAATTGTGAAGCTTTCTAAAAGAGACCCTGTCTGTGCTCCACTCTCAGGTAAAAGGGTTTGTGTTTTAGACTTAAATGTAACCAAATGCAACGAGTTTCAAGAGGGGTGTGTACCATATTTCAGCTTGTAGATATTTTGACAGCTAGTCTTATCAACATAACCAAATTAAAAGAAATGGATCTACTAAAATGGCAGTAATGTTTGTTTGATTTCTAATATCATAGGCAAAGAGTATTTTGGCACTGTGGTTGTGGACTTAGAGGGTTTTCACACCTGCCTGGTTTGGTTAGAATTTTTCCTAAAATTGAAATGAAGTTACACACATGTAGATGATGATGTCAGAATGTAGGGATGTCATTCAAAATGTGCTGGCAAAATTGCAATGTGAAACCAAAAGTATACCATGGAGCATAAACATGAACCTTGGACTTGCATCTGTGAAAACACCTGACAGTGATGCTGAAAAGACTCAAAGTTCAAACTAGTTTCAAATTGTGTCTAGCTAACCATTTTCTGTGGTTGACTACTGGGAATAACAAGCTAACATGACGACAGCAGCTCTTTATTTTTGTATAATATCGACATGCTTCATTTCTCTAGCAGTAATTGTGGGAGACAGTGGATGCAGTCAGTTGGTTGTACTTGAAAGCTTTCTTAGTCAGTCCTGAGTTTTGCCAGAGGTTGATTTGAATAAGTGCATCCCTGCAGCGGGGGTCTATTCAGTGCTGTCAGTAATGGAACCGCTGCACCAGCACCAATTGTACATGACTGCAATACAAAGCTTCAGCAGTTAGAAGTGCTGCTTTGCTTGGGCTCGCTTCCACTTCTTCAGCAGGAGACTTGAGCACTTTACAGTTACAGATCTTGTTGATCGTTTTTCTCTATAATACCGTTGTAAAAGACTGACAGGATTCATGGAGGTATTGCCTAAAAGCAGGCAATAGGGGAATCATCCTTATTTTAAGTCAACAGATGATGAAAGTGAGAGGCTGTTTGTCTTTGTGATTGTGGAGGGCTGAAGAGTAGGCCTCCACACTACTCTCCCTCCCTGCCCCGTCACACTGACGTTGACCTTCCACACAGATTACCCAGCCGCTAACTGACTGGTGATAACTGACCTGCTGCCAACAGCAGCTGCCTGTCAACTCACAAATGGCTACTTTGACACAGTGTTTGTATATAATATTTAAACTAAAATGATTGACAATATTTGCGTGAAACTAAAATCTGTGTCAATGGTCTCAAGAAGCTGTTGAATATAACTTAAGCAACCACTTATCCTCTAGTGTGTGCCAAAGTAGCTTTTGGAGAATTGAGGATTGGATTTGAACATGTTTCATGCTTGGCAACAACAACTGGCAGACTTTGCATTCACATCAAGTCTAAATTTAGAGCTGTGACAATTTATATCACCAACTTGTTGGCATGACGTGTATGCCCTGGAGAGATCCAAATCATATTGATTTGAACAAGCACCTTATGGCTGCTAAGGGGGACTTTGATTGTACCATACGAATAATTGACACCTGTATTTCCATATGAAGGAGGCTAACTAGTCAGTATTGTGTTGTTCCCACTCGTTTGTGCCGGTTGTTATTTACAACTGAGTTGTTGTTTCTGTGAGCGTCCTGCCTGATCTGTGTTTTGACCCTCTGTTGGTTTTGTCAGTGGATGAAGGCTCTGATATAATTTATGATTAAATATCGATTCAGTTTAAGATATTGCATTGTACAAAATCAATTTTACTTGGATACAAAACAAATTCCCAGTACTAAAGCTGTAAACTCTGCATGATAATCTCTAACTTGGTGCAGGTATTGGGCTGAGGATGTGAAATGGATATTCATTGATTGAGTTTAAGTCATAAGTGCTTTAACTAAAGACAGACCTTTAACTTAGAAAAGTTTACTATTTTCTTAGATAATGACCAAATATGCATATTTTTTTATCTATAATACATAGATAAATGGATTAAATTAATAAAAACGATGTGACCTCCAGTATTTGTGTTACTTGTGCTCAGCTGGAGTCGAGCTTTGTCAGAAAGTAGAGTCGACTTTTGTGTCACATCCCAATGAGTGCATACACTATAAAGCTGCATCGTTCAGTCACCTTTTACTGTTCTATTTTCATGTGTCTATGCGTATGTTAGCTGTTTCTGCATGCCATACTGTAGTCTAGCTTTTTAGAATTGCTCCATGTTCTTTGTGAGAAGTCAGTCAAGTATGATGATAATGTTACTTTCCCAGTTCGCAGACGATATGAAGTTGAAGTCACCAAAACAAAAAATGAAGTCGATCCAGATTCCAGCTGTTTGAGGTGCTTGGTTTTGAAAGACGATGGTGTCATAATCGCACTGAGAATCCTCTGAGCTGTGAACCAGTGGTGACAGTGAGGCGATAGCTTTGTCAACATGATTGCATGTTTGTTTTTTGACAAGCTGCTAAGACACAATTTCACACGAACAGACTTTACTGCTGACTGTGGTGTTTTTATTTCCATCCTCTTGCCCTTCATTCCTCAGGGGTGTGTTCCTTTTTGAAAACATTGTGTTGATTATTAGATGTTGAACAAATACCTTGTCGGCCATATTTGACCGGTTGAGTAATGATAAGATGTAATATGTTACAAATTTATGATTGGTTGCCGTGTGACCAGATGCTGGTCAGCTTCAGTGTTGTTACATGTTCACCAACCACTTATTGAGTTCTTGATTGTTCTGCTTTTCTGAAAGGTTTTCTGACACTTTACTCTGATAGTTATGATCGTTGGTTTTCTGTTTTTGTTACTTGATGTTTTGACTTCAGTCCTTTTGTTTGGGGTTTTCAAATATGTAGGCCCAGCTCTAATGCATGACTTCATAAAAACAGATTGTGCACAGACAGTGACACAATGGGTGTGGTTCATTAAAGTTTTGTCTTGACATTTAGCTGTTGAATTGAGACGGAGACAGAGGAATCATTCCATTTATCATTAAAAATGGCTTTCACTACAGACGACCTGTTGGCATCCATCAGGAAATGAAACATCTCTCAAGAGTCTGCTCCATTATTATAAGGAGCACTTTACTTGCAGTTGTCGCTGCTACACAAAAACAAGAGAATCAATGGGAGGAAGACACGTAACCATTATTAACCATCAGCAGGCAGATTTATAGATGCTGCAGCCCATTCCCCCTTCCATCGAGAAAGGACTGCATTTTTGTGCTGAGGCAATTAGTCTGATTATGGGATTGTGCAAACAATTTGCTCAATACTGAAGCCACAAACAAGATTTGCAGAGAGGGGCGTCTAACACATTAATGGATACATACAGTGATGACAGCTGCCAGCAGCACAGAGGAAGGTGTCAGTGTAAAGTGGATGACCTAATTTTACTCCCGATAGCGGTTGTACAAGTTGATTTAGAAGGTTTGTGCTTTTAATGCTTGTTTTGTTTGTGGAGAGTTTTGAAGGAACCATTTTATCTCTTCAGTGCCATCGTCCTACCGTGTTGATATGCTATGACCCTGAATCATGGCTGAGTTGTTGGGCAGTATGCACCCCCAGCATGCCATAATCCACACAGTCAGAGCTAAGCAGACATTTGGATGGCTGTTAGGTGGTGACATCTGGGTCCAGGGGTTAGCTGTTGGCTACGTCAGGTTCCTGTCTGGTTAACAGTTTTTCTGCAATGTCAAAGTGTCAAAAATGCAACTAACAAAGCAAAAACTAGAGTTTTACTTAATGCCTTAGCTTAGAAGAATCAGTATTACAACTGCATCCTTTTGTGTTTATGTTTCCCCTATGTTTTCTAAAGCTTCTTTTAGACATGCACTGAACTCAGCAGATCCTACATATTTTCAAAGGAGAAGGTACATGTGTGAATGTAAATGTTGGTTAGAGGCACTGCAGTTTCTGTGGACTTTCTCCGCCTTGTCCCCTAGTATAAAGTCTTTGGATAGCCAGGAGATTTCGATGAACACAGCAGGGGATCACATGCAAATATGAAATGAAAACAACAAAAAACATATCTCCTTGTCAAAAAGCTGTACCATACACTTTGGAGACACTGATGAAGATGTCAAGAGAGTTTGTGGTGATTGTGATCAGAGATGACGATGGTGTCGGGGTGCTTTAAACATGATCATGTGATCTCAGCCATGGCATTAATACGTCACTTCCTGCCTCTGTCTGCTGCACCCGACTGCTCCACCTCTTGCCTCAATAATGCAGAAGATATGTTGCTGTTGTTAACGCGTCCATGCAGAGAACCTCCCGCTGCCTTGTGCATGTGTGAAAAGCAAAGTCTGGGTTAAGTCTGCAGCCAATTGTCTGGACTTAACCACAGGTCACGTCTGAAAACAGTTTCTTTGCTTCTTGTGCAAGCGAGGAGGAATTTGAAAGAGAAATTTTCCCTTGTGGTAATGTCACTCCTTCATCAGCAGCTGTATTGAATAATGTGTACATTTTCCTTCATTGCAATGGGATGTTTCCAATGCTCATGCTTACTCCAGATACATCTGTTTCCTTCAGGGGACGCGTTCCCACACCCTCCCCCTTCCCACGTGTGCGGATGTTGGTGCCATGTTTTAGATTTGTCGGTTTGTTGCAGGTCTCTGGAAAGAGATGAATTGACTTTGTTTGAACTGTTCTTTTCTGGTCTGGCAGAGATTTAGTCAGATTGGTCCCAGTAGACTAAGAGGCTTATTGTAGCTAACAGTTGGTATTCTAGCTGCTACCTGTGATGGTCAAGTGCTTTTCACGACCACGAAGCAGTATAAAATAGACATTATTGTTCCTCACATCAGTCTTCGACTCCCAAAAATTAATTAATATTCAGACTTTCATTTTGTCATAACGGGATGAAAATGTCAGAGGAATTCGACAATAGCTCAGCCGTTACTCAAGCCTGCTCGGCTGTGTCCTGTTTTTCTTTTCTTTCTGCAACCTGGGAGGAGAAGCAGTTGCACTGAGAATGTGGGTCAGCCCTTGTATGTGCGCAGAGAGAGGAATTTGCTGCAAGAGCAAAGCAGTCTGGTGACATGACTGACTAACTGGACATGACAAGACTCATCATGGAGTGCTTTATGGACAGTGTATGATGTATGATAGATGAGTGTATCTTGTCTTTTACATGCTTGAAGCTGATTGCTGTTGAAGCGTCACTGTGGGAGTTCTCTTTCTGACAACACAGCTTGTATTGTTTTGTGCTTCTGTAATTTTGCAATAGTTCACAGCCATTTTGTCTGTGTATAGCTGGTGCAGATACTGATACAGCAATCCTTTGGCCCGTAAACATTTTCATCCTTAACCACTCCCCCTGTAATCCGTCATGCATACCTAATGTCCATTTCTCCCTCTCTCCTTTCCAGATGCAGTGTAGACTTGGCTGGTGACTGGTCTGCAGCCTCTCCACTTCTCTTGTCCCTGGAGTCAGCCGGTTGGGGGGCAGATTCCTGCGTTCCCTTCTTCTCACTCTCAACCGTTGCCTGGACAAAACCAACCGCCTGCCATTGGAGTGCACGGCTCATCCACGCCTGTGTTGCCTGGATCAGCACAGCTCATCTCCTGAGTGAGGAGAACGTAGCAGCTGCAAAAGGTTCTCCTTTTACCAACTGATCCCTCCTAGCCCCGCCCACACCTCCCCGTCACCATGGTGCTGTCACAACGACAACGAGATGAACTGTGAGTTACCAACACACCTTTCACAACATGTGGCTCGAACATGGAGAGATCATAGTCATGATTTGTGGGTTGATGCATTGTGGTATCAGTGTTGCTTATATCATGTGACAAGAAACACCTGCTCATTTGAAGAAAGAATGACCGGCGTGGATGAATAACCTCCTCTTCTGATTTATCAAAATATATTTTACTTAATAACTCAGTAAAGTTCTTTGAATGGTTTTAACTAGAAAAGAGATGTATGAATGCAAACAACCTTTTAACCATGTTTGTTGACATTGAATTTTAGAGGTCTTACAGCAAACCTATATTGATCATCAACCTACACTACACACTGTGCGATGAAGGCTAAATAATCACAACGTGTTTTGTGACGTTGCCAGAAGCCTCAACTGCCACACTAGAAGAACAATCAGAAATCCTAAGGGTTGCACCAAGTTTCAGAGTCTTGCACTGAGCTCACTGTCAGTCAACAGCCGATAGAAGTACTTGCATACAGATCAGCGCATGTGCTGTGAAGTGTATAAATCTAGCAAGCGGGTAAAGTGAGAGAGATGATGATGGGGAGGGGGAGTAATTTGGCCCTGCTCAATCTGTGGGTTTGGTAATTAACCCCTGAGGCAGGAGATGGAAAGTTAAGGCATCTCAATGTGAGATACAAAGTCATGAGTGGGAGTTAACATGATCTTGTTGAGCTTTTGCCCTCCATGAAAGAAGCATGCCTAAAACTTTGTAATTAATCTGTGCACTGTGTGAGAAATGCATCAGTGCTCACATGACGAGGTTCTTTAACATTCAGTTCACTGTTTCAGTGTTTTTAGATTAGCACTGTGGGAGGGGACTGTTGGTATGGAGAGGTCCATTGGAATGCTAATCTTTCATGCTTTTTGCCATTCAGAGGAAGCTGCCCGCCCCCCCAAGAGTCTCTAGCCCCATACAGGAAACTGGTGTGGGACACTTGAGTCACATTCAAGCATCTGTTGCATTCCACCTCTCATTGAGTTAGTTAGCATGAAGTGTCCTTAAGACCTTGTTCAGACCTAGTATTCACACATGCAGTGATCTGATCTCAAGTGGTCAGGTGTAAACACACCAAAGACACACTGAAGAAAACCGATAACAGTCTTGGACCAGAACATTAGACGGTGTTTGGGGCACATTTGGTATCACAAGCAAAAGCATCCTGGGCCACATTGAAAGACTGCCTTACCAGCTGAAGTCCCACCCGGTTAATGAACTGGCATTGTATGGTTCCCATACATTTTATATTATTTGTGGCCACTGATGGAAATATTAACACTGACCACTAGATTATTCATTTTTTTTATGAGAATTTGTATTTCATTCTAGAGCTACGTGCTGCATTTTATTTCATTGGGCCCCCTTCTTTCTTTCTCACAGTGTGGTTAACATCAGAACGATACTGGCATTTTATTTGTATTACTTTGAAAGTAAAGGAGGTTGTTGTTCACTGGTGTTTGTCTTTCTGTTTTACAACTCATAAACTACTGAAATGTTTTTCATAAAAGTTATGGGGCATGATCCAAGGAAGAATCCATATAATTTACCCCCCCCCCACTCAAACATGGTGAGATGGGCCTTAGCCATGTCAAAGACCACCTCCCTCCAAGTTTCCTTAGAGTTTATCTGTGTATTTTATTAATTATATACTTGAAAATGGTAGAATAGAAGATAATATTTTTCCTTGTTATTATTGTCAGAAAAGGGAACTAATGCTTGTCCCCTAAACCGATGCTACTTTGTCAGCACCACAGTCAGATGCTGAAGCTGTTAGCGCATCTTCATAACAGCTCTATTTTTACGTACATAGCGAATGAAAAGCACATTTGTGTTTCTTTCCTGGGTCAGGGGACTCATCCCCGCCGGTGTGCAGTATAAATAGACACAGAGCACAAACTATCAGCTCCCCCTGAAAGACCTGGAGGCAGCCGTGTGCAGATTGGTCCTTGCTTTTGAACATTATCTTTGCTTTACAAAGAGAATCCCCTCAGCCTCCTCCATGTCTTAGGCTACAAGCTTGTTCATGTGATTTTTGTCCTTTTTCCATTGCCCCCTGGCTTTGAATGTGATGGATCAAAAGATTAGATGTCGAGACCTCAGCCATTCAGAAGACCTAAAGGTGACTTAAACAAGCTATGATGAAAGCTGTTTGAATTCACTCACTCAAAGCTATGACAGGTTAGAGTGGTTAAGAGCATCTGTTTCATTCGTATGTATTTACTAGTCTTATAATATTCGTTCACACCCAAATAAGATGAATTATGTAAAGCTCGAACCTCAGCTTCTTTTGTAATGTCACATTGTTCTCCTTACTGTTTTATATTTCCTAGCAATCCAAATAGAGGTTCTTTAAAGTTGGATATGCATTATGATGAACAACTGAGGAAATGAAATTGGTCCATGGAAATTATTGAATGCAAAGCAGTAGCTGCTGACACAGTTTGAGGCCAATGCTTGAAAAACAATGTATTTGTCCACAAAAATTGAAGGCTCATTGTTTTTATTTATTTACACAAGGCTATAAATATCCTATTATCGTGGTTACATGTAAGGCTGTATGATTTGAATAACATTTCCTACCAGACAGAAAATAGGTAATTTCCTGTCCAGATAATGATACATATCAATACTAGTTGATCTTGATTTAGTTTCTTCTTAAATCAGTTGGCGTTCAACATAACATTTGAGACATCAGTCACAATTTTTGGGGGCATAATTGTGGATTAAAGGCCAAAGCATCTATCTTACTAATTGCAATGGTTGTACTGATCTAACTGAGCTGTGTTGTACTTTTTCAAGTTTTTGCGTCTGTATCTGTAGTAGCACTGTAGTGGTTGGCTGTGACTGATGTCTTTTCAGGAGTGGGGGTTGTATGCAGATGCAATTTGCTGGCAGTTTGTATTAGATCTTCATGACATACGAAAAATCTTTGATGAGCAACAGCATTTGTCAGTATTGCGAGGATGATATGACTTACGATACGCGAATAACTACTGAAATGCACATTCACACTTCTAAGTCTTCCGCAGCCATTGTGTGTCTGATGGTACCTGATGGCTAAGTGGGTCTCGATCTGATTGGCATAATGGTGGGAATGCATGGCATCCAGGGCTCCATCTGATGAGTCAAATGTTCCCATGTTGAGTGTAAGAATTAAGGGTTTTCCTTATTAAGTTTCCAAAAATGAGACGTGGATTTTATCATCAGGGTGCAGCCATATGATGTGATACTTATCTCATCTTATCAATAAAGCACACCTTATCCAAATAATTTTTGGTTCCTGTTTATTTTAATAGGAATACAAATTTGAACAGGATTACAAATAGTCTCTTGAGCAAATATATCGTCTTTGTGTTAAAAGCTTGTTGAACAGGTGGTGTGATAAAAGACTCTCACTGACTTTTTACTTTGCAATGTTATAATTACATTTAAAGTGTTGCATGTTTTTGTCCCAGAATCTCTGCATTTGTACTCAGTGTACTAAACGTGCCTGAGTGCAACTGCAGGGGGTCTATTGGCAATACAGATTTGATTTTGCCTCGGGACTTACACAGATGGACTGGCATTGTTACAGAGTGAGTCTTTGACCCATCATCCCATATCAATCATTCCACATTCTTTGGGAAGATGAGTAACCCAATGGATGTTTAAAACCAAAAATGTTGCACGTTTTATGTTGTATTGCAATAAGAAAAACAGCCCAAAGAACCTAAATATTCAGTTCACAATTATGCATGCATGCTGATGATATAAAGAGGCTGCAAGTCTTCTTTTTTCAAATAACTGAAAAGATAAAGATATTCTCATTACTTTTCTCTTGTGCAGTTTGAGATTGTCAGTTTTCTGTGATTGAATGTTTCATCACAAAGATAAAATCTCTCAAATCCATCATGTCAAAAATGTGTCGGTCCTCAAAATTTGCAGGACGGTCCACAATAGAATTACTGCTACCAGAGATATTTAAAAAGATTACCACCGCAGGTGAAATGATTCAGAAATAAAATCCTGTCTGCATGTGTGTTAGGAAGTCTTGCATATGTGCTCCGTGTTTCTATTATCCTTTGTTTTCATAAGCTTAAATTACATGAACATTGGACATGTTGGTGTATAGACCAGACAGCTGGTTTTTCCAGCCCCATGCTGATTTTTGAAGAGAAACTCTTGCTGCATGTGCGCACACGGCACATTCTCCATAATGAGGAATAGTAGGTGAATAGCCTGCCAGTGAATGGAGTTTACTCTCCTGTGGCTCTCAGATGGAGGAAGATTCCCTCTTTAAAGGTTTCTTTGGGATTAAGAGATGATCCCTACTGCAGCGCTCTTAATTTATATGGAAGCAGAGACTTATTTTCCTCCATAGCCTACCTGTTTCACATTGAATGAGGCTTTGTGATACATGAAAGTTGGGAATCCATTAAAGAACAGAAACTTCCATAGATAAACCAGATTTTCTCTTTAAAATGATTGTGATTAATTGTATGGTTAAAGTGGGTGGTCATGCCTTTAGGTGTCAATCTTGATTTCTCACTTACCAAGACCTGGGCCTCCTCATCAGTCAAGAAAAATAAATAGTGAATTGGTTAAACGTTTCACTGAGATCCAGCTGAAGCCGGGTAATTATGCAATCCTGTCATATGATTTTTGTGGAATGTCTTTGGAAACAAGTTCCCCCTCAGACTTTATCAGCTGTTTAGTACTCAGCTGTTCGTAGAAATACTCTGAATGTACTGAATTTGTCCCTTGTTATTTGAACATTGATTAATTAAACCTAGTCTTTGTAATGACTTAACTCTCTTGTCTTTCTCATACTGCTAATGTGCTAATTAATCAGTTGCTTTGTTGGACTGAGTTGTAGTACTGAGATCTTGTCATTCTTTCAGTTGTCAAGCTGTGAAAAATGCTCCTATGATTTTGATGATACAATACTAAAAAATACCTCCTAGCCTTGAGCTCTTGAAATGGAGAGCTGACTGTCATTTGAGTGCTGCTTTTGTTCACACATGATGCATGATAATAAAATCTGTGCAAAGTCTGTTATCCGTTTAGTCCTGAGATGGAGTTCCACACTTTGCCTTTTTAGCACAGTCTTTACCTGAGGATCAGCATAAAGGAACATGAAATTAGATGTAGTATTTTTCTTTAGCAGAGTTGCCATGAGTACATATACTCAACAGAGACAGTGGTTATGTCACCGAACAGCACTGGCCTGTCGTCCCTGGTGTTTGCTGAGTGAATATATTTTAGAGAACAACCTCTGGTGCAGCCTTTGTAAGCTTTTGTAGGACAGGCGGGGCCAACAGGAAATCTTAAGCCTCGTGGAGAACACTTGTTTTCAAACGCAATATGTCTAAGGGTGTGACCAACCTGCTGACAAAAAACTGTTGACAGTGATGCATGCTTATACTGATATGTGCTGAAATGATTCAGAGGAAGGGGCATTTTATATGTGCTTAGGGATCTTTCAGAGGTCATACATAAGATGCTTCCTATAAAACATTCATCAGTGGTATTGAAAGATTGAACGGGTCTATACATGGTCAGCTCTATAAAATACTCCTGTGAGGTTTTTACCAGAAGACAAATATATGGCGCAGGTCAGTGGCCTGGCCAGACAAGCAAAATTGCTCTTCAGCTCAGTATAATTAGAGAGTGCTGATGGGAGTGTTGTAGTCATGTGTGCTTTATTCTTCTGCTGTCTCTGCTGTGTAAATAATGTTTCCTCTGCTAACAGAATCATAATCTGTGCTTTAACAAGAGCATTTACTGGCTTAGTTATCTGTGCTACATCTATTTTTTGGGTGCATTAATGTAGATATGAACCTCCATAATTCAGGACTGGGCAATAACACAGTTCGCTATGACATGTGTGGTTCTGTTTGTTTTTTTTAAAGATGCTGAACATGACTGCTTTGTGATGTTATTATTCCAACATTTACTATGATAAAGGACTGTACAATCTAAAAAAAGTACAAGCCCCCCCATTAACCATTACTCCAATTTGTAGTAGCCCTATAGTTGTTTGTGTCAGCATTTATCAGAAAACTGAGGTAGCTAGCTAGCCCTTTTCTAGTATTATCTTCACAAGCATTGCCTAGATCAGGTATTTCAGCAATCCAGTTGCCATTGAAACAGAATGACTTAGGTTCAGTTTATCATGCTATAACTGCATTAGTAGCCCTTTTAAACATATCTTACCACATTTACCAAAGAGTAGGGAAGACTGATAGTGGGTGGAAGCTCAGTAAGCTACTCATCTCCACAATGATGTGAAAGTATATGATCATAGGGCAGGAACTGGCAGGAAGTGATGCAGACATTCTGAATGTGTGACTCACCTCTCTTCTCAGAAAGATGAGGTCATTCATACCTCCCTGTGCTCGACCTCGTCTCTCTGTGTCCATCCATTAAGGGATTATTGTTGAGGTCTGACCAACCACAGCACTAATTTAACCCATGTGAGGCCCTCCTACAAGATATCCTGCACGTCATAACATGACTATGATTTTCAGTGAAGCAGAAGCATCGAAGCAGACTGAGTTTAGCACTCTCCCTTTCTTCTCTCTGTCCTCTGTCCATGTATTCAGCCTGCCCTCTTTCTCACTATCTACCCATCTAATCATCTAGCTTTGGGCTACTGGTAACCATGGAAACCACCCGGTTTGCTCTTTCTCTGTCCGTATTGATACACATCTCTTTCTTTTCCACTGTCTTCCTCTCATTTCCTCACAGTATTTGAGGGCTACATCACGTATTGAAAACTGCCTTACCCTCGCACATCCACTGTAAAGTGGGGTTCAGTAGGAGTGGTGGATCCTTTGCGTTGATATTAAGGACTTCTCCTTTGAGTGCAAATTGTCCCCTTTGAATTATGTAAAAAAATTGGGCCAGTTAGATTGACATTGCTTTGTGGTTATTTTCCATTATTAATGAATCTACTACTTTTTTTTTCAATTGTGTTAAAGATGGGGTGAATCATTTAGTCCAGGGTCGGGGAATTTCCGTATGCAGCCCTGCTAGATTATTTGATACGGTCCGTGAGGCAATTCATAAAATAATTTTTCGGACAATATAGCATGCAACATTATGTTTTTTGTAATGTTTTGTTTTAAATCAAATAATTGTTGCTGCTTTAAATGGCTCAATAACTTGGTTGTAAACATTATGCAAGAACAGAATCTGCATAAATAAAGTGCTACTGAAAATAAATTACTCCAGCTGCCACTGCTGCAGGTGAACCATTTTGAGCTCTAAATACAATCGCTCCTAATTAAGCAAAGTTTTTCATTTTACAATCAACACCAACTTATGTTGATTATGAGTTAGACAACCTACCATGTAACATTTCAGACTGGGGGGCATGCAGGTGTTTTGGATCTCTGTTTGTCTTCCTGATACTCAGGTACTCTGGTAAAGGATGTTGATGTTGGGTTTGGTTGACACATGGTCTGGTAGTCATGCAGATTTACTGACACACCCACACCACATCAAACTTTCTGCCTCATTTGTTTCAGACAGGCTAGCACACCTCAGCCCTCCCCACTAGCTTTGAAGATGTCCAGCAGGCATGCTGTCAGAGAAGCAGATAACCTCTTACTAACCTTGAGCTGTAAGGTCTGCTTGTGTTGTCACTGGGCTTCAGGTGGGCAGACGGAGACGGGGGTTTCAGTGCTCAACGCTGACCAAAAGGGCACAAGGGGCACAGGCTGGGCTGACAGATTGTACCCCCACCCCTTTCATATTGGCACCTCAAAGCACTGCTGCCTGACAGCTTGTCTAGCGTCTCCTGGCATTAATGGTGGGGATCGCTGTGCACACACACAGGAGGGCTGGAATCAGGGAAATATTGTATTACTATTAAAGGAAAATTGCATTTATATCAGACATTCATGAATTCAGTGTCTGTGTTTGTGTTCCTTTAGTCATGTTTTTATATTTTCAAGTCAGTTATTGCCAATCCTGGTATTCAGTAGAGAAAACTGAAGGTGCGAATATGAACAAAATCCAGTCCTGGAGAAAAGAGGTGCTCAGAAGAATTGCTTTTAAAATAAATACTTTACTGCTAAGTGCTTATTCAAATTAAGTTTAACTGTCAGATAATGTGTTTGTTAGGTATGTGTATTGTAAGTGTGTGAAATTTTCTAATAGAAAAATCAGGAGATAAAACAGGAAGAGTGAAGGTATTGTCCTCTGTGCTTGCCTTCAGCTCTGACTGTCTGGTCTATTGTCTGTCCTATCTAAACATCTCTCAGCAGAAATTGAAAGTATAAGGACAGTGACACAACGCTGCTGCCATCCCCACAATCTTTAGTGTTGGCTTTCTGAAAGGTTGAGTGTCTTTTGCATGTGTTTGTCATCATGACCCAACCCATGGATGCCTGAGAAGAAGATGAAACTGGAGCATCAGTAGCCGGTCGTTCCTTCAGTTAACAGACGATTATCCTGCTACCCAATGATTTGTCTCTGTCTGTGTGTATACTGGTGATGTTAGCATGTACAATGACTAATTTTCCCCATATCTACACCATAGGGAGTCATCCCTTCCTATAATTTGCCCCCAGCAACAAGATCTCATTATTGAACCCAGACGTGTGCGTGTGCGTGTGCGTGTGCGTGTGCGTGTGCTGTGTTTGTGACAGGTAGACTGATTTTATGCATGCAGAGCATTTTTATTATGTGGCTTAAAGCTTTTAAATATTCTTAATGTGTGAAAAACGTCTTAAAATTACATCTGTCTGACACGTTTCCTGAACATGCTAATTTGTGTCTTTGTTTCACAGCGTTGAATACAACTTCAGTCTTCACCTCGTTTCTCTCGTGCCAATTAAACAACTATCACGTCTGCTAATCAGGAGAACTAATTACGGGTTCCCTTTGTCTGTTTCAGAAATCGAGCGATAGCCGATTATCTACGTTCCAATGGATATGAAGAGGCATATTCCACTTTCAAGAAGGAGGCGGAATTAGATAATGTGAGTAGATTGATGATGGACACGTACATCCTCACAGACAATCAGACCATTTATTACAACAATATGCCTTGATTTCCACTTTATTTCTCATTTGAGTCAATATGTTCACAAGTGTGACTGGGAGCACCTGCCCCCAATTATGGTGGTGTGTTCCATTAAGCTTTAAGCTGTGATACTGTTTCCCTGCTTATCTTTGCTGTATTTGAATATGGTATAGATGTACCTAATAAATAGGTACAGATGTACCTAATAAAGTGGCCAGTGAGTGTACCTCAGTGATATTATTTTACTGAGAAATGTTCCTCATATTCTACTCCCCACATGTAAGTAAAATATTACTCATTATTGTCCTCAATAATAAAGATATAGTTGAATCTACTTGAGAAAAAATGGACTCTCTCACTTTTAATCCAATATATATGTGGATAGCTGCCACCATCCTTTAAGATGGAAATCTGCACTTACACCTCCTAATCATTGTATTTTTAAACTTGATATACCCTATAACAAAGCCAAATTGTGATTGAAATCTCATTTGCCACCCTCCCTCTCTGCAGGGCCTCTTCTTTCACCTTGCCTTCATGTGACACCCCACCCCCCACCCCCCTCAATGCTCTAGTTTTAAATTGCCCCGTGGAAGAATATACACATACCTGCTTGCACACACAGATTTATGTATCACTGCTGATAGGCTGGCAGACTGCAGTGAAGCCTGGCACTTGCCTTTTTGTGTGTCCTTGTCTCGTGTTTCTATCCCTCTGTGTGTGTTGGTGTGTGTTGGTGTAATGAGCATAGTGTCCAGGCAGATGGTAGATTAGATGACGGCAGACTTGTTCAAACTGGGTTTCCCATTCTCTTTCTACTCCATTGGCCTCAGTTTATGTCTTTGTCTTTTCATACACCTCATGTTATAGTCGAAATAATCGCCTCTTGTTGTTTATGTGTCCAGGTCGAGCTAGTTGTGAAATTGGAGTGAAAACACAAATTTTCTACCTCACCGACACTCATGGCTTTCTGTCAATGTGGATTTTTGATGCTTTCATAGTTATTAATAGCCTCAAAACATGGGCACACTCACGATACAATCATTTATATCGGTTATATCTTTTTTAGAATAAAGTGAAATTTTATATAATTTGAGTCTTTTTACCTTTTAAAATGTAATCACATCTAGGTAAAATAATTCTGGAACAGTGATACGTCAAGTAATATTTCCAATTTGGATAGCAGGAAACAATCATTGGCCTTTTTTTCTCAACAACTAATTTATAAATCATTTTGGCGTTGCAGCTCTTCGTGTAATATTAAATTGTTCTTCAAAGAATGAAATTTGAGTCTGTCACTGCAGGCTCTAGGAAATGTTGATGATTGTATTTGACTGTTTCCTTCATAGCAAAGGGTTAACAAATCAAGAAAATAATTAGTAGCTGAAGCCTCAGCATTAAATTGAGTTTGAATTTTGTGACACAATAGACTTCCCTCCACATTGTTTTGTTTGTTTCTTGGCAGTAAGATTCAAACTGTGAGTGCCATGAGGTCCGTTACGTAAAAGTTAGCAGCCAGCTTGTGGTATTATCCTGCAGGCTTCTGTCAGCCAGACCTGCCACAAGTTAACTTCCACTGCTGCCTCTGGTACTGTGTGTGTGGCTGTAAGCTGCCTAAGTCTTCCTTGTCTGCAGAAGATTAGCCTGTGTGAGAGGGATAAGGACTAGGGTGTGTATTTATGTGCGTGTGTGTATGTGTGATGTGTATGTGTGTGTGTCCTACACTAGGTTGGCGGTGTCTGGTAGTCAGGGTTGGCTTGTGACTGGTGTGTAAATAATTCCCTGTTCGTTCTTACTTGAGCCGAAGACTTCAACATGCCACCCCAGCTGGCCCCCCTCCCACGGGTCTCACAGATTATGCTGAGCCCACAACTTTGATTGGCTTTCTTTGCATGTTTGCTGATATTTTAACAACCCCCCACTCGTTTCTCCACAGAATGAAGAATTGGATAAGAAGTACGCTGGCCTTTTGGAAAAAAAATGGACCTCAGTCATCAGATTACAAAAGAAGGTTTGTGGGGCCTTCTCCTCTTCAAAGAATGGTTGTGGGAATTATAGTCTTGTGAAAGGTTCACAACATTACTGCTGAATCCACTGTAGGAAATGTACCATGGAAATCATTAACTCCACTGTTTAACAAAAAGTATTACACATTAACATTCGCAGGCAAACTTAACCCCTTTATTTCCTCCACAGTACATGTGTAAGATGTTATTCATCTTATTTTCTGCCCCTGCGCTGCTAACTCATACTTGTTGGCTCTGGGCAGGTTATGGAGCTTGAATCCAAACTGAATGAAGCTAAAGAGGAGATCACCCTGGGAGGACCCGTCACTCAGAAGCGTGACCCCAAAGAGTGGATCCCACGCCCCCCAGAAAGGTACGCGCTGAGTGGGCACCGCAGTCCGGTCACCCGCGTCATCTTCCACCCAGTCTTCAGTGTCATGGTTTCGGCTTCTGAGGATGCCACAATAAAGGTCAGTGCTGGTTTGACAATGACAATTTATTCATTTATTTAGAGGGTGTCTTAAATAATATTTGCTGCTGAGAGCTGAGGGCCTGCAGGCTTCTTTAATAAAGCCGCAGTAGGGGATTTTACTAAGGTTTTCCTCTGGGATTGAATATATGCAATTAAGTGCTGTCACTGGTGTATTCAGAAATAAAACCTGCTGGACTGTGCTCCTTTGCACATGATTAGATAACCCTGGTCTGTTATGTTTGTCTGTTAATGTTTGTTTCCAAGGATTCCAAAGCCACAGTAGAAAATGGAAACTTAATGATAACCCTCAATGATGAGCTTAAAACCTTTCAGTTTTCAGAAATAAAAAGCAGCTGTCTTCCTTATGTTACTTCTTGGGTGTTAGGATATTATTCACTTTACACATGTATTTACTCATTGGAAGCATCATTATAAAGAAATTAAATTGTGTTTGATAGTGATTAAAGAATTATTATAATACAACACTTTGTGCTCTGCTGTGCTGTACCTTGCTTTACACTAATTTATACTCTAGTCAATACTGTCAGCAGATTTGTAGTCAGACTTTAATGGTAATAACAATAAAATTGGTATCAAGCTGAGATCACAGAGGCTGTCATGTGTTGCAGAGCTGGTTGTAGAATTAATGTATTCATCAAGTAAGCATTTAACTGGTGAGAAAATTAAATAGATGTTGATGAAACCTGTGGTAGGCAGATTTGTGTACTGCACTTGGTCATATAACATTGTCACATATGTATATTGAACAGTATAACTTAAGTGTTTTTGGATTAAAAAAATTATTTATTTAAATCTGAGACACAATTTTCGAATAGTATTTGTTAAATTACATTTTTCAGTCTATGATGCCGTCCATTCTGAGTTCACACGGAAAGTACAGGTTTGGCTCAGTACCAATTATATTTAGTATGCTAATTTTTAAATAACTAATTTTGACTAAAGCACGTATTTATACTTGAGAAATGTCAAACATAAGTTTGCACTTGCGTTATGGTTTCAATTGTACATTTATCAGCTCTCTGATTTCAGAGCTTCCTGCAGGAGAGGACTGCAGGCTGTACTTTCAGTGTTTGTGTTCACACCCCCCTCCTCACGTTACAAGACCAGCATTCTGTTAAATATTTTCTAATTTAGTGCTAGCTTGGTGGCAGCTTGTGCTCATTCAGTTGGATGCCGCCTCTCTCTCCTCCTGTCCATCTATGAAGCTTTACTCTTCCAGACACGCCCTGATCTACACAAACATGTCTCTGTTATCTCTGTTTCCTTCGATTTTGACTCTGGTCTGTCTCGGGGCTATATTTGCGCCAACGTCCCTCCCTTGCCCTGTTGTACAATGCCAATACTCTGCTGAGCTGTTTGTCCTCCATATATTATTCATCAGACAATAAGAGACACTTGTTCATCTCCTCCTCTGCTACACCCACACAGCAGGGATTCCTCTCTACGTTTTGGCATCATCTTCCTCTTCCAACCTCACACCTCGCCTCCTCCCCCTGCACCCACCCCACCCAGCACACCGCCTCATTAATCTTCCACTTAAAGCTTCAGCTGCCCCACCATGACTACCTACCATCAGAGACATCCATCCCTCAGCAGGAGGAGGCAGGCATGGGCCCAAATTTAAAATTCAGCCCTGCTTTCTTGCACCTCGCTCTTAGCTGGCTCGTCTCTCTGTGGCCTGGCCTTACTCCCCCTGTGTCCTACTTTTTCTCCTCCTGAGCAGCTCTGTTAAATTTTTAACCGGGGAGTCGACCTTGTGCTCTTTATGCTGAAAAGCAGCGACTTAGAAGCTCATTCGCTTTCCACCTCATGGCACTGCCTGATATTCAGACAAGAAGCCATTTCATGTCGTTCAGTCAGTCTGACTTTGTGTTCATGCCAACTCTTCTTTTTTTTTAATTGATAGGAAAGGTTTCTTTGTTTGCTCTAAACAATCAGTGGCAATTGGTACATTCACCCTGTTGCAGAAGCTGCAGCAGCGATAGTCAAAAGCTGATATGATTAATTTATTTTACGACCAGTCAATCAGCATAAAATGAATCCATTTAACAATATACTAATTGTTTTCGACATTTTCTATGCAAAAACGTTTTGTGGTCCCAGCTTCTAAAATGTAAAGTCTTTTCATTGTCCTATGCCATTAAATTGAATTTCAATAAAGCAACCTCGAGCCATCTGGCTCTTAGAAAGTATGAATGACATTTCACTATTTATTAAAAAAAGGAAACAATTGAGAATTTGTCAATATCAATACAGAAAATAAATGTTAGTTGTGTCCGAAGTGACTATTATTTGTCTGTAATGTCTGTAAAAGCTACCTAAATAATATCCTGAGGAGAAGAAAACCATCAGTGTTGATGATGGGTAGGGTAGAGGCTGCTATTGTACACCGTTCGTTCACTTGAAGACTGTTAGATGAGGTGTAGCTCAGAACACATAAACTGCATTGATCTTCTCTTGGATAAATCCCTGTACACACACACATCACCATCTGCACTGTCTGTAGCTTCCATGGGGGGCAGGCAGAAGGACCAGGGGGAGGGAGGAGAGGGTGGGGCTCTCATGTCACCGTCTGCTAAAAATCTCCCACTCCTCGAGATGGACCACGAAGGGTTTAGCCCTCCATGACAAACCGTCTGCTTGAGAGCTAGAGAGATGCAACAGCTTTCTCGGGCTATAAATCTGAATTATTACAGGTCACTCCGTTTTCTGTCGTTAATGCAACTGGCTTCACTGTACTCAGCATAATGAGCTGTCTCATGGCTTTTATCGGTTCTAACTATATATATCTTGGAACATGCATCCCCGCCTTTAGCAACAGTAATGCATCATGGATTCCCTAATTCAATTTGTAAAAACAGTGTGTGAGGTCTAGGGTTGCAAAATTCCGGGAATATTCAAAGCTGGAAACTTTCCATGGGAATATACGGGAATTAACGGGAATAAACTGGAAATTGTGTGGGTAATTTATACTAACTGTATTTATCTTGTCATATACAGACATAAATATAAACATTGTGTTTTGTCATAGTCCGATTTGAGCCCTGAGGAAGCTTTGGGCACTTGACTATATGCTTCTGGATCTTTGTGTCATTCTTAACATAGGTCTTTGCACAGTATTTGCAAATGTACACAGCCTTTCCTTCTACATTGGCTGGGGTGAAATGTCTCCACACATGAGATAGTGCACGTAGCATTGCTCTGTCTAAATAGGCTAGATGGACAGATGAACAATCCTCAATCAGCATGCTAACATATTTTCCCCAGTAATATCATCGAAACTTACCTGACTAGTCCTGCACACTACAGCAGGCCTCAATAGCCCTGCTGTAATGTGCAGGATGCTTGCAATTATCTGTGCATGTGATGGAGAAATGCACAGTGCAGGGTTGAAATTCAACGTGCAGCTTCTGCTGCATTCCATACGTCTTTAAAATAGAGTTTTTAATGATTTTTTTAGTGCTCAGCGTTTAATTTGTGTATTTTTTTTTCAAAATTCCCCAAAATTCCCGAGCTGAATATTCCCATGGAAATTTTCTGCCCCTTTGCAACCCTAGTGAGGTCTATGTGAGCTCTGAAGAGGAGAGTAATGGCAGTGTTTTTAATGCCGACAGTGTTTGTCAAAGTGAACCCTGATATGTGACTTCTTCCTTGAGTAGCCTGCCTCTGTCTCCTCAGTTTGGCTTCAGGGTAGCTCAGCTGAGACATGACCTGACGTGGGAGACATGAATGATCTGTTACTCTGGGCTTTGCTGGGTTCTGGAAAAGGATTAATTAAAAAAGCACATGCTAGTCAGTGACATACAGTCAGTGGTTAGTGAAAAACTTCTCAATTCCTCTTAAGATAACACTTGAATGTTTACTCTTCTCCAGGTTTGGGACTATGAAACAGGAGACTTTGAACGCACACTGAAAGGCCACACAGATTCGGTGCAGGACATCTCTTTTGACCTGACAGGAAAACTGCTAGCATCCTGCTCTGCTGACATGACTATCAAGCTTTGGGATTTTCAAGGCTTTGAATGCATCAGGACCATGCACGGTAAGAAGATCCAACTTAATCTTTTCAATAAATTCAAATACTGACTTTTATTTCTCGGCGTCATGGACATTTTCTCTTTTCCACGTCATTGCTGTGTAAATGTAGCATGTGACTGTACTCAGGGCTCAGGTGGTGTAAATGCTGTTCATTATCGCATTTGATTCTGCTTATAAGCCTCAATCTGCTCCAATTCACTGCACCCTATGCTGAGATACTGACTGCTTTATCATGTGTCTCGCTCCACAGTACACTCCCTACAGGCGCTTTGACCCATCACTGCTTACAATCTAATCATTTACAGTCATTTAAATGGTGAAGAATTGGCTCAGGTTTTTGATGACCTATTTATATTCTTTTTCTCCTGGTCATGCCATCAATGAAAGAGTCCTGGGGCAGACATTTCCCTCTTTTACATCCTAATTTTCAAATGTATGATAGCAACTTATTGTACATCTGCCCTCAGGCTTCGCTGATGTTCGGCACCCCAGTGTGAATAATTTTCCAAAGGCTATTTCCTTTTTGAAATAGCCTTTTAGCCTTTTACTTACTGTTGTCTTCTGCTGTTTAGCAGCTTAAATATGGCCCAGTGCCTGGTAATTAACCATCTCTTGTTCTCCGTGGAACAGCATAGACCTCAGTTGCTTGACTGCCTAAATTGTCATTTAATTGGCTAATTACTACCGAATCCATCGTTTTTGGAGCTGTTGGTGGCCAAATATGTTAAGAAAAAGTGTAGCTGAATTTTGAGTATAATTTTAAGATAAAGTAAAGAAGAGGAGACTAAAGAGATCAAGTGCTGCTGTCTTAAGTTATAAAATGACATCTAATTGAGCTTGAAATGGGCTTGTGTTGCTCAGTGTTTATAATTGTCAAAGATCTTATTTTGTATTTTCTGTTTTTCAGGACATGACCACAATGTTTCGTCTGTAGCCATCATGCCCAATGGAGATCACATTGTTTCTGCCTCGAGGGACAAAACCATAAAAATGTGGGAGGTGGCAACTGGGTAAGCAGAATCCCAAAACACCCTTTAACCATCCTTGAAAACCACTATTTTTTTCTTTGGTTGATGTTGTGACTCATGAATCACATATACTCTGACAACTGGATGAACTTGTTTTATTGTTATGTGCTTGTTAGATACTGTGTGAAGACCTTCACGGGCCACAGAGAGTGGGTCCGTATGGTGCGGCCAAACCAGGACGGCACACTGATCGCCAGCTGTTCAAATGACCAGACAGTGCGTGTTTGGGCTGTGGCTTCGAAAGACTGCAAGGCTGAACTGCGGGAGCACGAACACGTGGTGGAGTGCATCTCCTGGGCACCAGAGAGCGCCCACCCCACCATCCAAGAAGCCACAGGCTCTGAGGTAGAGAACCACTCAGACTTATACTAATTTCTCAAAAATGTTCTCAAGTCTGGAAAGTTTCAGGGGCGTTGCACTGTAGTGTTCAGCGCAAGGACGTTTCCTCCTACCTTTCCTGATTGACCCACTAGCTCATATATCAACTCAACTTATGTTTGGTGTCTGAAATCACAGTGGACATGATGGCTTTCCCTTTCATACTCACCCTTGAGGCACTTGATTCAGTCTAGTCGTCTTCTTAATGATAGATGTCACAATCATACATAAACAGAACAGTGATCGGCTTCTTTCCTCAAAAAGCACCCTGGGCTTTTGCTTTGACAAACCGGTCATGTTTTTTAATTCCAGTTTCCTGCAGAATGCCCCTTCAATCTCCCTCCAGGAGCCGTCTGGGAATATCTCTGCTCCGTCAGGTGTCATAGATATGTTTATAAAGGTGAATGTGTTTACAGACAACGCCACGCCTCAGCAGAACTTATGCCAGTTCTGGTGTGCAAAGACAGGAACAGGGAACATAAACCAAGCTTAAGCCACTCAAGTCATATCAAATTTGTTTTATCCATTGGTCGAAAATTAAATTACAAATTAACACATTCATTTGGATGTTTCATTTGTCGCTGATGCTGCTCTTCAGTGACCTTGCACCTTAATGTGACATAATCACACCTCTTCAAGGCAAACAAAGCTATTTGCTGTGTTCACTCACTCACTCTGGATTTCTCCCAGTGTCAGATGATGCAGAAAGTGTCCCTCTACATGCGTAACCATGTCAGTTGGTCTTATACGTCACTGCTCTAACAGCCATCTGAACAAACCGACTCAAATGAGGTGCGCGTGTGTGCACACACACAAAAGTGAATATCGGCATTGCCTTAAGTCAACCCACGCTCCCTCGTCATGCCTTGTGACCTTGTGTGTCCAATTGTAGCTTTATCAGATTAAAACAATATTTCCCTTGCAGCAGTTACCCTGTTCTAACCTGTGTAAAGCTGCAACAAACATTTTTCTTGCTATTAATTATTGTCTTATTTACCTTTTCTTGCAACATTAGAAGACACACGATGATGATTGGAATGAATGAATGCATTTAATATTAGTTACACAACAACATTAATGCCTTAATATCACTTCCAGTTTTTGAATTGAACAATGCAGACCTTAAGAGATTGCTGTTAACTCACAGATGTTTGGAACTGCGTTTGTCCTAATTGTCAATAATATTATACACTCACAGTCGCTCTAACGTGTTTATTTGGGCTGTTCTGCTTGTCAGTGTGTTGTGCTACAAGCTCCTTGACTTTTCTGGTTATCGCCTTAAGGCACCTGCCAGCCTGTTTGAACACACTCTCCACTGGTGCAGTTAATGGAGTGAGTCCAGTGTGGCAGACACAGCTTGTAAACATATTTTATTGTGTTGTCAGAATTTGAGGTTAACGTAGCAGTTTATGAGTTTGTTCCCCAGTAGTGTCGAGAGGACTAAAACCTGCCTGACCATTCATTTTTCATCATTACTGACTTTTATTTGTTTCCACTCTTTGTTCCCAACCAGACCAAGAAGAGTGGTAAGCCAGGCCCCTTCCTGCTGTCTGGCTCCAGAGACAAAACCATCAAGATGTGGGATGTCAGCATTGGCATGTGCCTTATGACACTGGTGAGGACCACATGAAGCTAATAGACTTTTTTTGTTTGTATTTATATAAATTCATGAGTGAGATGAATTGGCTTAGACCTGGTCTCTTGAGCAGCATCTGTCCGTGTCACAGGTCGGCCATGACAACTGGGTGCGTGGGATCACCTTCCACCCTGGAGGCAAGTTCATTGTGACCTGTGCAGACGACAAGACCTTAAGGATCTGGGACTACAAGAACAAGCGCTGCATGAAAACCCTGTGTGCCCACGAACACTTTGTTACCTCTCTGGGTAAGCAGCTCTTCACTTCACTCCCCCAAAACAAAGGTTTCATCCTTGTTATTGTTTGACCAATCAGTGTCTTGAGGTGCAAGGAAATCTCTTTGTTTAGAGAGAGGTTCAGTATCTTCTCCAGCGTCTGTGTGTTCAGTGTCCTGAGGGTTGCTGGCAGCAGGGGGGTAAGAGGGAGACAAGCGCTCCAGGATTTTCCCTCTTCCCCCTTCATGTATCTGCAGCTTTTCCTCAAATCAAGGCTGGAGAAGTCTCTTGAGGAGGAGATCACTGTGAGCTATTGAACTGATGAGCAGGTTCTGTTGTTCACCCAAGTACAGTGTTGGCTGGGCAAATATATTTTGACCCATTTTAACAGTGTTTTCTTATTTATTTGTATAAGTCTAGAATCAAAGTCATGATACTGAAAAGCTGGCTGCGTCGTGTAAAGGCCACGTGCCAAACTTCTACCTGTCAATAGATTATTCATAAATCAATCTTTATTTTTGTCTATCATAAATCCACTCGTGTGCCTCTCTGAGTTCCATTCAGAGGCCTGTTAATTATTGCAGTGGAAATGGGTTGGCAGCAGTCGTGTTGCATTAATTTTTCAGTGAATCTTGGCACAAGCAGAGTTTATTTCCTCTCTACTACTTGGTTCTGATTATCTTTTTTATTTTCTTCCGCAGATTTCCACAAGGCTGCCCCCTATGTCGTCACTGGGAGCGTAGATCAAACATTAAAAGTGTGGGAGTGCCGCTGATCTGGACCTCGGAGGATTGGACCACCACCCTAATTACCACGGCGCTCCTCTGGATCCAACCTTCCCTCCTGCCATCCCACCTACCCCTTTCATCCCAACACCCCCCTCCCCCCACCCCCTCATCTAAAATTAAGTCTCACCCGCACATCTTCATCTTCTCCGGCTGCACTTATCCCCATGGTCATTTACCCATCGCGCTCTCTGGTCCAATAACTTTTGTCCTTCTTTGTAAATTATTCCTGGATGTAGATCAAGCTATTAAATGTTACACAAAAAAGTATTCTTGCATGGTAATCCAAAATTGTATACTGTAAATTTACATAACGTTGTCTAGAAGTACCATAGGTTTAACACGGGGCTGGCCGTCTGTCACGCAGCCTTACCGACCAACCGAAGGCAGATGTTTTTGACTGGGTGTAAAATGTAGGGCACTAAAAACCAATAATTTAAGAAATGACAGTGTCTTTATGTGTAAGATTTATTTTTGTCTATTTTTTTATTTAGGTTTTTTTCTGTTATTTCTCTCCTTCACTGTCGTAGTCTGTTGGTGCCTAGCTTGGTGAAACTTCCGAGAGATAAGGCAGGAGAAGCATATATGACGCGATAAGATGCGATTGTTTGTGGGGCTTTGTTATTGAAATAATCTGTCGCTTTATAACGTCACTTCTCAAGTGTGCATACCATTTCTCTTCATGTGGAACTAGGTAATATTTTATTGGCTGTATATACGAATGTTTCAAACTGTTGTCGTTGGACCTCGGGGGTTTAAAAACAGCTTTGTACTCTTGTCATGTTGGCACATGAACCACTGCTAGGCTTTAGATAAAGCATCCCGTTTAATGAATCTGCAGTGAAGAATAAAAAGTTGAAATGTTGCTGAGCGGCTCTGTGAAAAACCCAACGTTTTTTACAAGAAGCCCAGAGCAACAAGCATGTGTGAGTGGCTTTCGCTGTTAGTGAGCACCTTGGATCACAGCAGCAGGTAGGGGATTACACCTATTTAATCTCTAGCACTTGATAAACACCTTTGGTGTGTCTCCCTCCACCAGACGATTCCCTGTGACCTTGCATGTCAGACTTTTGACAAACAGACTAAACACTCTGTCCACTTCTAGTCTCCTGACCAGTCAGTCTTGGTTGAGATCGATGTACCATAGGAATTAGGTAAAGTCAGAAGATGTTCAGTCGACCCATGATGCCTCTGAAAGCCACTAACAGAAGCCTCATGTGAAACAACCCTGCTAACGATTTAACTACAGGCATGATGAGGAGTCAAGTAAGGCCCCCTGGGTTTGATATCTGGGATGTGCAAAGATCTCTTAATTTTAGGGATGAAATTTAAGTTCTGCATAATAAAAATGGTTTTGAGTGGAAGAAACAGTTTTCTGTGAAAATATGAATTGTAAATTTAGCTTGTTATAGAGAGATTTGGCAATTTTGTATTATCGCACTAATGGATGAAGTGGATGGAAATGAAGGATTGGTGAGGAAGAGCTAGAAAATGATGAGCTCTGTTGAGGCTATTTTGTCACCAGAGGTGTCTGTAGGTTGCGGTTTATCGGAATGAATCCTTGCTGAAAAGAGGTGGAGAAACTCCTGGATTAGATAAAAGAGGAGAATGATGAAGCCTGAGCGGTGAAGATTTCTGCAGACGACCCCTCAGACAACCTCAACAATCTTTTGAGTGGCATTCCTCAAAGGTTTGACTTTTGGAGTCGTGACTGTAAAACGAAAGACTGTAAAATGAGGGCAAACCAGGCCGTGCTGTAGAAACGACCATTCCACTCCCCGCTGGACGACAAAAACAATGAACCATCATGCTTGTGACTGTCGCTGGCGAGGTGATTCATTAATCTTGCACATCCCTGTTTTCACAAAGTCTTTGGTCCTCTTTAATAATGATCAAAGACGACATTAAAATTGAATGATGTTGATAAATGCATAAACCTATAATTTCTGATTAGCCTTTTCATTCCAATTCAGTTCTTGGCTAATAAAGAATTCCACTGCTTAACTGATCTTAGCTTATTTGCCAAGTGTTCTTCTTCCTGTGTGTGCTGGACGCGGTGATCTGCTGCTCAAGTTTCTACTAGTGGCTACTGTGAGCCTACTGTGACCTGTTGATGTAGCACTACTGCATGTAAACCTGCACCAGCAGCAGAGCCGTCAGAACACTGAGCGTTCACAAAGATTCAATTCTGTTATTCACAGACCAATTTGATTGAATATTGATGTGAGAGAAGGTCTGTATTTAAAGTAGTTTGACAATTTGGGAAATAACGTATTTGCTTTTTGTGCTGAGATTTGGATGAGAATATTACATTTCAAAATCGAGAAGAGTATTGCATTTTGTTAATTTTTGGAAAATCAGAATTTGTGGACTTAAACAGTTAACAAACCGTATGTATAATGCTGCATTCAGGCACTGTCAGCAAAATGGGAGGAATGATAACACGTTTTTATGACTCATTACTCCAAATTATTTAACCCTAGTGCTGATAATAACCTTGTATTTAGGGCATGTGATGATGGCACATGTATTTAGTAGTTTGTTGTAAAATTAGATGAACTGATTGTCTCAACCAGCAGCAGCATAATTTGCAGCTACTCTGCCAACAGTTTGTTGACTTGTTACTTATTTTTTATCAAGTTGGAAACAATCATTGTCAGAAATCATCTATATCTTTGACCAATGACTACAAGGCTGTTGGAAATCTTACCATTCTTCCACTCAAGCTAAAAATTAATTTTTAAACGATAAGACGTGACTGCAGCATGTGTTGACAAACTTTCTGGAGTCCCCCTGGTTGCCTAGCAACTGCTATCTTCCATTGGCTAGAGACTGATTCCAGTTATGCTACGCTAAGCTAACCGTCGACAAACATCCATCTTCTCATCTAAAACGATGGAATATAGTGAATCAACCTTTTTTCCCAAACTGTCAGACTCCTCCTGTAACATCACTGAGTGTGTATGAGTTCAGACAGCTCTGTTCTCTGGTCGTAGAAAGGCTGGTCGTGTTGTGTGTGATGCAAACTGATGAAGGTTCGCCCACCTCCATCTTCTGTAAATGCAATGGGATTGTGGCAGACTAGGATGTTCCGAAGGAGAAACCCTCTCCTTTAGGGAATATTACTGATGTCTGCCTTTGATATGTGCCCTCCTCTCCGCCCCCGACCCTTACAAAGGTTTTTATTTTATCTTATTTTATTTTCTACAAGCTGTTTTCTCCTGAGTGGAGAATCAGCTGGTTTTTGTAGTCCTATTTGACATGGCTAATGAATATGCCAGTGTGTTCAATGTTCTAGCTGAAGCCAAAAAAATGGAGATGTGTCAGAACAATCTGGTTTAATAAATGACGCTCGTCTCTTCAGGATCACGCTATGACATGCCAGACCGTAAAATGTAAATTTAAAGGAATAAAACCCTCCCTTCTTTGATTTTATTGAAGGAAGGTGTTTAATCGAAGGTCAGGATGATGTGTGTCCGGATTTTTTTGTAAGAAAAAGTAGATAAAAAGCAGCGGCTGGTGTTTGTACACCAGTGTGCGCCCTGTTGAAGAAAATCCCCCTTTACCATTTGCAGGTCCCAAGCAATCCCTGTGCTGCTCTGGTTGTGGTGTGTGACGGGACTGACAGACAGGCTGTGACTGTCTGGAGGTCATTTCCTGCTGCCTCAGGTCCACCTGTCCTCTGTAACCTGCCTGTGAACCACGTGTGAGGGCTTCAGAATGCACAACAAGCTCCGACAGCAGAGCTTGTGATGTTTTCGCCACTATGGTCTCACTCTTCACTCAGCAAACTGTCAACAATATACCTGGATGTCATTATTGTTTGCAATATAATAAAAGAAGTAAAATCTGCATCTTTGTGTCCTGCTCGTTTGTGGTGAGCTGTCGGGGGTTTGAATGAAGAGCATTGCATTTATAATTGGAGTTGGAGACATTTTTATTCAATTGGTATTTTCCATCTGTGATCATTGTAGGTTTATCCAATAAATAAAATAAAGTAAAAAGTAACTTATATAAATAATATATAAACAAGCTGTTCTGATAAGTTTGTTCTCAAAAAGATGGTTGTAAAATATATATTTGTATCTATCATTTAAAATGGAATATTTTACATGTATTAACAATGTAAACTTGATGAATTCATCAAAAATATAAAGCCTGAAAAGGACACAAAAAATAAAATTGATTTAAATTAATATCATTTTATTTTCAAATGAAATTCTATTTTTGAATATTCTATTTGCCAAAAATAAAAAATAACTCACAATATACAATAAACTTAGTTTAATAAAAAATAAAATAAGTGACTATGATGTTGTACATTAATAAATAATTGGGAATAATGAGTAACTTTGTTCAATTTGATCAAATCTTCTGAAATGTTTCTGAAAAGGTTTTTCCTGACGTCACTGCGCATCGACGTCGAAAGCTGACGTCGAGCTCATCCCGGAAGAGAGGAGCAGCGAGTGGGAAACGTTCGGACAACGTGAGTTGTGTGATTGTTCCACACAGTTTGAAAGTGTTGATAAGTTAACACCGCTCGTGGAATAATAACAAAGAATCGTCAAGACAAGACAAAGGCTTTGTGCGGGTAAGCAGGTATAGTGTTAGCTACGTGTTAGCTTCCAGCGTTAGCTTCCTGCACCGGACAGGTCCGTTAGTTTTGAATCAAAGTTGAAGAAATTTATATTTGTTTCCTTCTTAAACGTAACTTAACATAACCTTGCAACAGCACCCGCTGTTTGGTGGATAAGTAATGTCAGAATTCTTCAGATCAAGTGGTTTTGTGATGTCTCTGTGTAGTTTTTGATCCAAACCCCTCACATCATGCCTGGTGTCTCCTGTCCTGTCCTCAGCTCTGTGAACATGGCTCTGAATAAGTCCATGCATCCTCGGAACCGCTACAAAGACAGACCCCCGGACTTCTCCTACCTGGCCTCCAAGTACCCGGACTTCCAGCAGCACGTGCACACCAGCCTCACAGGCCGCCCTGTGTGAGTACCTGACACTGATCACACTGTTTACGCTGATGAAACCATCTGTACGTGACTGAGTCTGTCCTCATCCTCCTCCTCATCCTCATCCTCATCATCCTCATCAGTCACACAGCAGCTTTAATATCCGTCTGCGTCTGTTTAATGTGTCAATAGTCACATGAAGGCAAAAAGCCGCTGTCCTATCATCACGTGTCCCTACTGAGTGATACACTGCTGCTGTTTCAGTGGATTCTGCTGCCTCAGACTATCACTTTTAATTGATTTTATTTAGATTAAAAAATAGGCCAAAAATAATTAGGTCATCATGAAAATGCTGAATATTGGATCAGATAATCAGCCAGGCTTACAATCGTCCAATCCCTATGGTGTACATTTGACCAGACTCTAATTCAATCAATAATGTTCAACTGATATTAAATCCCTTTCGTGTTACTTTGCCATGTTGAGCTTTGTCTGATGAATTTGTGTGAGGCCATGATTACTTGTACACATCCTGTAACTCTCAATGTGCTCTACTAGACTAGACCCCTCCCTCTTCCCCCGGTCGCCATCAGTCCTCAAGTACAGATCGAGATTTCACAACAAAGAAATCAGTGGCTGAACAAAACTCTGCTGCTGATAATCCTGAGGAAAAACCTTAAATCAGAAGAATGAAAGCTGTTACAGCTGTCTATTCATGTCTGAAGAAACAGAGTGAGCTGTACGGGTGTCAACTCAATATGGTCTCTGCTTCTTCTTGCATCAGCAGGATGAATCGGAACCAGAGAGAAGATCAACATCGAAAATAACAAACCAGACGTCACTAGAGATTTGTTCTAATTCACGTCCTCCTCTGTGAGGTCGCTCTAATGAAGAAAAGGAGCAAACAAAGTTAATATGAGCAATTTAAAAAATAGCTTAGTGTGTCAATCAAATACTGAACAGTAAGCTCCCAGTTTCAGGAGTTGTAGATCTATCCTTGTGAGGACCAGTTGCAGTTAAAGGTAATCTTAGTAAACTGAGGACGTTTTGACGAGTCCTCACTGTCTCACACAGCATTCAAGGGCTGCTTAAGGGTCAAGACATGGTTTTAGAATTAGGATCAGGCTAGAGATAGGTGTAAGGAGCGAGGGAAAGCACAGTATCCCCCCAAGAGGTACAGGCTAGTGTGTGAGAGAGGGATGGAGAGGCAGAAAGAAGCTGCTCTGAGAAGTCATGCTGCTGTGGGAAAGAAATATGAACGACATCAGCATTTTTGTCTCTGTGATGTGGCACTGGGAGCTCTGGTTTGCAGCCACTAATTGCTCCGACTCTGGCTGTCAAGCATTCAAATCCAGCTGTTTGTGTTTCTATTACCTTTTTAATTAATAAAACCCTCATAAAGGAAAAATTAAGAGGCAGGAGAGGTATATTTAAACAGATCTTCAATGATCAATAGACAGTTGTCTGCAACCTCTCAAATGTGATAATTTACCACCTTTCTTTGGACATTCAATTATAACTACTGTTTGGTTTTGGATCTAACCAGACATTTGAAGAATCCTCTCTATTTTTGTTGCAACTCTCAGTAGATACAAGTATTTTTCCCAAACAAAGAACCTTCCAGAATCATTTTTACTGACAGTTATTGTTGGACGTGTGTCTGAGCTCTGCTGTTGGTCTGTCAGCTCCGACGCCGCCCTCCTTCCCCTTTTTTGTATTTTTTTTATGAAGCAACTACCTCGTCTGCTCTGTGAGGAAATCATTTGTTATGTTCAGTGTTATGCAGATAAATGCAGATCTGGTGTCAGTGCAGCGAGTGTGAACATCTGTGTGCGACTGTGAAACATATTGGTGTGGGCCGATCCTTTGTGGTTGTGAGGCGTCCAGTCAATCGTATTTTTCCGTGGGGCGAACGTGCATGTGTGGGCTGGCCGTGCGTGACAGGTGTTAATTATCAGTCTGTGGTGTCAGTGTCTGTCTGTGGCTCCCAGACAGACAAACGTTTAAAGCACAATGTGGTAGTTGTGTTCGGAAACCTAGATAATAGTCGTAGTTTAGTTCAGAAGAATGATCACAAAGCATGATCTACATGCATCAATCACTTTATTAGGAACACCATAGGTTATAAAACCGCCTCAGTTCTTTGTGGCATGGATTCCAAATATTAATTTAAATGAATTCTCGACTAGCAGACCATTATATTTGCTAAATAAAATTGTAAATCGGCCCAAATAATCAACCTGATGAATAGATATTATATTTTCCATCACCCAAGAAATTGTTTAAACCATCCTTAAATTAACGTTAGTCAGTTCCCAATTTATTGCTTTTGTCACCAACATGAACGCATGTCTAACTTTCTGGTTAACCCTCTGCAGAAATCTGGCTCCTCTTCCTCGTCACTCTGTCGTTCCATCAGTCGAGGGATTAGCGTGGTTTTGTATTTCCCAATGAATTCATCTCCTGGGTTTTTAAGTATTTAAGCAGGGAGTCGGGGGATGAGGGTAATCTTGGGGAGACACTCACTCAAGACGTGTCTCCCCTCATTTAGGAGTCGTTAGTGGAGCGGGCTGATAGCAGCAGGCCGAGAGTCGAGCTCAGACCAGGCAGCTGGAGAAGATGTGGTGTATGTGATTGGAAATGAAATGAGAAACGGATAAACCCCCAAATAGAGAGAGGGTTTGTTTTTTGGGGAAGGAGGACAGTGGCTCAGATTGGGGAGATAGAGGGGCGGGATTAGGAGAAATTAATGGCTATTTAAAATGCAACATCCTTGGTGACATTTAATTTGGCAGTCTTATTTTGTATGGGCAGGGAGACTATCATCTGTAGAACGACTTCAACAACTAATGAAATGTACAATAAATTAATTTTTTTAGACTTAAAGCATGAAAGAATAATTATGACCACACTTTAAATGTATAAATGTAACCCTACAATAATCTGCATGAGTTATCTTACTGCAAAGTCCAGCATTAACATACTGACTTATTTTTACTATCTAGTGGGAGATAATAGAAAGTCACTGCCTCCTTTCGGATATTATTGTTTTTGCACAATTTATTTTTTATCTGGTGTGAAATCATGCTCTTATATCCAGGTAGAGCCACCACTGTGTCTTAATTTCTGTTTTTACATCATCAGCAGATCTGCATAATTGCAAAATATCACAAAATAATCTCAGCGATATTTGTAGTCCATGTATCTTGTTTGTCATTTCTGCTTCTGTGAGGAATCAAACGTTTCACTCAGTGTTTTCAAAGCAAAAAAAAACCTGACGAGAAAGAAGTTGCTGCTAATCAGCAAAAAATAGGAGGTAGATCTACCTTGAAGGTCACCTCTCTGTGGACACATTGAAATGGGGTGTGTGTGTGTGTTTGTGTTTTCATGCTGATCATGTAACGTGGAGGTGAGAGCGAGCTGTTTGTCTCAGCAGTAAACTTCCCTCTGGTTTAATGATGTCGTCCTCTTCATCCATCTGAACCTGAGCCAAGGACGTTTCTGCTTCTCAGCACTTTCTTCTTCTCTTTCATTCATTGTCTTCCTTCCTTCACATACAGTCTCCATCTACACTTCTATTCTTCCTTTCCACCTGCTCCACGCGAGCTGGAATCAGCTTTTACTCCTGAATCCTACCTCCTTTTTTTTTCCTCCTTCCTCTTTTCATTATCTCATCTCATCACAACTTCTGGGCTCGTGTTTGTCCCACTCGGTTTCCCGTCGGCCACGTCAATGTCGTATGCACGCAGCGGTTCACCTACGTGGCAGCACGGGACGTAAATCGCGGGCACTCTCACGCTCCGTCTGGTATCAGCCATTGCTCCAGCGTGGCCGGATTTGCGTGCTCTCTTCATCTGTTCGGTAGGTGGGGTTGCCATGGAGACGTTGCACTGCTGCTGATGGGAGTGATCGGTCCGTATTACACACTAACACACACACACACTATTGTATGCACACACAGTCATCAGGGACTAAAAATAGAGGGCTGGCCCGAGCAGCCTGCCTCTCTGAATATTGATCGTTATCTAATGATGCCTCAGAGGAGAAATGAAAGAGGGCAGAATGTGTGAGAGCTGGACAGATGAGAGAAGCAGGCGTTCATTTTGGGAAACAGTGAGTGTTGTGCTGATGTATCACTTCTGCCTCAATAGCCGGCTTCCACGCGAAGGCTGCGTCTTCTTTGTAAACCTGTCGTAGAACCTCAGAGGAGCTCGCTGTGAGTTTTTCTCCTGGAGGTCACACACACGTTCAGCAGCTGATTACACTGGACCATTAACCTAATATGTTCATT
Source organism: Pseudopleuronectes americanus (assembly GCA_038501795.1). Lineage (NCBI taxonomy): Eukaryota > Metazoa > Chordata > Actinopteri > Pleuronectiformes > Pleuronectidae > Pseudopleuronectes > Pseudopleuronectes americanus. Next base: position 11,745,129 of record CM076719.1, on the reverse strand, counting down.
AGGTGATAAGACACTGCCTGAGATTAATGTGGGACTCTGCAGGTAAATCCCTTCTCATTTGTATCTGTCTCACACCTGGCTGCAGGAGGGTCTCTGCCATCTCTCCTGACAGAATTGTGTGTGCGTAGAAACACTATACTTCCCTTCAGCCAAATACACAAACTGGTATTTCCCCACTGGAATATTATAACACTTCCTTGTAGCAATGTGCATCATGTAATCATGATATCAACTGAAATATTAAAGGTATTAGAATTTGATTTTAACATATGATAAGAAAGGTCCTCAAGATAAAGCAAAAAAGAAGATGCCGCTTTCAGGGTTTCGGCATAATGGTTGGCAAAACAACTCCAGTCACCACAAGGCAGTTGTATCACAGACAGTCGGGAGCCATCTGTTGTCCTTGCTATTACTTTTCACCATTAGTCTCTCTCTCTCAGTTCTGTCTCTGTCTAACCAGCAGTAAATAGTTCAACTGGAATATACTCACACCAAACCCGTGTGGTGCCAGACTCGCCCATCACCAGGACACGTCTAATTACATCTGCCAAGGTGTGAAAGTGCTCAGCCAAGCTTTAATTATACCGATCACACCCACTCGTTTTGTCTGCCGCACTCGTGCCTGCCCGTGTGACAGCTGAAATCATTAAACATGTCGCGAGGAGAAGACGGGGGTGGCGAGTGAGTGGGACTCAGAACTGGGAATAAAAAGCACGTCTTAGTGTGGAAAATATGAATTCTATTGTCATTAGCAGGGGATTGTGAACTGATGGGCTGCTTATCTCCTCGTTGTCCTGTGTGTGCGTATGCGTGTGCGTGTGTTTTATGTGAAGTTATAGGCTTCAGTGCAGGGAGCTGGGGGACTGTAGTAAGAGCTGTTGGGTTAATTGCGGTCAGGTCTCCTCACTGGTAAAACGAGGATCAGCCAGTGACGATATTAAATTTAAAATCAGCCTTAAGTGGAACTTTAACTTCTTAAAAACCTCAGTCTTTTGTAGCTTTGGCCAGAACCTCCACCATCGTAATATTAACAAATCAAATTCAGTAATTAAACTGCTGGGGTCTGGAAACATCTTTAATGGCAGAAAAAAAGGCTAAATCATTGTCTTGTGTGAAACCTGTTCGATCCTCTGTCGCTTGTGTTTCTGGATCTGTTGGTTTTAGTGATGTACTGTTGGCAGATTTCGGGCAGTTTTAGTGTCATCATAACAGACAAAATGGCTAAAATTACACCAATAATTTCCTTTTACCCAACAGATATGTTTTAGATGAGAGAGATTAATCCGATCCAAACGACCCTGTGTTGCTGTAGCGTTAAAATAATTCCCTGAACTCATTCCGCCATGTTTGTTTCTCCTCCAGTGTGAATTTCAAAGAGCCGGAGGCGGTGCGAGCGCTGACCTGCACTCTGCTGAAGGAGGACTTTGGTTTGACCATCGAGATCCCACTGGAGCGCCTCATCCCCACTGTCCCCCTACGCCTCAACTACATCCACTGGGTGGAGGACCTCATCGACGGCCAGAAGCAGCCGCGCAGGGGCATCGACATCGGTAACACCACCACTGTCATTGCTGCAAATATGTGGTCTTACTGTGTGTTTTTGATACTTATATTATCATGTGGTGAGGATGCTTCAAGTGAGAAGGGCTGACAGAACTTTTAATAATCACAATGTTCAGTTTAGAAGAAGGATGAAATTCAGTACAGCTAACCCAAAGAACTGATTTTTTCTTCATGGATTCTTCCTCCTCTTTAAACACTGTGTGTCTGATCGCTGCACGTTTCATCTTCAACAGAAAGTTATCGTTGTCCAGGTTTGAGATCTCACGCAGGAACTAAACACAAATATACATTCCGATAATAATAGTTATAACTTTATTCAAATAGCACATTTCAAAACAGCTGTTATGTGCAAAGAGGGCAAATAAAAACAAGAATACAAAACATCAACGACAACAAACTAAATAATATTGAAATCAAAAACAGGGTAGCCGCGGGGTCTTGAAAAGTATTAAAAGTTGATATTTAAATTTAGGGAAAATCAAGACCCTTAAAAAGTATTAAAAAGTCTTGAATCTTTTTCAAATTCAAGACTCTTTACAGTTTTAGCCGATGGTTCTTTCCTTTTATACTGTCAGGATGCCTCAGCCGAAAAATGACACGAGAGAAGGTTATTGAATCGGGACATCGCACCCGTCTATTTTCCTTCACACTTCAAAACTTCTGTCTCGACAACACCCCCTTCCGTTAGAACGCCCCTTCAAAACAAGAGTCCCTGCTTATAACATGAACTACACAGGCAACTTCTGTCTCAGATCGCGAGACCGGCGAGTAGCGCTTGTCGTTGAATCTTCCATGTGGAGGACGGCTAGATGCAAACAGTGCGCTATTAATTATTCACTTGAAGCTCGGTCTGTAGAAAGAAGATGCCCGGTAGCTTCAATCGGGATTAATGCGCTCCGTTCACATGTGCAAGGCGCTAGCCACAAATCCGCTGCGGCACGCAGACAGCGGTTGTCCTTCGAGCATTGGGAAGCACCTTCCTCGGCTGACGTGGTTACACGACCCAGTACGAGTACGACAGCTGAAGCTAACTAGCTGCTAGCGTTGCTAACGTTAACTCTTGTCGCCGCTTCAACTGGTCCAGACCTCAGAGTGACGCTGGGAGCCACCAACGCTGCGCACTGCAGAAGTGTTGTGGTGTCTCGACACAACAGTAACACAACTCGCACTGAGCTGGTGCGAACTGAAAAGTTGTTGGAAACCAAAGCAACTGAATTGAGGCACATGCCATGAACCATATTAGTAAGGAGTGAGCACTCCCACAGCTCAGTTAGTTTCGTCCATGTTCAAAGTTTACACGTGTACATTTTTGAGTTCTATTATTATATCATAAAACTTGGAGAATGAAGCAGATGGTACTTTCCTTCAGGTGAGATACCAGACTAGTTTCCCTGTGTGTGTCAGTTAAACACTTTGTTGCACTAAAGACATGCCACATGGTGGCTCTCTTTGAGAAAGTTGTAGCATTATATCAGTGACAATGTTGATTTGATTTGTGTTATTAATGCTGCAAAATAGTTTTATTATTTAAAGTATTATAAAAGGGCCTATTGCAGAGTTGACTGAACCATTTACTGCTCAGTGTGTCTGTGCAGTGTTTCTCACACCACAAGAAGATTCTGACTGCCATATTAATTTCAATCTAGCCTCTTAATTTGTGTCTCAAAGTGGACCAGATTGATGCATTTTTACTTTAAAATGTTCTATATCCTCTTCCAAGAGGGTCCAGGGTCCATCCACCATGATCTCTACAAACCCTGTGGGAAACACTGTTGTGTGCATGTGTGAGTGAGTGAGTGAGTGAGCATGTTATTGTTATAAATAAATTGTGCATTTTGGCTTAGTAACTCAATTTATTCTTTTGAGCTTTATTCCCTCCCGGCCTATCTGAATTCTGTTGTGTTGATACAGTGCTACAAAAAAGATTGGGCAAACTTCATTTAATTTTGCAAACTTAGTAGTGTCGCTGATGTAACCGTTACAGCTCCTAGTTGCGCGGGGGTCTTGAAAAATATTAGAAGGGTCTTGAAAAAGGTCTTGAAAAGTATTGAATTTAATCTTAGGTTTGCTGCATATACCCTGAAAAAGTAAATGATATAGTACAACTTAATTTAAAAGTAATGACAAAAGGAAAAAAATAAACAAAAGCAGAGCTAAAAACATCAGTCAAAGCCATTTGGCTACAGTACATTTGGGGAGATTTTTTAAAAAACGTTTCTGGTCTGAGTTAAAATACATATTGGTCATCGTTGTTGTAAATTTAGTTGAGAAAATTTGGAGAAAATGAAATCAAATACATAAATCCATTGAGAGTGTAGGTATTTGTCCCAGATTTGATTTGAGTTGCGGACTCTTGCTCTAGTTTGTTCTTGGTGTGTGCAGCAGCAGCATCTCTGAACCACACACCAAATGTCAGCTGTAGCTTCCAGCTGGTTCACATGTGCCAACTTGCTCCCAGTGTTCCCAGCACATACTAGTCCAACCCCCTCCACATGTCAGAGTGTGTTTGCTGTTCTGTCTTTCATAGGAAGCGTCGACTTTCGTTGTGTGTCCTCTCATTAGAGCCTCTGGTGACCCTGAGTCTTTCAGAACACAGACTGAAGCTGTCTTCTCTCTGATGGATCACCGTCACTAACTGCTGTCACCTCCGGACTGAATTAAGCCTTAGTTCTTTTATAGATGTGAATGATTGAATAAAAGTCCCAGTCACAGACATTTATTGATCCATGCGGCCACCAATTGAAAGATAATGATTTAAAGACACAGATCACACACTCTGACACAGGCTTTCCTTCGGTCCTTTACTTTAAATAGCTTCCAAGAATATGTCTGTACGGATGACTGAGACATAACCATTCATCATCCTCATGATTAAGTACATCACTGTCAAGTTGACATAATTGTGTATGTTATGTGTATTTCCATAGGCACTGGGGCGTCTTGTATTTACCCCTTACTGGGAGCCACAATGAACGGCTGGTATTTCCTCGCCACAGAGGTGGACGACATCTGTTTCGACTACGCCACGAAAAACGTGGAGCAGAACAAGTTGTCCGACCTCATTAAAGGTGAGTGTGGTCCTGGTTAAACCAGATCAGAAAAGACAGAGGCACAAAAACTCTTGAGTACTTAGTGTGGTTTAATACCTCCGGCAAGGGAGTTGTGTTTTCATCTCCGTCTGTGTGAATTTAGCAGGATTACACAGAAAGTATTATATAATATAATTTTGTGAAGGGGTGGGGTGGGGCATGACCAGGGAAGAACCCTTTAGATTTAAGATGGGATCCAGATAAATGGGTGGATACTGAATTCCATTTTCCTGTCTTTTTGGAGGTATGCACTCTGAGCATCCTTGATCTGTGTCTCAAATAAAATCTGTGTTTAGATTATATATATTTTGATAATTGACATTAAGTGTCAAACATGGTTTCTTTGTCTAAATATCAAAGATTTGCAGCTACTTAGTTTTCTGTGATAATAAACATCAACCTACGGTCTGTTTGTTTTCTTAAAAAATGATGTAATAATACCTCAAATCATCCCTTTCTTACTATCCTCAGTCGTCAAAGTTCCTCAGAAGACTTTACTGATGGATGCCTTGAAAGAAGAGACAGAGATCATATACGACTTCTGCATGTGCAACCCTCCTTTCTTTGCAAACCAGCTAGAAGCACAGGTTAGTTTCCTCCAGCACAATTTGTTTACTGCTGCTCGTTCACATTCTTCAAAAGTAAAAATCTGCATTTCTCTTGTGGAGCGTCAACACAACACGGAGTAAACACCAAGACCAAACATGGTAGTAAGAGCCTCTAATAGGATTTAGTCCTAATCTCTCTCTGTCTTGTTGCTCTCTCCAGGGGGTCAACTCCAGGAACTCACGCCGACCTCCTCCCAGCTCAGTGAACACAGGCGGGGTGACGGAGATCATGGCGGAGGGCGGGGAGCTGGAGTTCGTCAAGAGGATCATTCACGACAGTCTGCAGCTCAAGAAACGTCTGCGGTGAGGAGACCAGGACTTTGACCTTCAACATTAAAACCTGAATCACACACGATGTTTCTCTTTTAGATGCAACCAAATCAAACCAGATTCACCAAATCTAGTCCTGCAGAGCAATGTATTCAAATGAGCCGTTACTCTGTGTGCTCCGAGTGGCTGTGAGAGGTTTAAATGGCCACTGAGAGAACCAGTGAAGAGGTTGCTGAGCATCGATGGAGCTGTTACCCACCATTGCTGTAGTGATTTTGGCACACGCTTTACCCTGCACCGTCTCTGAGAGCCCACAGGGAACAGCTGTGTTTGGCTGGGATGTCTCCAGTGGCTGTCACTTTACCCTCCCCCTTAACCAGGGCTGTCACCGGGGCAGCGGAGTGCGACTCGGGTAGCAGGAGCGGCAGAGTGGTGCTATTAAAACTAATTAGACATGCCACACCTGCTTGGCCTCCAACAGTTAGAGTGTGTGCATGTGTGTGTGTGTGTGCTCTTGCACAGTTATCTTTGTGAGGACCAGTTTGAGTCTACAATCTACAGAGTGAGGACATCTAGGCCTGTCCTCCTTTGATGGACTGTTTGGGGTCAATACTTGGTTTTAGGTTTAGGTTAGGGTTAGGCATTTAGTTTGGAATGTTATAGTAAGGGAGTAGGGAATGAATTATGCCAATGAGTGTCCTCACTAAGACAGTTGTACAAACATTTGTGTGTGCGTGTGTGTACATGCGTGTGTTCCCATAATGCTTCAGTGAAAAGACGAGCAGCCCTGAGAGGGGCTGATGTTAACACCTGCTTGCTCTTGTGTGGCTCTGTGTTACACTTGTGTAGTGAGGACACATAAAGTGAGAATGCACCCAGCCTCATTTAACAAGTTTTGATGCTCAGGCCAAACCAACCATGGCTGGCTGTCACTCCCAGAAGCATGCTGGGACACCGGAGCCACCAGGTGTCCATGGAAACACTGCCAGCTTGTTGGATTGGCCCTTTGTGACGCTCCACCACCGCGCCCTCCTCCTCTTTCCCTCTTCTTCCTCGCCACCTCAGTACAACACACATCCAGATATCCTCAAGCAAAATCAGAAATGGGGAAACACTCGTTCATTGATAAGAAAATTAATCTCTGGTAATAGGATGGTAATCACATGTCTGTGCTACAGAAACATGTGGAGGGAGAGTAAAAGAGAGAGAGAAGATTGTATAGTGACGCTGATGCAGCTGCACACTCTGGGCTGTTTGAAAAAGCCGTCTGGAGGAGGAGGGTTTTCTGGGGGCTGTTGTGGGTGTTTCCTCCCCACTGTGTGGAGAGTGAGGAACATCTGTGAATATTAGAGCTGTTTAATATTTCATTCAGTGGCCTCAGAGGCTGACATGCTGCTCTCTCCACCCCTCAGGGCATCTTCATTCCTTCCAAACCTCATTACATTTCAGAGCTATTTCAACCCGTCAGCCGGCAGTTTAAACCGTTTTTAACATGTTGAGTTGGGTGTGACTGCAGGTGTGCCCCGAACAATGTGGTTGTGAATACGTCCTAACCTTCAAAACATAATTATTTTCTTTGATACAGAGATGATACTTGGAGATTATGTTCTCGAAGATATGTTTAGAAAGCTTTGTCTGCTCTTCTTGATAAATCTATTCACAAGTTAGTCACAAAGTGTCGGGAAAAAGATGAGACAATCTTCGGATTTTCCTATTTAGTCTTATCAACAATTTGAAATCCACAAAATTTTGATTTATCACACAACAGAGAAAAGCAGCAAAACATGAGAGAAGTTGACGAAGACATTTGTCACTTTAAACATTGTTTAAATGATTGAACACCCATTCAATGTGTTTCTGCCTAGTCTATTACTTTTTAGATTAACTGAATAATAGTTTCAAAATTGTGAGAAAAATTGTAAGAGACTTTTTAAGTCGTGTCTGTGGTACCTTCAGAGATCAATGTTTTCATCTAAATGTTGGCAGCTGAACAGTAAGAGGCATCTGTTGGAAGAGGTTTAATAAATCAAACGCACCCCTAAAATTTCTGAACACTAAACTAAAATATTTCACCAGTGGAACGTAGCGTCCTAATTTTTGAGTAGATATCCAAATGCTTTTTATTTTTATATTTCTCTTTTCAGCCATTGAAAATAGACCATATGATTCTATTGATGTATCTGTTGTAATCGGAGCGCTCTTTGTTTCCGACCGACTCTGATGTGTTTGTTGTTCTTCCGTCTTCCTCTGCTGCTCACTGATCAAGACTAACCTCATCTCTTTACTGCTCAGCAGAGCTTATTGATCAGGCCTCCACCACGGGACGACTTCAAACCATATTTTCCTCCTCTTTAAGCTGAACACACTCAGCTCTTTGTCTTTGTGTTGCTCCCTAAAGCCCAGCTCAGCTTGTTTGATCTCTGCTCGGTGGTTCACGCCCCGGCCCGTCACTGTCACACAGCTGGTTAATGTGGATCTTTCTTTCTGCAGGTGGTACAGCTGCATGTTGGGGAAGAAGTGCAGCCTGGCACCTTTGAAAGAGGAGCTGAGGAAACAAGGGGTGAGACCTAGAACAAAGACAAACACACACATCTGCATCCAGAGTTTCACAAAGCAGCCTCAGGTTTTTGTTCTGTGTGTACCTGCAGCAACACGCTGCTCTGTGCACGGCGTCATGACGGCTTGTTAAAATAATCTTTGCCTGGCATCTCAAACTAACGCTCTTCTGGGTGTGAGCATCTATGGTAGCAGACAGTTGCCGCTGTGCAGAGATACAGAAATACGACAACAGATCAGCTCTTTCTGATATGCCACCTAAGCAGTGTCACAAACGAGCCATGAACGAGCTGATTTCTGTTCGCAGTGCATGAGCGAATCACACGGCGCTCTGCTGCTCACATGGACTACTGTCATTAGCCTAACTAATAGGCCAGCACATGATTTTCTTACCGCTAAAGACCTCTGGTCACTTCCCTCACATGTTCAAAACACAGAAATGGAGAGTGAGAAGCCTCCTCACACCTGCCATCCCTCTGTCCTCCTCCAGAGGTTTCAGAGTTGCTGTCGATGCTCATCAGAGTGAGTGCAGCCTTGGCCGTTGTCCAGGGAGGAGAGTGTAGCCTCCTTTTTGAAAGTGTGTGTAAAAGGAAACCCGGCCCAGTTAATATGTTAATGACTTCATCAGCCATTACTTAATTTTCTCAAATTTCTCGTGTCTTTAAACGATAAAAATCTACATCAGATACTGAGGAGTTTGACCTCTGACTTTTATTTCAACGACTCTCCTGTACCGTTTGTACTGCCGCAGTTCACTGACTGTAAAAGTTAACAAGGTTTTCACAGCACATGCATGTTTTGTCACATCATGGATATATACGTGTTATATTCACACCCATGGTTCAAGATGGGAAGCCGAAGCTCACGGTGAGAAAAGGTCTATTTCACACCATCAGAGGTCGTCACAGGTCACTGGGTGCTATAGGATTTAACCTGTTTTACATTTTATCACCTGTACATATTACTCAAACTCCACCGAAAGCAACATACTGCAGAGTTATCAATATGTTAAGATACTATGTACTAAATATTTTGGATAATGTCAATGCTCATTAAATCCTGCTCCCTTCGCAATTTAAAAATTATCTAAATTTAGCTTTTTTTTTACAGGAATATTTTGTCTGCATGTACAGTTTGGAATGGAGGGTTGTAGTTCTTTTTCAAAGATTTAAATATTAACACGCTATATTGCATCTAGAAGCAGGACCAACAGGGAACTGATTAGACACCTCGGTCAGAATTGATCTCAGTACTCTGGGTTCTGCTGTGGGAAAGACGACGGAAACCTACTTTAGTTTGCAAGATAATTTCAAATGTTTCACTCATGACATTAAACTCTCTCTGAAAGGATCTGCGTCAAGAATCGATCATCCACATGCTGCTGCTTTCTCAGTCCGTCTGTGTTTCCTTGTCCCTCAGGTGCTGAAAGTGACGCACACAGAGTTCTGTCAGGGACGGACCATGCGGTGGGCGCTGGCCTGGAGCTTCTATGATGATGTGATTGTTCCGGTGAGTCTGTGCAGATTTTAATTTCTGTTCTTTCGAAGCTCTTCGCTCTGACTGCCCACTTAAGACTCATAGGATTGGTTTGTTTTGAATAATGCAATTCAGTGGCTTTATGAAGGGGTTAGCTTCGAGAACAGTACAACATATTAATACCCAAAACATGAATCTGAAGAGCATTTGGTCCTTTTCCTCTTGGAGCCGCTGCCCTCCTGCTCGTGACTGTTTCTAAACCTGCTTAATAATGCACCGCCTCTGTCCCGCTCCGTCCTCTCCCCTCTCTCCAGACTGTATCCCCTTTCCCCTCAGCCTCCTTTCCATTAGAAGCACTTATTCCTGCCTCTGGGGAGATGTTTATGTGATTTTAACGCGCTGTAGCCAAGCAACAGTTGCCAGGTCACGACTGCGAGCGCACACACACACACGCACACCTTACCATTGTGTTATGTGCACAGTGAGAGTTGCCGATAAATAGAAAATCGGCACACAGAGGACTGAGAATCATTCTTTAATGGTGTGGGTGGGTGGGTGTGTGTGTGTGTGTGTGAGAGAGGACTGTTGGTGTTCTGGACTCTTCAGCAGAAAAGCAGTTGAGCAGAAGGATTGGCCTACATTTCCTCCTCCTCCACTTTCACCCAGATCCACTGCCATTCACTGTGTGTTGTGTGGTTAAGTGACAGACGTTATTGCATGTGTGAAGCTTTGCATGGTTGACTTCCTGATTCTGCTTGTGCATATATGGCCGTCTGGTATAATGTATGTACATAGGAGGCTCATTAAAGTTCCATATAGATGATGACATGTGTGACATGCATCCAGATGTGACCTACTTATCACCCTCCTTACCAGGTCATCCTGGAATAGACCTTACTGCCATTACTACTCTTTTTCCTCTGGTTTAAAATGAATATATCCAGCCAGGGAGACATTTATCTCTACAAGTGACTAACTGAAACAATCATAAATAAAGAAAGTCGAAGTTTTTCATATAGACAACACTCTTTTCTCTGTCTCCAAATGTATCAAGCTCTTGAGAGATTTGTTCAGTTATTGTGTTGTTTAAAGAAACAGAATGTTGTGGTTTTCCATCTGAAGTCTTTTATAGATTAAATAAACAACATATAATGTGTTAATTGGTGAGGTTTTCATGGGCTGGTGGGCACATTGTGTGAGACTGTACAGACGAGACAGAAAATAATAATGGAATCATGTCACTATATTTATCATAGATGCAGAGGATGGATTTTAGGGAAGGAAAAGCAGATAAAGAAACCGAGTAAACACAGACAAAAGAGGAGGACAGAGAAACGAGCACATGCAGACAGAATAAAAGAGCAGATCAGACGGCCAGGCTTCATCTGAGCCCTGAGGCAGTGGTGGTTGTTGCTCATACAGGCCTCTGGCAGGAGGAGGTTCAGGAGGAGTCCATACAGGGGGGAGTTGACAAAAAGGAAACTGGGTGTGGGGAGGAGAGGAGAGGGGGTGATCAGAGAATGATTTACTATGTTTGCCTTAAGGTGAAATTGGCAGCATTTTGTTGTGTGGGTGTATGTGGGTATGTGTGTGTGTGTGTGTGTGTGAGAGAGAGAGAGTGTGTGTGTGTGTGCACGTACACTCAGGAGGTCAAGAGAGATGACTGAATTACCTTCTGTCTGGAGAGAAGAGCTCTTGTTGGATCTGTACAATTTTAGTGTGGAGAGTTTTCAAAATGTGGTGAAACCTTTGTTGTGTCTACCGTGTGTGTGTGTGAGTGGGTGTGTGTGTGTGGGGGGGGGGTGTATGCAGTGAGGTGAGAGTGTGTAAGTGGGATTAATAATAGTGTGAAAGAGCAGCAGCGTCTACTCGTGGGTCTCATGGTCTTTGTCTGTGAATCTGTGTTAGTTTCTGTCTGTGTTTGTGTGTGTGTGTGTGTGTGTCTGTGTGTTTATATACCAGTGTATTAGTGCAAGAATCTGTGTCAAGGATGCTCGGTACGAACACACAGATTTGCCCTGATGGATTTTATTGATTACCTCTCCCTCTACATTGAGCTGCAGGGCCTGCAGAGCGGAAACGGGGGAGAGACGTCTGTGAGAAACGATAAGAAATTAAAGAATCTCTCCCAGGCAGCCGGACGAGGCCGCGTCCATTGTTCAGTCCACTGATCAAATATGTCAAACTCCCCTAAACATGTATTTAATGGACCATCTTTTAAACAAGAAATCAGTCGATGAAGACTGAAAAACCTTTTGCTTTCAAATTCATCTATTCCTCTTAAAGTCATTAGAGAAAGAACACATTTACATCATAAATTGTAAATAACGCCTATAGCTTCACAAACGATGCATTAAAATGAACAAGTAATCAGAACTTCAGATCGTTGCAGCAGTGTGAAGGTCAACGTCTGCTCCATCCCTCAGCTGTTTGTAGGTCAGTCGGCCATACTGTCTGCTCCGTCACCGCACGCCTCTGCTGCTGCTGCTGCTGCTGCAGACCCCCGCCGTCTCCCCACTCTCACTCAGCCTGCCCTGACGCACAAGTGCAGCTATGAAATATTGGCTGCAGTGGATGTGTAGCGGGCGATGGCTGCAGAGCGTCAGCTGGATTCAGACACTTTGGAGTAACGACCTGCACGGCCATGATAGCGTGATATCAGAGAGGATGAGGGATGAGGAACGGGGTTTACTTCATTGCAGGTTCAAGTGGAGTTCATGTGGTGTGTGCGCCCTCTTGTGGTGTGTAATGAACATCCACCCTGTGTCCACCCAGCTTGAAGTGTGAGATCATCACAGGAGTAATGATCTGATCTGGTTTAATCAGTTGTTAGATTTGAAGACAGAAAATGTTAGAAATAGAGAAGAGAGCTTTTCATAGATATTGCTCTGATGATGACTGAAGTTATTCTGTGGACTCTGTCTGTCTCAGTGTCTTCTGTCTCTTCATGTCATCTCACACTGACTCTATGGTGTGGAGATCAGTTCTCTGGGTGTCACACCATCTGTTGCAGGACTCTGTGAATATGCTTCTTTTGTTTTGGATCCTTTTGCAGGATACTACTGGGAGCGGTCACAAAACTCTGTGTACCTGATGGTACTGAGTGATGGATAGGAATGTAAACCTTCCTTCATCTCACGTTGTTTAACAGTTGTTCAGAGCAGCTGTCTGTCCACGACCTCTGACTTTTAATTCAGAGTTGGAGATATCAGGAGTTTCTGACAGTAATGATATCACCCCCCTCTGGGAAAAGATCAACATATTTGGCAGAAAAGCTAAAAATGCATTCGACAGAATGTTTGAGACAAATACCACATATGTGCATTTGGCTTGAACGGGTCACCAGCCGGACAATTAACTGTTTGTCTCTCCTCGGTCTCCTGTCTCATAGTCACTGATAACATACAAAATAACAGCAAAAACTATACCTCCTGTCGTGAGTAAATGCAGCATTACGCAGAAACGGTGCCGAAAACCTTTGCATTTCTGTGTAATGAATAATATTAATATTATCAGCCATCGATATTAACCACGTGTGATACAGGTTTTACTTTGTGTAACTAGTTCTCTTTAATTCCCTTTGATGGTGGCTTTGCCCTGGATATAGAAGCATTAAACTACCATCATTCAGGTAATTTCCATTTTCTGTTCTTTACATCTGAAAATGAGGTCAGATAAAGTAACAAAAGTAGTGAGAACAATTGGCAGCACGATCGTTTAAAAATGAGATAACTAAAGGGGGATTAAATAGAAAAGGATTTGGCAGAAACAAATTCCGTACTGTTTTGCTAAGGTTCAATAAGTTGTTTTCATATTTTATAATTTATGTCTATTATTCAATCATCTTATTGATTATGGTATCCCCGGTTTTGTCAAAATCCCCTTTCAACTTGTCTGTTTCTCCATAAAATCATGCAAGGAAACCGATCTCATTTGTATCCTGTTGCATTTTGTCTCACACATCGGGAATAATCTTCAGTGCATATTATTGTTTAACTGTCTCTGGTTCTCTCTCAGTCTCCTCCCAGTAAGAAGCGTAAACTGGAGAAGTCACGGAAACCGCTGTCCTTCACACTACCAGAGGCTGGACTGAAGGAGCTGGGGGTCAAAGCTTTGGCACTGGGATGCTCAGCCCGCTGCCCAGTGGAAAACGTCACTGCTCTGCTGGAGAGGACACTCACTGACCTGAGGGTGAGACTTCCAGAGATGTGACTTGTTTCTGTGCCTTGTTGTGGTATCTGATTTTAAACTCAAATTACTAGATTATATTTTTCAGTTTCACCAGCACCTGGAGCAGCAAGGTTCTCTAATATACATTGTTTGCTCCCAGTACATCACAATATAGTACAGTACTCAGTGGCTACACCCACACCACTACATTTTAGATTTGAAACTTGCACTGTTGCTCGGTTTACATCTGCAGTCCACACTTCTCTGGGTTTTCAATTGCCTAAAAGGTTTAAAACCGTTTCAGTTTGAAAGCTGTGGGGAACATTGAAGTCTGGACGGCTAGACACAGAAACATTCCTGATTTCTTATCAGACACAACTCGACTACCAGCAGTGAACATAAAGCATCTCCAGCATTTAATGTCACTAACAGCTACACATCGTTGTCAGCTCTGGAAAACAAATCCCATTCACTTCCCTTTTTACTGTTGTTGTTTCTGTGTCGTAGTATTTTCTGTAACTAATCAACCAACTGCAAATATACAATCTGCTTCCTGTGTACACCGGCACGCACACACCCAAAGAGCGAGACTTATCCCGTCATATAGAGATGAGTCAAAACGTCTCTGACATTTAACTCATCAGAAACAAAACATTAGAAGCTTTAGGGTCATAAAGTTGATTATTATTTGAGGATCTGTTGCAGGAATTGTGCCCATTTTGATTTTACTTTACTGATCACACGTCTTCTCTCGTGACAGGTGCTGCACAAGCGTGTCCCCTGCAGGGAGCAGGAGCAGAGTCTCGTCCTGACGGCCGTGGAGAACAATTGGATTCACGGCCGACAGAAGCGACGTGAACAGAAGCGTCAGTTGCGAGAGCTTCCCAGGGCGCCTCACTGGGTTGCCGGCAGCTCTCAAACCACCGCGGCCTCAGCTGCTCGTCCAAAGAACCAACCCTCCCAAAACCAGTCTGCTTCCACACAACACAGCAGCGACACTCAGGGTGATGTCTCTCACAAGGAAACCACATCTGTACAAGAGGAGACTGGCAACGGCTCCTCCTCCAGTAAAGATGAGACACGGATCGCAGCTGGAGAACCGAGCGAAGTCTCAAACGAAGTGAGCAGGAAAGATGTGGACATGGAGTCTGCAGGGCCGAAGGGAATGGCTCCCGCAGCGGGTGAGCCCCCGACACAGCGACCCCCGAGCCCCGGTGCAGTCAAACACTTCCTGTTTAAGTGTCAGCTGAACGTGATGCTGGAGGGGAGCGACGTGCTGATTGAGATGCACTACGTCGAAGGTCAGAACAAAGACCTGTTGAACCAGCTGTGCACGTACCTGAAGAACTCACTTTTAAAGTCTATCGCAAGGCCCTGAACCATCAGGAGGTCCGATCTGAGCGCCTGTTCGTTGAGAAGTGTGTCTCAGGAGTTAGAATGATTTTACTGTGTGTGTCCATCAGCAGGCAGCTTTTGACAAGTTCAGAAAATGCTGAGTTTGTTCCAGGAAAGAATCAACTGTGTGTTCAGATGTTTTTCTCTTAAAAATTGTGTAAACATTTTGAATAAATGTAGTTTTTTATTTGAATTTTATACAGTCAAGTAGTTTTTTTTTATGACGCTGCAGTGTCTCCAAGCGGCCAGAAGGGGGGAGTATTTGTGTTTTTCTATAAGGGACCATTCCTGTAATGATTTGTTGTGTGAAGATTAAAACCCTTTTAATCTATGTGTTTTAGACACTGTATTTGTGAGCAGCTTTGATTTGGCAGTCGTCACATTCTACATTTACACACAGTCTATGATTTAGGATGTTTGTGGAGCAGTTCCTGGGCAACGTTCAGTGTTGTAGGCACCATTATTGCTCGTAGTGGCTGACTAGTTTCCTTAACTGAGCCGAATGGATACAAAGAAGAGAGAGAACTAATATATCCAGGTACATGTGTGTACGTGTAGAGTCACAGGAAAAAACACTGCTCCTGGGTATACAACATGTCCCTAGGTTATACCAGGGCTTCGAGGCCATTAGTGTGTGTGTGTGCGTGTGTGTGTCAGTCATGTGACAGTTGAGCAACAGCAGATTTAAAAACAAGCACTGACTGTCCTATTGTCACAGAATCTAACTACTTTAACTGTGTATTCAACATCCTGTTCAAGAAGTTAAAAAACACCAGGCTATCTATAAATAGTGGGCTAAATTCATGTACATAACTGAATGTGTAAATCAGTCAGGATATTCCTTGGCTGTGGATGGAAAATAGTAATCCTATAGTTTCCATTTATCTGTGTAATATCCTGTATTACTGGATCATAGTGGATCTGTCTGGAGCTCAGTACAGTTTTAACATATACCCTATAGGTTGTTATCTCTGCCAAGAAGGAGTGTTCATCCCAAGATGACTCACAAACTATTAAACAGATTTCCAGGAAACATAGTTGGAGGATGCAATGTGTCAGGAAAGAACTAATTAAACTTTGGATCATGAATTGTTTTATGTATGTCTCGGGATATGAGCTTGTACAATTTGGTGCCAGCCGATTGACTTCAAGGACTGTTGACCCCCTGGTGGAGGAATGTGCTCTGGATGTGTAGAATAAGGTCAGATTCAGTTGAGTAAACAGTACTATATTTCAAAACGTAGGGGAATGGAAGTACTTACATACACTGCAAGTATCTCAAACTGTAATGAAGTACCACACTTGAGTAAAGTTTTTATTAACTTTCCACCACTCTCTTTATATATTTGTACTTTTTTGCTGTTTACTACTCATGAAGTAATTTCAGGTCACTGAAGTGAACCGTTCAGGAAAGTTCATGGAGCCTGAGTGGATGTAGGTCATCAGACTGAGCCTCGTGGTCCATCAAACCACAGGGACTTGATTTGGATTCGTCTGGGTTCTGTGTTCAAAATCAATTCATGTGAACTGTGCTCACAGGTGGAGTGGGGGGGAGGCAAATGTATGTTTGAAAACAAAAATGAACCATAACCATTTTAAAATTAAATATTAAAAAAAAACAATTTAACAAAGTTAATTAAATAAAATTAAATATTAAAAATTAAATAAAATAATATATTTTTTTATTTTATTCAATTAATTTAAATTACATTTTAACTGCTTTTGTATTTAATTAATTTAAATAGTGTTATATATTTTGCAATACGTAATTGAAGTCCTACCAGTTTTAATACTTCATCATATTGCCGGCATAAAGACTCGAACCCGCAACACTCTAGAGACTAGGCCACACAGCCTGCTGATTCCCGTGAGGAACTAAGTGGTATAAAAGGATAGACAAATTATCTTGCGTGTGTGTTCATTCTATGCTACTTTTGATACACACTTCAGAGAAAATATTTTCTACTTTACTACATATATTTGACAGCCTTACTTTTATATTTTGGATTGTAGATACTTAATGATTTAACATGCTTTAAAAACCTATTGTGAGAATAAATGTTGCTTGTTTCCATGTGATGTCCTGAGGCTGCCCCCTGCTGGCTGCTGCTCTTGTTTGGTTTGTGCAGCTTGTGATGAACTAAAGTTGTCCATAAAAGAAAATCGTTATTAACCTTCAAGGGTAACTTTTAATTTCCTGTTGTGTTTCTAATTATTATTAATGTTGGTGACATTTCCTTGATAAATGGGTGGAGGTTTTATTACCTCAGCTAAGAAGTTTATGTTTTCATCTCTGATTTGTCAGTCAACAGGTTTATGTAATAAACTAATGGACCAATAACCACACAATTTGCTGGAAGGAAGCTGCATGGATCAGAGATGAACCTATACGGCTCTGTTTATCTCTACTAAGTGCCAGGCTAGTAAATGAATCTGGAATCTTCTCTCAAAAAACATTTCCCCCCGCGGGGTTGGAAGTGTGAAGCCAATGAGGTGTTTTATAAAGAAGTGATCGAAAACGTCAGACCAATTGAATCCACTGAGTTTCATTTCACCGTTAGCAGCACAACATAATTCTGGATTTTCATGTTCACGTCTCCTCCAGCGACATTTTGTGACCTTTCTCCAGCGGGTTGATTGTTGAAAGGACCTGAGTGAGACCGGGGCCCGCGGCTCATGACCGGGTGAGTCCGGGAGACTCCACGTCCACTCCACCCTCCCTGTCGCTCCGTGTTTTCTCCGGTCGGAGGCAGCGTGTCTGTGGGCGGTTCCAGGCGCTGCGTGATTCACAAACCTTATTTGTTCCTACTACTTTGAGCGCCATCTTGTTTGTAACTCCCCTACGTAAGTGCTAGAGTTTCTGGTGAGGGGGTGTCCGGTTACCCGTTTTCCTCCAGCCTCAGTCTGGGGACCTCTCCCTGTGCTGCCCGGGCACGTAGCGCGGTTTTTTTGGCTCTCTGGTCTTTCTCGAACATTTTGTTTTTCATTTTAATTTTTTACAACTGGACAGAGATGAGCATCGAAACGCTCCTGGAAGCAGCCAAGTTTTTGGAATTGCAAGCCCAGCAACAACAGAAAGCACGTGGTAAGTTGCTATTTTATTACATTTAAATCAAACGAGTGTCTATCCCTCTTTGGTGACTGACATGTATTCTTCTCACGCGTGAAGAATCGGGGAAAAAACGTCTGTGGAAGATCCATTTTCTGTGCCAAAGAAAAACTACAATTCTCGCTGGTTTGTCAGCACCTCGTCTGAACTATGGGCTGTTTGCACCTCACTGGTCTGAGGCTTTATAACTTGAATCTGACGGGAACCTGGTTATGTAAATACGCGATCTCTTACTTTTACTTTCATATTCGAGACGTGCTGCAGAGTTTGAACTCAGTTTGATCTCAGTTGTCTCAGATAAACAGCAGTTTAACACACACACACACACACACTCTCTCTCTCCCTCTCTCTCTCTTTGAGTGTTGCAGTCTGAGGAGTTACTGCATTGGAACCTGCTGCACACACGGAGCGGTGTTTATGTGCAACAGCAGCATCGCTCTGAACTTGTCAGATCCTCTCCGCCTCGGCTGCTCAGCGAGATCGTGACCGTCTGCACGCGCTGCAACACACATGTAAAAACCCGTAGAATAACAGAAATGCACAACAAACATGGGGGAAGGTGTAGGGCGGTGGCGCAGGGCCGAGCTTCTTTTTACATAATGACCTGACATCGTCCGCCGGGGATCAAGTGACCGTGCACGTCGGACCTCCTCTGCTCTAACCTCGCTGCCGCTGTTTGCACGTGTATCAGCTGTGGTCGTTTCATATCGTGTCTCGCGCTACCTGCTCGTGTCCCGTTTATTACACAAATAGATAAATAAATAAACAAACTCCCTAAAAAACCTCTCAGACGCTACCGACGAGCTCCCAGTGTCTGCCGATGACGTGTACCTCCAGTCACGCCCCCATCGCGTTAACAGCTTTCGGGGGAGCGAAGATACTGGCCCCGCCCTTTTCACCACGTGCGTGCTGGGCAACCCCTCCCAAAGATTGTTTATGAAGAAGATGACTCTCGTGCTCCCCGAATGCAGATTGTGTTTTAAATGCTCCGCTTTTCTGAAGATAGAATGTGGTAGAAGACCAGATGCTGCAGCCTAGACACTAAAACATGCTCCTTTTCGAAGTAAAAGGTTTTTATATAAAATGTCCAGTCTGTTTTATATAGGTGGATCTACCACTAGAAATACAATGTTCATATTCATGAATATGTTTTCATTGAAGTATAATCTCCTGTAACCAAGACTTCCACATGACTCAACCATGTTTCTACAGAAACACAGAATGGACAAACCAGACTATTGCTTTACAGATGTTCAGTCACTTATATGTTTGTTTCCTGAAGTCCAAAGTAACTTCTCCCAAATGCAGGATGCCGCTGAATCTTACTAAGTTATCCTTGAACAGTTTAGATATTCAGTATTTTGCAAATAATACACGAGAATATATTATATTTGCCCCAAGTTGGACGACATCAAGATGCAGAAGCAGATGGTTTTGCCTTGGCCCTCACAGTCCCCTGACCTAACCGTTATTACAACACTGTGCAGAGACCTCAAAAGACCAGGGCGTACAATAGAGGCCAATAATCTCACTTAACCAGAGGCCTTATGCAAGGACGAATGGACCAAAGTCCCCAAAACAGGAAGCGAAAGACAAACTGACCCTCTTTATCTTGCAAGGGGGATGTTACTACTGACTATGGAGTGTGGCCAAACTTTTGGTTCGGGCCATGTTTCATTTTTGTCATTTAAAACTGTAAAAGATTTTAAAATACAATATTGTTTAAATATAAGAAATGTGGCATTTTAACTTTGTGCCATTTGGAAATCAGGCCATCTCTTACACAGTAACATAAACTATGACAAGGGTTTCAAACATTTATCATGCCACAGGTGTACAGCACATGTGGTGTGTGTATGACAGTAGAACTGTTACAGAGGGTAGGAATCAGCAGACTGGTCCTTTAACATAGAAATAGAGGAAAGAGATGTAAAATGGGCTACAGCTACCCTGAACAATACATACAATTAGACTAGCCTTCAAAAGAATGAGCCTTAGCCATTTATGTGTGTGACAATGGAACATATCCTTCAACCGTCAGTTGTTGTGAGTGTTTCCAGAGCCATGGACACTTTGGCCTCGCTCACACATCGACAGTGATCCAGGTTTAGCCGGCTTCACCTATTGTTTTCACGATTGAAGAGAAACCGCCTGCGACTGTTATAACATGTGAACCTAATACTAGAAACTGAAGCTGTTGGTGCTGCCAACACACCATGTCGATTTTTCCGTCACTAAAGATGTCTCAGATAACAGTTTTTATTATTCCAAGTTACATGTCCTAATCACACAGAATTTAAGGATTTGCTCTCTTTTCATGGTTATGACAGGATAACAACAGGCTACTGATGTTGATGCAAACCATATAACCTTTTATACAATACATTATATGAATTTCCTGTGTTGTGCAGTCTTGAATCAAGTATAGCTTTTCTCTATATTTAAGGGTTGCTTCGTGTTTAAAGAGTCAAGATAGAGGATATAATTGTATTATGGCCCAAGTGCTATTAAATAGCAATTTAACACATTTTATTAAGGCCTTCATTTCCCTCCCAATACGATGATCTAGTTGTTAGTGATATTCAGAACAGGGTCAGAGTGAGAGCTCCTGTTTTTTTCTCCCCTCCCTGTTCCTCCCGCCTTGGTGCATTGAGAGAGCAGAGTCCTCCCTCCCTCCCTCTCTCCCTCCCTCCCTCCCTGCTACTGGAGAGCAGGTCACTGTGTGGAGGAAAGTAGGCCAGTGTTTCTCTATGTGCTGCAGTTATATAACGTCTATAGAGAACCCTGTTGTTTTTTTAAGTGTTACATTAGTTTTTGCTCGGTAAAGGTCTCCTCTGTTTAGTGTGTATGTTCGTGCTCCAACAAAAAATGATCGATGTCTCATAACAAGGCGTGTATCATCTCATGAAAGCCTGCACACCAACCAGTACATCTTGTTCTTCTGATTTTCCTTTTACTTTGAAGAAAATATTTGTGATTGAAACATTATATATAAAAGCGGCAAACATTGACTAACATAACTGTTCAGTCTGAGAACAATAAGATGTTCTCCAGAGCTATTGAGAGCTGGAAATGTCTCCGTTCCCATTTACATGGTTTCTTACAGTGACAAACACGTTTGGCAAGTTAAAGCACTTCCTATAAAATTTTTTAAAGTTCATTACAAAAAAAAGAATAACTTTAAAATTGAGCTCTTGGACAAATACATTTTTGGTAGATTGGAATCTGTGGATAACTTATTATACCAGGCACTTTAAATATACCTGATTAATGAAAGCTTACAATACAAATAACATTACTTCAAGGCAGAATATTAGAGAATAAGCAAATTAATGTAAATATAAAGTATAAGTATTGTACGCTCAGCTGCCAGTTTATCAGGTACACCTAATTAACAGTTCTGCAGTAAACATGTCCTCATGGAGGCTGTTCTTCTTTATTGTATCTGAGACGGGTTGAATCAAGGACAGCTGGGCTTGTTTGCAGAGACTCGGCTACATTTCTGATGAACTGAAGAGACCTCCTCTTCTACATGTATCTATGAGTCTAGTTGTCCTTGATTAAACCCTCCATGGATAAACATGACCTGGATGACTGAGGCTCTGTAGACGTTTTAGAGAGATGATGATTATTATTCTGAAGGAGTAAGTGATGTGACCCCAGGGGATGGTCAATTATCTGCAAAGTCATGATATTTTACATATAAGTGTCTTGTTTGGAGAGAACCCATTAATTTTCACCTTTCCTTTTAATAATAATCCTGTGTTTTCAGTTGCTTTTCACAAACACGGTGATGTTTAATTAAGTACAAATTTCAATGACAAATAATCTGCAGTGAAGGTATTATGGTGTAGTGCTGCTGCAATGACCCTGTTCTGCTTCACAATGATGTTTATGACAGCTACACCTCTGACTCCAACATCACAGCTGTCATAGCAACAAGGCAGCCCCTGCCTCCCTCATCCATACATTATGGAGGGGGTTGCTTGAATATGAATGGATAGTTCTACAAGGCTCTTTTATTCCAAATTTATGACCAGATACTATAACATAGAGATCGGTCAGTCACTCACATTTTACTGCGGTGTGTCCTCTTCACTATCTAGTAGAGATTGAGTAACAGCCAACCTCAGAAAAGTGTTTTTTTTACTCTTCACTACATGCCTCCTGAGTCCTTGACATGCCTCAGGACACCTTTAACTGAAGTAAATGCTGGACACGTCTCAGTGGTGGGGCTCCCTCAGTGTGAGTTTTTTGTTGGTAGAGACAGAGCAGACTTTTCCCCAGCCCCCGAACATCATTGGACTGTGACTGGGATTACATTACAGCAACATCATTGCCATTAAAGCTACAGCCTCTTTTTGTTCGAGCTGCCACAG
Organism: Pseudopleuronectes americanus; assembly: GCA_038501795.1. Classification (NCBI taxonomy): domain Eukaryota; kingdom Metazoa; phylum Chordata; class Actinopteri; order Pleuronectiformes; family Pleuronectidae; genus Pseudopleuronectes; species Pseudopleuronectes americanus. The sequence goes on along the minus strand of CM076719.1, from coordinate 11,722,514 downwards.
TTTAAAGCCAGTTAAAGAGAAGAACTGATCTGTTTGCTCATCTGAAATAATGCTAATTTTGCTAATGGGCAATACAACAGGCAGTGATCCTATTAAAATAAAGGCCTTTCCTAAAAAATCCATTGCTGTTGCTGTTAGACCTTAGTTTTTATTTGTAGGTGAATCATTTGTTTTTCTCTAATGTAATTTGATTAACCCAAACGTGCCACTGACACCATGTGCGAGTTTTTAATTTTCCAAGTAAAATTATTTCTGTAGCTGCCTCTTGTCGAGATACCCAGGGCTGTTCCTCTTAACTGTTCCTCTACTAAAGCTGTTGTAAGGCAAGCGCTTAACTTCAGAAATGTTCTGAAGGGCCCATACATGAGAACGCAAATGTCTGAGTCAGTTAGATTTGACGTTTTCCAGAACTTTTTTTGCCAGTCTCTTACAAAGATTTCCGGAAAATGTCAGCGTAAGCCCATATGAGGAAACAGCTGGAAAGTGGGCGTATTGATGGTGTTTCTAACACATGATGGTTGCAAAAGTGAAAAAATAAAACAATACAAATTTGGACACAATTTTACAGATTTAAAGGAGCTGAAGGAGACTGTAGTGCTGTTCTGGTAACCAGTTTTTTTCTTCCACAGAAGATGAACTAAAGGAAAAGCTTCATCAGGAGCTGGTGACGGTGCAGAGACAGTCAGATGTGATATATAACTCAACAATCCATATCAACAATGTCTGTAAAGCAGAGGATCTCCGCACTGAGTGCTGCCCGGCCCCCACGCCGCCCTCTCTGCCTCCCGCCTCCATGCCTATTGCGGTCATTCCCATCCCTGTGGTCACCCCCAACCCTGCAGGCTCTCCCACCACTCTGCCTCTGGCCAAACTCTCCCCTTCAGCCGCTCCCCCACTGGCCTCCCCAAAGAGAGAACCTCACTCCCCTCAGGAGGAAAGTGCTGTCGGCCTGCTGAGCCCTTCACAGCCCAAACCTGAGCACTTGACCCCTGTGCTGACCGCCAGCCACAAGCAGCCGATACAGAACCATCACCAGCCACAGCTCATCGCCCCAACTAACAATACTAAACTACAGCAGCAGTTGGTCCAACGCTATCCTGGCTCCATCGTGTCACCCCCACAGCAACACGCCTTCCTCCCACAGCTGGGCCCTGTGCTCCAGCAGGCTCCACTACAGAACGGCTCCATCAGCCGGGGGAGTCCTCCAGATGACGGCCGCCTGCTCGACAGCAAGAAGAGGCCTGGAGGGTAAAACCTGTTAATTAGTTTACATTATTACTAACATAGGGCTATCGATTTTAATTGATTTGTTAATTTTTGTCAATCAATATCAGCCTTTAAAACGTTCAACGTTTATGACATGATAAGAAGTCCAGATGTTTTACTGACCTGCAGACCCCTGAAAGATTATCAAAGATTAGCATCTGTGTAGCTGCTACATTATTTGAATTTCAATAGTAAAGACTAAAATTATTGATTGAGCAATTTCTAAGCTCTGACCGGAGACCTTCAATTATAGTAGTAGAAGTAGAATTTTTGTGCATGTTACAATATCTTTTTTCACCCTAGATAATACATTTTAGTCATCCTGGATTTAATAGTGCCATTGTACTTTCTGAGAGTAATAACATGAGAGAGCTCATCTGTGGATGATTTTGATAATATTTGTCATGTTGCCCTTTTGGAGTCCAAATTCTCACTTTGCTCTCGTCTGTGCTCTTACAGGGCAGGCACAAGAGAAGTGCACAACAAGCTTGAGAAAAACAGGTGGGTTAAACCTGTCGGCGTACTTTGAAATTGATGCACTTGTTTGGAATCATTAAATTTGAATCTTTTTCAGTCCAGAACCTCTTGTACCACAATTAATGTCTAAAGTCTGTTCCCTCTGTGTCCCTCAGACGAGCACACTTGAAGGAGTGTTTCGAGACACTGAAAAAGAACATCCCCAACATCGACGAGAAGAAAACCTCCAATCTGAGCGTGCTGAGGAGTGCGCTGAGATACATTCAGGTAAGCTGCTGGTGGTTTGGTCACTGTTTCATGCGTACACCTGAGGGATCTTTTACTAATTGTCAAAAGACCTAATGTTTAGGTCATATCATAACTGTTTATTCTAATATGAAGTGCAGTTCGTTCAGTACGTTGTCTTTGTTGTAATGAATCTTCGGCTGAGATACAACACCAGAGTTTTAACTTTTGTGAATCTTGCACTAGGATGATATTGGTATTATCAAGATTGGTATTTGTTTTTAATAGTTTGTTGGCAGCAACAAAAGTGTGTTTCATTTGTAGTAACCGTGTGATCAAAACAGTAATTATCATGTATAATAAGTTCGGAATTTAATCACAGTGATTTATGAGTGTTTTTTTTTAGCTCTGCCAGGACAGGGTTTGGTGATTGTATGTGCAATCCCTGGGCTCTACGAGAATACTGTCTACTGTAGTTATTCATATTATTATACTGTAGTGTAACTTTAATCATCAAAACGTGTCCACACAGGGGACAGTGTGCTCTGAGTAACAGCGGTCTGGTGATTTCTCTCTGTGTGTGGATACTGAGGGAAACTAGGACAGCGTGGGTGCATAGCTCGTCACCCAATCTCCTTCCCTCTGCCACCTCCCTGTGTGATTAACCAACACAGTGTCAGGGTGTAGTGTTCAACTGGCAGACGAACCTGCCCCCCCCTTTCTCCTATCAAACAACAGCCGAGATGGACAAGGGATAAATTTAAATCAAATAGACTTAGTACGTCCCTCTTTATCACACGGTCTCTTTTTTTCACTGGCCAGGCTGGTGCTGTTTAGTTTTGAAGGGGTGGAATAAAAGACGTGCGTCTTGCCTGCAAAAAAACAACCTCTCCCTGAACACTGCCTCCTCCTTCTGTGATCCTTCTGTGCTCCTGACCTTGCCCTCCTCTGGGCTGGCAGCAGAGAAGCAGGCTGCAAACAAAATCATTGTGCTGAAGAGTGAGAGGCTTTAGGCTCAGCTTCACATGTTATTTGATTTATTTTACTCATTGTCTTTAGTGTTCATTTGGAAATGAGTACAGTGGTAGTAGTGGCTGATTATGATTAGTATCTCACAGTAAGGGACGTTCTTGGCTCTTGCTTTACTGCGACATTGTTCAAACTCTACTTCCTCATTTCATTTCAAAGTGCAAATGACTCAGCAACTATGACTAAAACACTTGCCTGCCCATAGATTGTTTTGCTGTTAGGTTTCGTCTGAGTTTTTAAGTTAAACAGAGATGTACATGGGTTTGTGTTTTTATTATCATGTGGTATATTTGTTCCTAAAGGCTGTACTAACACACCAAAACTTAGGCTGTAAAATAAGTCCTGATGCATGAGAGCTCCTCCTCTCTACTCCCCCCCCCTCCCTCCCTTCATCCTGCCTCACTGAGCTTTTATGGCCACATGAGCAGCAAGCACATGGCTAGCCTGATCCGCGTGACGTCACCCCCGTGCTGGGCCCCCGCCCAGTGCTGCAACAGTCAGGACTCGGCGTACCAGCAGGCTTAACTGCCACCCGCAGGGAGGGAATACGGAGCCGTAAACACAAGGTTGGGTTTACTCTGCTCGTGCTTTGTTTCCCTCTTGATGCAGATGGAGCTCGCTCCTCTGCTGCTTGTCCCCAAATGTCAGTCTAAAGCATCTTGTGCCATCTTCTGGGGAAACTGAAGACAGATGTGTGAAAAAAGCCTGTATGTTTCAGTCTTTGCAGCACTGTAGAGCAGATCAATCTTCGATCGAAGCATGGCCTTAAAACATAGGTACACTGGTAGTTTTTTCAGATTTTAAACATATTTTATTTTTGTTGTATTTGTCTAAAAGGAGTAACATTATTCTGTACTGCAGCATGGTCTGGACTATTGCCCAGTTAGTTCTAAGCTAAGATGAGTTAATTAGGGCAGATATGACCAACACAAGCTCGTACACAAGCAATGACTTGCAGAAGCAGTTTTTTTCCCCACAGACAAGCCTTTTATTGTTGAAGTCTGACACCACGTGAAATCTTCTGTTCCACCTGGAAGGCACAGCAAGACATGGGTTTATGGTTACCACCACACTGTCACAAGACCTGTGTGCAGAAGCCTAATCAGTCAGCCAGGCTGTAAAGCCTGGCTGCTACGTGGCCTCTGCAGCTCCTGGCCCTTTAAGAAAACCCAGCCTTGTGCTGTCTGTCCCAGGCTGCTGCAAATGTGAGTCAGTGAGTGCAGCTTGTATTGCTCTCTTTCAATCCTCTGCTATCTGCCGCCCTCCCCCTCCCGTTCTCTGTGGGGCCATGTGCTCGGCACTCGCATTGCAGTGTGACAGCAGTTGATCGGTGTTTACCTTGCGTGCGCACACGCTCGCACACAATGCAGGCAGCCTATCACCGCAGGGATCTAGGTTTTCACAAACGAGGCCGAGGTGTTGCCTTGGAAGGTGGAGGTTTGCAGGCTCAGCCATGTGCAAAGAAACAAAAAGGGGCTTGGCACATAGTGTCCTACCAACGAGTTGATTAACAGGAGGATCAAGTCATGTGGGATCCATCTGCTACAGACTTGGTTATCAGGTGTAACCATGGTTAATGTAGACTCGCTGTTTCTAAGGAGACAAGCTATGTGTGCGTTCTATCCACCATCAGCACTATAGCAGGAAGAGTTCAGTGGGTCTTGGTGTTTGTGGAGCATCTCTCCCCTCTCCTTTTCTCTCTCGATGAGTCATAGTTAGTGGCACGCACAGTTGTGGCTCCGCTCATGTATGACTGCCTGCTAATACATGAGCCCAAGCGGGAGGCAGACAGTTATTTTTGGTGCGTGTGTTACATTCAGTACACACTTTAACACTTTTCATCCTGCTCCACTGACAATCCTTTTTAGTCTTTTGAGACAGCTATTCCCAATTCATCTGAAATTTCAACAATAACAACCAGACTGGGTGTTGAAATAAAACTGTGTAGAAACACTGTCGCTGAGAAGTACATTGCACGTTTGGCACATGGTGTGCTCTCTTTTAGGTTACCGAGGAAACCTTATAGGGTTTTTAGCTGTTTCCATGGGAACCAAAGATGGGGGCATTTCAGTACCTCATGTGTTGAGGACGAGGACACTGTTAACGTGTTGTGACTGGAACATGGAAATCCCCAGCTCTTCTAGTCGCAAAAGAGAGAGACTGTTGTTGACTGGTCCTGAGTTACACATTGTCAGACGTTCATAAATTGTGTGTTAAGGTTGAAATCTACTCTTTAATGTGTGTCTGAAAAGAGGTAACAAGAAAATGCAGGTCGGAAATTTCTAACTAAGTTGGAAGTAATGCAGAAGCGTGTTCAATTTTAAATATATTTCCTCCACGCAATGACAAAACATAATCGATTCAGGTTTTCCGCTACATTCATTGTTTGAGCAGTTTGCCACCACTGAATAATTATAACACAGAAGCATCAGGACAGACGCACATTAAGGTCGGGTCGTCCTGAATGAATCTCTGTCGGAGTCTGCTTCCTCTTCACTCCCCCTCTGACCTGCGCTCACTTTACACTTCAGCAATAAACGCCATCACTGATGTTATTAGGAAATGTGCAGTACTGATGTGCACTTTGTGTTCGTTCGAGTTGCTCTAGAGTTTATTAGACACATCGTTAAACCTGCTACAGGAGACATAACGTGACGGGCAAAGTCAGGACTTCAGGGTTAGAGTGACCGGAACGATCAGGAGTCATGATCCGACACCAGTGATAAATAACTATTTTAGAATATCCGACTTGATGTTGAATATTCCATGTGATTATCATTTCGTGTGTGAACAGGGAGGGAGACGAACACACACACAGACAGAAGGGAAATCCTTCCTGCAGATGAAGCGACGCCCAGTTATCTAGAAACATAATATAACGTTTTTTTTATAAAGATCAGTCCTACGTGTGAGTGATTAGAAAAACATCAGAGGAGCAGAGTCCGTTGTTGACCTGCGCGGGTGTTGTATCAGTTCACATTTAAAAAATAACTACTTCAAAGGTGAGTTCATACCGATGAAAATAAACTAGTTCACGTTCAAAGTACATTTTTTTCAATTTTGAACTAAGCTCACTGTTCCAAATATGAACTATTTCACGTTCATTTGTTCTGTTTTTATTGGGACGGTTATGATTTAGATTTCACAGTTCTGATCATGTATCTAGTTATTAACCGATGATGTCTATTCCTAAATCTGGATCTTCTAGTCTAGCAGGAAGTCCAATCGTCGAGGCTTTGTGATCCTGAGTCATCAGATTGTTGGTCACATACTGTATTTCATACAGAGTCACTTCCCTGAGCCTCGATGCCAGAGAGCGTGCTGGATAGTCAACGTGTCATAAATTACATAAAGTGTTTGATTTCAAAACCCTAATCCTGACCTGAACAGTATAATTCTATCCTGTTGGTACTCTAAGCCAGCAATGATTTATAAAGAAATGCGTTCTTTGCATAACATGTTGGTGCTTGGTCTTGGTTGAATTTGATTAATTCAACCTAACGTTGCCTCCTGTTACTGTGAACAGGGAAGTCCACCTCAGTGTGTTTAGTTTTGCTGTGTGTCAGCTGACAGGTTAAGGGAAATTGGGTCACAGAAACCCACTGCCTGGAAGCACCTCTTACTTTCCGCACTCATTCCCTCCCTCCCTCCCTTCCTCCCTCCCTCGTGTGCCTGTCACTGTTATTTTGTTCACTGCACACCGGCTCTGGTTTATTATTTATTAACATTATAAGTCATTACTTGTCAGACATATTCCTGATTAGTTAGATGTAAAGATAGACAAGCATTATGCAAGCTTTTCTGATGGGATGTTGAAGTGAACACAGTGAATTAACATAAAAGATAATAAAATGACAGGTACAATATTTAATAACACTTAAAATTGCCCAAAAGCTCTGTAAAAAAAATACCTCTCTATGTTTGCAGAGGTTTATTCAGCCTGACGCTAAGTTTTGAGGATACACATATCCTTATATTCAAAAGTGTCTCTGATTATTTGTCAAACATTATTGAAAGAGTTTAAGCATGTTATGCCTACGACTCATAGTAACACAAAATACCTCAGTCTAACACAAACCCATCAACTAGGGCCTTAAACTCAATTTCAATCAGGAGCTCCTTCTGATTCAATGTGGGCTTGCTGTGTTCGATTTTTACAAAACATTTACTTTCTCTTCTCAGACGCTGAAGCGGAAAGAGAAGGAGTACGAGCATGACATGGAGCGACTGGCCAGAGAGAAGATAGCCACGCAGCAGCGGTTAGCCGAGCTGAAGAATGACCTGAGCCAATGGATGGATGTTATCGAGATCGACCGCGTCCTCAGACAGACGGTTCAGCCTGAGGAGGACCAGGCCTCGACCTCCACTGCCTCAGGTAGGCTGACTGTCAGGGAGGAGCCTCTGTGGTCCTGCCTCTGTAGAATTATTAAACATCTAAGATTATTTAAACCTATGTTTAATGAGTTGGAAGTTGTCAAGAGCGAAAAAGCTCTTCATTAATCTAGGTGCAAAAATCACTTTGTAAGTTATACTAAGTGAATTCATCTGTTTATGTTGCAGAAGGTGAAGACGTTATGGAAGATGACTTAGATGAGGAAACTGCACCAAGAGCACAGGCAGCCTTACCCATAGTGCCTCAAACCATGACACCTGAGCTGCACAGGAGTTCAGCACCTGCTCAGACCCCAACCCTGACCCCAACCAACACCACTACCTCCTTCATCACTCAACACATCTCCATCCAGCACAAACCCCGTCTGCAGCCCCAGCCGCTCAACCTTCCACAGCCGGTTCCCAAGTCTGCAGCTATACCAACACTCACGATATCCAGCACTCCCTGCACCCCCAGTCAACCCCTGATCCACACCCACACCCAGATGGTGACGACGCCCAGCCTTCACCCGACAGTTATTGCCCACGCTTCAGTGTCCCATCCTTCAGTCATCCAAGCAGTCAACCATGTCATGCAGGCAGGGGGTCCCAAACACATCGCCCACCTGGCTCCCTCCACCACAACCGCTGTCCAGTTAGCCCCCGGCCACCAGCCCATTGGTCACATCACCGTTCATCCGGTGGCTCACCTGACCCAGCATCTCCCCGCCCTCTACCCCCAACAGGTGTCTGTCACGCAATCAGCTGTGGTGGGTCACATCACCCACACATTAAACCACGCCCACCCCCAGGTGAATGGCACTACACCTAACCAGGCAGCTGCCACCATCATTGGCAAGCAGACAGCAGTGAGCACCCAAATGGTGACCCACCACCCGCAGCTGGTGGGCCAGACAGTGCTCAACCCTGTGACAATGGTGACCATGCCCTCCTTCCCCATCAGCACTCTGAAGCTGGCCTGAGCACTGCTAACGGGACCACAGGGTGCAGATACGCCCCCACGACGGGACAACCACAGGCCTCGGACCAGGCCATTTAGGAGCCCACAGTGACGGCAGGAGAAATGACAGTACATGAAGCATTACAGCTGTTAAAAAGCAACCAGGATCATTCCTAAAAACAAAGTAAAAACCCTTCAGTACCACAGTGTTCTGAAACCTGGGATATCCAAGTCGGCATGTGACTGATGGTCGTCGTGTTGAGTGTGTGTGTGTGTGGAAATACACAGAGGGCACATCTGCAGATTTAGTTACTGACGATGGAGAAGCAGTAGTCTATTTCACAGTCACATTTGACAAAAACACCTCCTTGTAGGGAAGATGTAAAGTACAGCACAGTGTCCAGCTTCCTGTGATAGTATGTCTGTAGGCTGGTGGTTAGACTCCCTCTTATCACTTCGACTGCTGTGGATCAACCAATAGCAGCTCATGCACTAGTGAGGTTTGAGAGCCGTGACTGTGTAAGATCAGAGTGTTGGAGCAGCCATGGGCAGCACGTTGGGAATGTGATTTAGGAGAGCTCCTCCTCTCCAGCAGAGGCACATGCTGCAGGGCTGGAGCTAAACTGTGGCCTGAACTGGATCTCCTGCACTGGAGCGGCAGTCCTCAGTGATCACACATAGAGCAACAGCATCACCTGCTGGCTGTTTGGGTTTATTGATACTACTATTCCTGTAATGGTGGAAAGAATTCCTCTAAATGAAATACAATGGTGATGGTAGTCACCTAGAGAACACGCAGTTTTTGAATTAAAGGACAATCAACTTGTACTTAGCTCTAATATTTGTCCTTCAAACAAACAAGCAACTGAGCAAAAGTGCAAGTTTATGGATAAAGTTTTTTTTGTCACTGCTGTTTGAAAAAATTATTTTGCCAAATAGGATCATTTTTCCACATCTTCATGACCCCTTCATTCAAATGTCACAGCACACAGTGGCTTATTTAAAAATGTAATGTGACAATGGCAAAAAACACAGTCAAAGTTGAGTGTTTAGAGATTATGAATGTGAAAACCTAAAAAAAAGGTCCATGAAAATAGTGAAGTGTGTTTCTGTGCTGTAGGGCAAATGGTGTAGACTGTGTTTGCATGCTGTGGATGCATGCCATGGCTTAGTTTATGTAATGATTATTTGCAAAGTGAGGACATCGCTGTGGTTGCAGTAAGATGTTTTTGGGCTCAGAGCTGAACCTCTGTCATTCATACGTTTGGGTTGAGATCAGTACAAAGTGATTTCAGCAGCTGACATAAATCCAATCATTGTTTTTTCAATACCATCCTTTTTTCAAAGCTAGCACTGTGAAAATCAACGTTTGTCTCGATGAGCAGCAGCCCCACAGTTCAGCGTAGCACTTGAACAGCAACACGCTGTACTCTGATTTAATCTGAATGTACTGATCGGCAAAAGGATACTGAGCAGCGCACTCACCAGAAGTTTATACCTTTTTTGGGGGTTTTTAATAAAAAAAATAGAAAAAAAGATTACTTTATTAAAGTATCATGTGTATGTAAAGTGTAACATTTAAAACAGATTTTGTACTTTGAGATTTACTGTTTCATCTAGAGCATAACTTCTTCTGTTCATTGTAAATTTTATAGTATAGCTTTTTTTTTCTTTTCGGGACCATGTACATTGCTGTATGTCAGAGCAGACCTCCCACGCTGATACCACATTCGGCCACTTTGGAAAGTATTCACCCTTTAACTTCTATATGTTTGGTTCTGATGCAATATGATATCAGCAGGTTCTTTAATTTCACATTTTATACAAACTATTCTGAGCAAATGCATTTTTAAAAACATATTGCAGCAAAACCAAACGTGTGGAAGTCAACAGGGATTCAGGTACTGGAAGAAGCAACAATAATACATGTCTTTTCCCTATGGAGAAAGTTTATTTTGTATATAGACTGTAAATGTTGGGCTGCATCTAGATCTAACTGTATTATGTAAAAAGCTGGGGGAAATATCAAATGAAAAATTTATTAAAAATATACTTAATAAAATTTATTATGTTTAAAAAAAATGCCTAAAGAAATTCTTCTTGTCGTATCTCAGCAATGCAAAGATGTTTTTTTTATTGGCATTTGAGAAAAGTCAGGTTAATGGTGGTTTTAATACTAGAACTACTACTCGGTGGATTAAAATGTTTTGTCCATTCCATTTACATCAGTGATGGTAGATGAAATATTGGTCACACTGATGAGATGTCAAATATTTCACAACTGCATTAACATCAGATTTACTCAGGGCCTGTTCATAGGTTTTAGTTCTGTTTAGCGTCCTGGATGAACAGACGTGGTGTAGTGTGCTGGTACCAGACTCCCTAAATATACAGTCTATGATGGATACCTCATTGAAGCACGACTCTGTACTTACTGATCAGTTAAAAGCTCATCTTGAATATAAATATAGAGCATTTCAGCTGAAGTAATCATTCAGTGTGGCCCAGGATATATTTGTGTTCACACTGTTGTGTCTACCTGTCTACATTTACTAGAAAAAAAAGATTATATATCTAATATTATCTGACAATAAAGCTTTCTCAAATTGAATAATTGGTTCACAACCACAGACTGTGGTTAAAATTTCACAATTAAAGAGACTGCGATACACGTCGAGATTATAACTGCGGTCAAATCAGCCAACAAAGAAATTCTACTGCACTCATATACTGACACTTCCAAACAGCCCAGAAAGGGGACGGCAACGGAATACTCGAAGTTAGAGGAAGAACACATAAGGGCATACGTCCGGTTTTCAAAATAAACTGTTGAAATGGAGCCTATACAAAATGCATAATTGAAAAATAATAATCACACATTTATATGCCTGATATGCCTGTGTTCAGGACCTCTCTGACTACTTACATACTGAATATCAAACATATTTACTGTATAGATTTGGAGATTTTCAAAGTTAAATCCTACATGTGTACAATCAAATCAGTTCATTTTTGGATATTTCCAAGTTCTATAAAAACACTTTGCTCAATAAGTTCAGAGTTAGACTGGTATGCCTGTGTTCAGAACCTCTCTGACTACCTACATACTGAATATCAAACATATGTACTGTGAAACTGAAAGGGACAAGAGACATGAAATCATTTTTGTATTTTATTACAATATTAGAATTTGTACATATCGTCCTCTTCATATGTATTTCATTTTTTAAATTTATTACATAAATACTCCAAGAGTAGAATAACAAAAAAGTCAAATATAAAACAACTCAATTAAGAAAATAATAAAGAAAAAAATAAGTAATACCTGACTCAGGGACAGAAGCTCAAGGAATGTTTTTTCTTTTCTTTGTAAAACAAAGGTTACACAACATGGCAGAATCACCAGAGTTCCGTCACTCTTGGCTTTGATAAGTTATTCCATAACAATGTTCTTCATGTCAAAATAAAACGAAACCCACTCTTTGAAAAGGAAACATTTAGGACAATGAAGTTTGTCGTTGTTGGCTTTGGTTATAAACGTTAAAGTTAGCGCACGTTCAAGTTCCCATGAAGTGAGGACATCATTTAAACCAACCAAAACAATTTCCCCCAGACAGTACATATTTTCCTTGCCCATAAATAACCATGTGATCTCTACACGGATCTGCATTCTGAGTAACCTTCACAAAACACATGCAAAAATAAATACACTGCATGGACTCTGGTGCGACCCGTCTCTTAGACGCCCAGCTCATGCAAAATCAAGGGTCTTGTCTTTTCAAACTCATCTCTGATCAGCTCTTATCATCTCCGACAAGTCATCAGCTCACACATGTGACCTGATGAAACGGATCAAACATGTATGTGATGAACCGGCTCTGAAACAACTTGGATTTGGGGATATTTCCAAATAGAAATAATAATAAAGGACTTCCTCTGTCATCTAAAAATCTGGATTATTTCAAATGAAGATATGTTGCTCAATAAGCAATAATAAATTCTTATGCGAGTTGTGGCTGACGTCGAGCATCCATGCTGAAAACGGATAAAGCTTCAAATATAAATGAAAGAACCTTCATAATAAGTTCAGACCAAATCAACTGCTACATAAAACAATCATCTATACATCATGTCAAGCAGTGCTGTGAGGTGTAGTTAAATCAAAACTAGAGACACGCACAGTGAAAGATGAAAAACCGTAGAAAAAGGACTATGGGTGTATTATAGAAAATTAAATTATGACAGTATATATATATATATATATACTGTCATATATATGCATGTTGACCTTTATAATTAAAAAATAAACACTCGCACCAGGAAAGCGTGCTTATAAAAAAAATCTGAGTAGGTCACCAGTACTTGATGATGTAAACCTCATATAAGACCTCATGTAAAAAAAAATTGTCAAACAAAACCCCTGCGATCTTGTGTTTAAATAAAGTTCAGATACGTGAACTGACCCTCAAACTTAAGACTGATTCATTCAAGCAAACATCAGATCTGGCCATTTTTTATAATTTCATTCTTAGTGACAGAAAACAGCAGAGTGGAGGAGGGTGGAGTGTTTTGCAGCAGCGGTGCAGTTAATGTCAGACCCTGTGGAGGATAAAGACAGTGGATGAGCTGCAAATGTCAGACCGTCTTACCACCTACTCGCAGGTCCCTGATGATGCCGAGCGGGGTTTGGGGGGGGGGACATGTAGGGATGTCAATGTTCTCGAGAGGAATTAAGGTTTCCTGTTGTTGTGTTGTTGTTTTTTTTATCCCAGTGATACAGAGACACGTAGGTGGTGGGACTGGTGTCCTGTGTTAATAGGAATCTTTCTGAGCGTGCATCTGATCCTGGATCCTCAGCAGCATCTCCTGCATCCGCCGCAACTGAGAGGAGAGAGGAGACAAGTGTTAGGATCCACTGTTACAGTCACTGTGTTTGTGTGTCAGCAGGCTGAACACGTCAACAGGCACTGCTGCCTTTTATACACACTAATTACTCACACATGACTGCACAGACAACAAATCAATGACAAGCAGGAAATGAGTCTGTTCTGTTTAGATCACGTGACCTCTGCTGTCAAACGAAAGGAAACATGGGCTCCTCTCCATCTACTGAATATTCAACATTATATTCAATATACTTTATCAGTTTGTTGATTATCTACTTTTTTTCTATTAAAAATCTCTCAATTATTTTTTGATTTATCAGATGAGGTTTCATAAAAACTTGCAAAAGTTAAGTGACACGATCATTAACTGCTTTTAGTTGTCAGCTTTTGTTTGGATCTGTTTGTGTAGTAAAGGATGAAAGCCGACAACTATTTCCTCGTTCCAGACACATGTTGAGACTGTTAACTTTGTTTAACCACATTTAAACTGTTCATTACACAAAAAATAAAGAAACAACTGAGGACAAATAAACTCTTTATTTGACAAAATAAATAAGAATAATAAGGAATTGAATGGGAAAAAGGGGGAAGGACTCATGTAAACGATGTATGCCAGCTCAGTTTGTATTCAAAACCTTCGCTGGAACATAATCACAGGGCTCGGACTCATAGAGATGGTTAAGGTTTAAATTTAGAAACCTAAAAAGCATAATTCTTAAGCTAATATTTCCTCTAATAATATTCTTTCTACCCTGTGCATATAATGCTAATTTCTTTTCAGACAAAAATAATCAAATCATATTTCATACCAAGCCCTTTGAGACAAATTGGGATTTGTGAATATGGGCTATATAAATTCAATTGATGAGGCTATCTTTAATTATTTAAATATAATTGCTAGGATCTGAAAATAATTATGTCAAATACTAACAAATTCCCTCAAAAGTTTGCACAATACTGTCATTATTGAACCAGCTAATTTTTTTAAATAATTTATTAAAAAATTTCAAAAAGATGAGCTGCCCCCTTAAATGTGGGATTATGAAACATGTCTTAGTGCAGTCTTTGATCTAAGGATGTCAAAACTGGACAATAGTTTAATATCTTGATAATTTTCTATCTATGATTAATATGTGTGCTGGATTGTGCTTACTGGGTAAATATCTCACTTTATGATTAGTGTGGATTAATATATTCAGCACTTCAGGGATTTGTTGTGTTGGTCAAAATGAGTTACCTGGATGTAGGTGAACAGGCAGAGCCACTAGAGGGCGCAGCACATAGGAAATATAACTAATTTAGTAATACGGTTTCTACCCACAGTTCAGAAGTCCAGAGGGTGAGTGAGGACGGGGGAGGAGACAGGTTTGGGTGTTTAAATACACTTTTACATTGTGTTAACACTTATTCATGTTTTTGAAGCTGCTCATTGTCAGCTTGAGAAAACATGATGCGAGTGTGCTTCACATAAAGATTATAGATCACTGTGTGACACTTAGAGAGCTTCGTCTTTTAAGAGATGTAACTGTGTGTCTGGCTCGGGCTGAGAGTCGGAGTGCTCGTGCTGCTCAGAGCCGAGCTCAGACTTATGGTCGTGACCATGTGACTCCGGGCGGTCATGGGCAGCGTGCCGTACCTCCTCATCTTTCTCTCGGATGAGTTTTTCCGTCTCGCTGTCCATCCCTCCGGTCAACGCGGGGATGGGGAAGTCTGTGCCACTCTCCCGGGTTAGTTTGCTGCAGAGGGATTCAAGATGTAGAGAAGTTCAACATTCAATATTTACAGAAGGGTTTTTGCAAGAGGAAGTATTTTCATTTTCTGTGTGAATATCAAGACAAATCCGTGTTCTGATTTAACAACATTTACTGCAGATTACATTACATCTCATTTACCTGACGCTTTACCCAAAAGCTTTACAAAAAGTGCATTTAACTATGAACCACAAACCCAGAACAACAAGAATCAAGAAAGTAAAATATACTTCAAGAAAGCCAAAGTACAAGGTGTTATATCTAAGTGCCAAATAAGTGGTACGAAAGCTCTATTTAATTTAATTATTTTTTTATTCAAGGTATAGTCAGAAGAGATGTGTTTTTTTTTGCTGCAAAGATGTGTAGACTTTCTGCTGTCCTGATGTCATTGGGGAGCTCGTTCAACCATTTAGGAGCCACAGCAGATGCCACTGGGTGGAGCCCGTTCTCACCTTAGACAGACATGACAGATCTCTGAGTGAAGCCAAACAATCTCACACTCATTGGTACAATTCAAATCTGCTGTGGACACTCATCTATTATCAGCGGCTGACCACCACCAGATATCTGAATGTATCTGTGAGGATAATTATGCTGCAGAATGAACCCGTCACCATTAAACACATTGAAAAACCTGAATGTGTGTGTGTGTGTCCTGTGCTTCTGTGTGAGCGTACTTGCGGTTGCGTTCCTTCACCACCATGCGGGTCATGCTCTGGATGCACTGGGCTCTGTAGTTCTCGTAGTGGGTCTCCCGGGTCACGTCCTTCAGATCTTGCATGTGCGAGCGGACGAGCATGTTCCTCAGCTTCACAAAGTCACAGTGCGCCGAGTTCTCCACTGAAAGTCACAGCACGCAGATCGGCTTCACCAACATGTTCACCACTCTGCAAAAACTGCTAATACTGAGTCTCTCCGGCCATGCAAGCAGCCGGGAGTAGAAATGTTAAAAAGTCTAAAGTTCAGTGAACACACACAACACACACACACACACAATGTATGCAGCTTCTCTATTATGCTAAATATGATCTTTATAAGTCAAACTTTAACTTGTGATATTCCTTGAGAGTGTGTGTACCTTCTACGATGCCCCAGGGATACAGGCGGCCCCTCACCCTCTTCCCTTTGGCCTCCACCACTGTGTTGCTGCCGATTACAGCGAAGGGAATACTTTCCTAGAGGGGGGAACAGACATTAGACAGAAGGTTAAAAAGGGGGTTTTCAAAACAATCTGGCAGTGGAGGAACAGGAATTAGATGCTTTTATGGATGTTTTTCATCTTTCCACACTTTCCTCTTTGGTATCTTTGTCATGTTCTCTCCAACAATGTTCCATTTCCTCCTAACTTACTTCTTAACTTCCTAAGTAAGCACAGCTCTTAGACGATGGACATTAACTTGATTAATTTTCAGAGAACAATTCTATAAGTGTGGGAAATTTGGTGCAGCTTGATTGAATGTAAGGGGACAATAGGGCCTTGGTGGAGTTATGTGCTCTACTGAGAGTCATTTTGCAGATGTTCTCAGCTGAGTTTAATAGCAAAATCTCCAGTTCACATTTGGTTGTTACTAATGCACATGTCCCCTTGGTCAGGTACCAACCTCGGACTTCAGAAAAGACAATTGGGAAAAAGAAGACACAGACAGTAGGCAGCTCTGACTCTCACCTTCAGTTCGTGGTCCTGCTGCTTAAAGTCCTCGTCTTCGTCAGAGTCACAGTCAGGAAACTGGTAAATCTTGATCCCGTACTCCTCAATCTCCTCTCTGATCTGCAGAAGAACAAAACAGTGAATGATACCATCAGTGACGATTCATGAAGAGACTCAATAATCTGTTTTCATAAAGAACCATACAAGTATATCTGCTCTGCTATATCTGTTCATTTGTGGGATAAAACACATGTACAGATCAAGTTTACTCTCTTACCTTGTATTTCTTTTTCTTCACCTCACTCGGGGTGAGTGTGTCAGCTTTGGCCAAAATAGGGACGATGTTGACCTTCTCATGCAGAGCTTTCATAAACTCCACATCCAATGGTCGAAGGCTACAAGAGATAGACCAGATACACAATGAAACACAATTCTTCTTCTCATGAGAATAAAATAGGACCTTTAACACTCTAACAACATATCTACAAATGAGTATTAGGGTCAGGCATGAGAAGAAATTGAAAAGGTGAAGATTTATAGGCAGTCATATGCATTCACGTTGGTAGTTAGATATATTCTTTAAAGTTCACAATTAGATTTGAAATTTTTACTTGATTCTCAACCTTACAATCTCCTTCTCCATATGCACAATGAAACAAATTGTTGTCTTTTCTGTTTTAATATGACTAAACACAATATTGTCATCGTGTTGGTCGATTGATCAGTGTTGCCACAGGTTTAGCTTCATCACTGAATGCTTTCTGATGCGTAATGACTGAGGCTCGCCAGCAGAGGGAGCCTTTCCTCCATCAGTGTGTCTGAAAAATGCACCGCACATCACTGCAGCTTTGTGGTACATTAGTTCCTTAATGAGCACAGTCAAAGTGGAACAGTGTATGTTAAAAGCACCACATCAGCACTCAGCACAAACAATTGATTAGAGCTAAAGCGCTGCAGCAGATTTAAGTTCACCTGAAGGCAGCAGAGCACAGCTTTAACTCTGGAGAAGAGCATTAACAATTTATTGAGCTGAATGTACAATAAGTGAATAGAGATTTACAATAGAGTTAGGTGGCTGAATGTGGAGGCTAATTAGGATATAAGCACAGAAGATTCCATACTGCGATAAAGGGGGGAATGTTCCCCATTAAAACAGAGCGATGGGAGAAACCACTGCAGGTTTGTCGTACCCATGACCGAAGGGTGAGATGAAGTACAGGCAGCAGTGCACGCGGTTGTCCTGGATGTTCTTGCGGTTGAGGCCACTCTCGTCCCTGAAGTATTGCTCGAACTGCTGGTCGATGTAGTCAGTCACCGACTTCCAGCTACGACACAAACACACACACACACACACACACACACACACACAGGGTCGTTCACTCTCTGAGGCCACAGCTGCACGATGGCACATGACTCTCTAACCACAGTGAGAGCTCAAATAGGGTTAGCCAGCTGTACTCTGGGAGGATTCACAGGTCAACTGAAACAGTTTGATCCATTCGTACCATTCCGTGTTGTTTACAGCGTCTCCAAACCCAGGCGTGTCCACGATGGTGAGTTTCAGTTTCACACCTTTCTCTTCTATATCCACCGTGTGTTTGGTGATTTCTACAGTTTGTGTGATTCGCTCTAGAGAACAGAAACAAGCAGGCCACTTTTTTTAATATGAGCCATAAATATATATTAAAACAAACACACAAATAAAACAAAACAAAATATTGTAAAAGCTGCAGCTTAGTCACCTTCAGCGTTGAGCAGCTTCCTATCTTTGTAAAGATCTGTGAGAAACAGGCTGTTGACCAGAGTGGACTTTCCCAGGCCCGACTCCCCTTCAAACAAAGAACAACACAGACTGACGTTAAGACCGTGTGATTACCAGTCTCTTCAGATTTGAGGCCTGGGCTTAAGATCAAATGTCTGCTAATGTGAAGACGAGGATTTACCTGCCACCATGAGCGTGAAGTCAAATCCCTTCTTGACGGACTTGCGATGCACCTGGTTTGGCAACGTTGCAAAACCAACGTATTCCTTGTCCTGGTCCTGAAAGTGGAGACGAAGATATGAAAATACAACAGGGAAGCACACATGAACCACTCCAAAAATATGATGGTCCCATTCCCAGTTAATGAACTTTCCCACAGTAACAAAGAACTCTTAAGAACAACACAAGAGCGAAAAGCAACGCTGCCGTCAAGGAGCATCAAACTCAACCCGTACAACCAAAAGAAAAAGGCACAAATCCACCTATAGTATTTAAAACAATCTCGCACAAGTGTTGTCACAATCAGTCTGTAGATAAAAAGTTCAACACACATCACAGCACAAAGACAACACCGTCCTCTCTGGGTTTCACAGCCAGACCTGCTTCATGTTACCTCATTATTGTTGTAAGGGTCAAATCGACCCCAGGGGCTCTTGGGCCTGGACGTACCAACAGGAGACGGTAAGTCAAACTCCACACTCCTGCTCTGCTGCAAACTGGGATCTGAACCTGAATCCGACTGGGCCCTGCCCGCCACAGGGGGACGCAAATAAGACGGGGTATGGGGACGGTCTTCGCCCTCAGCTTCCCTGTCAACATCATGATTCTCAGGGGCCTGATGGTGATGTTCGTGCTCAAACTCATGGTGCTCATGGTCCTCATGGTGGTGGTCATGGTGGTGGTCATGGTGGTTGTCATGGTGTGGTCATGGTGGTGTCATGGTGGTGTTCATGGTGGTGGTGGCCGTGCCCTCCTTGTTGGTGAGGGTCTTGCATAATGTTCTCTACCTCTGAGTCATCTGAAAGGCTTGAATGCTGGAGAGGTATGGTGGTTGAAGGGAGTGGATTGGGTGGTGCAGAGGAACAGGTGGAAAGAAACAGAGGTTGGAGGCAGAGATGGAGAGTTTTTCTCTTGAATAGGTTTGGATTATTCATCTTCTTTTTTATCCAAACTTGTTTTTCTTTTATCTTGATGTGAAATAACTTTGCTCAGAGTGAGTTGTAATGATCAGTCATAAATTGAATTGTACTTTTACAGAAGCAGAGAGTACATCCTACATGAAGGGTTGTACATCTCCTGACAACTTCACAGTTCAAAATAAATAGAATAAAAAGATACAGAGCTGAAGTGTCAGCTACTGTGCAGACTCCAGTTACACCAGCTCTCCCAGTCCCTCATACTGAAGTCTCCCTGCCATTCGAGCACAAAGATAAATAATGCAGTGACCCTCTGCAGGCAATAAGGCCTTGTAGAATGCAGCTGTAGGGCCACACTGTGACTGCACTCATGTTAGGATTCTGCCCTATACATTACCTGAGGGGAAGAAAGAAGATGACTAATACCTAAAGGCTCAACAGATACAATTCAGTTGAGAAGTTTTAAATCATTTAGATCTTAAATCTAACTGCAGTATGTTTGCTGTGAGCTAATTAATTAAATAAGACTATGGGGGGTAAAGTGGATAATTTGTGGGGTTTGGGGGACATCTACAGTACCTGCTCAACATCATGGTCCCTGCCATGATTGGGGGAGGCAGGACAGGAGCCCTGTTCGTCTGATGAAGAGTGAGCCTCGTGGTCACTGTCTGCCATTGCAACTGGGGCGACAGTGCACTCTAAAATCTCCAACCAGAAAGGAGCAAGCGACGTGTCGAGGTTTAGGAGTGGGATGAAAAAAGGGACGAGTGGGTTAGGAGAAGGAGGGTGAAGGACCCAGAGAAAGCCGCCATGAGGAAATCAGGTGCGTGAGGTGGAGGAGAACGGAGTGAAAAGAAGAAGGAAGATGGAAAAAATTAAATAAAGATTAGATAAAGGCAAAGTAAAGACATACAACAAAACATACCATTTCTTTTGGTAAATGGTATGAATGCAGAGCAGATGCAGAGACTGTTTGGGTGAGTAGTGAGATGATGGGCCGATGCATAATGGCATTTTGAGGGCAGTTGTCTACACAATCTATAATATAATGTTATTGCTCCACTCTGGCCTCCTGCCACCACAGCACTGCCTAATGGTATTAGTTCCTCTCATATCGTCCTTGTCCATGTTCCAGGCACCACCGCCACCACTTGTGCCATGCAGCTGATGTCAGCACCAGCGGATGAGACGGTCTGTCCCAGCTGCAGTTACATAATGCAGGGAATCATTCATGAAAATTTGAATACAAAGTAAAACACGCTGAGACACAGTGTGTGTGCCCGGAGAGTCTTCATGTATCTCTGAGGCCACTCTGAAGTCAAAAATCACTATCTGCTTTATGCCTTTACATGTTATCCTCACTGGAACATACTTGGAGCCTGATGCAAGTTTGATATCCTTCTGTCACTCAACCAGAGTCAAAAAGCTTATTTGAGTGATCCTGAAAAAAATATTCTCTGTCCTCCTTCCATGGTTTTAATTATGTTGCTATTTAGAGCTTAGCGGAAGGAATTGATAGTTTACCGGTTTAGGAAACCAATGACCTGCTTTCCTGTGCTACAACCAAAGATCCAGAGATCAATGTCCCACATGGTGAATCCTGTGACCTACATACGAGAGATGGTCAATGGCAAAAGCTCAAACAACATTGTAGCAGAAATGCACAAAGTTTCTCGTTAAATCTCTTTTTTTTTCTTAAGTGTTAAGCATCAAATTGTCTTCTTTGCATCAGTTGTAGCCTCTAGTTAAAAACAAAAAACTCACGCTATCACAGGGACATTAAAGCACAAGACAATCCATCCCTGAGAAAAGAAAGAACATCACAAACCAAGCTCCCTCCATGCAGGGCCTCACCTGTGGAACCCTTATTCAGCGAGTAAAGTCTCTTCTTCTTTTTCAAGCCTCTGCCTTCACTACTCTTCAAGCCCAATCTAACAGGAAGTAGGAGGCAGAGATCAGAGGCTCCAGCTTTTATACACCCCTGCCCGTCCCAGAGGACACAGCGCCCTTCCGCCCCATCGAGCCAGTCGGTGCCCAGGGCAACTGATCAGCTGCATTGATGAGCTACACGACACACCAACCCACACATCAAGTACAGACTGAAAAACTATGACCTGCAGAGCTGTCGAACATTTAAATATCTTACTTTCTCCTAGTTTGGTGACAGCAACAGAATATTTTGTGCTTTATTTTGAAAATAGCAAAGCACATGTTATAGACAGCAATGAAATGTAAAGTGAAGGAGAAGTGTACGCACCAAACAAGATCCACCACATAAAATACTCAAATTAAAATCATAATCCAAAATTATACATTAAACATAACCTGCTGTGCTAATGAGCTCACTACTCATAGACTATTTATACGCCAGCGTATTTGTCTTAACGTGCCACATTAAGAAGTTCTCATTTATATGCAAATATATGCAGCATGTTGCTCCAAAACTACTCTACATGGTTTGTATCTTACACACACGTCGCTCTATAGTTGTGAGGACACTCATTGACATATAGCATAGACATAAAGACACCACATTTCTCCTTCAATCTTCAAACACACACCTGATACCTTCTCATGGAGAGTTTCTTCACTGTCCATCTTTCTCAAACATTCCTGAACATGACCTGAGCTTTAGAGTGAGGTCACGGTTTTCTTCCCTGATCCTCAAACACTATCTGGTTACACATGAAGTAATGAGGCAGAAAAGACTCTGTGCATGTCAGAGATGCACTTTCCACTAAAGCTCTGAATCAGCTTTGTAAAGTAAAGGGACAAAATCCAAACTGGAAAATGGTGCAACCTTTTCCTCTCTCACTGAACCACACTGTAATGTGATTATCCTGGATATTAAAGTTTTTGGAGGAAGAAAAAAAACAGTTCCAGTTAATTGATTTAAAAAAGGAACAAAAACAACCAGGTAAAGATTGGAAAGAGCAGCCAAACACCCTGATCGCTTTTATTACATAACACTGCAGCCTATAGAAAAAATATAATTGGCTCCTACATCACATTCATAGAGTTTCTTTAGGCCACCACACAGAGTCTCAGCTGAGACCTGAACCAATTATAGTTTCCATTATTGGCTGAGGTGACATTTCAATCAGTATATCATCAGTGAGGCCCTGCAGAGTTTCCCACAGAATAAGCCTCAGACCAGGTGAAACTATAATGTGGCTACTTCACGTCCAAATGATCTGATTCAGGTCCAAAGCGGAGTGGTGCATATATGACGGGAAATGTCTCAAACACTTTGGGACAAACAAGCTTCAATATACAACAGAACAACTCAAGCTCACATGGCTTTGAAGACTTCCTGACAACATTCATTCTCAGTTTCTTCACAGACTGGGGAAATTAAACAATGGTATGCTGACAGGAACATTAAGTGTTTGATAATGACAACATGTCAACAGCTGCTCCTCTGGCATTTCCTGCTTGGTTGGTAAAAATGCACTTGCGTGTTGATGCCGCTGAACAAACTTTCATGTTGACCTACATTTTCATCACAATCTAAGATCTTTCTCTCTTGAGGAAATGTTGGCCTGGAATGTCCTGTTTTTCATGTGAGAGACGTAAAGTAAATTTGACCAGTCAAGGTTTTTGTTTTGTAGAAGGATGTTTATGAATCAGAAAAGAAGAAGCCACTGATATCAAGTGTGGATCTAATCTGTTTAATCTATGTCAGTAGCGGGGTGAGTGACAGGTGCACAGACGTAAGAATGAAAGACAAGTTCTCCCAAGAGAGAACAACTCCATCTTAAACTATGAAGTCTGACTGTCTGCATGGATGGTAAAAACTTTGTAGATGATAGTGCGAGCAAGCATGTTGAACACATCTATACAATGCATCAACGGATCAAAACACCAACTAAAATATGTCTTATGTTACTTGAGAGAGAGAGATAATGCTTTTTTCTGGTTCATTATGAAACTACGGTAGGACATATTAGAATATGGTGGACCGCCACAGGCTAGACAATTAATGGAAAACCACCTCATTGACATGGTGAGAAAGGGCAAAGCTTTGTTTGAGGTATCAGCTCTCAGGAGGACCCTTCCAGTTACCTCTGCCAAGGAGGTTATGTTTTCATTTTGTGTGTCTGTTTGTCTGAGAGTTCTCACCACAAACTTGGTAAAAGGATGTGTAGGGTGTCAGGAGAGAACCGAATAAATTTAGGTGTGGATCCGACTGATGGGGCAGACCCAGGAATTTTGTTCACACTCAAATTATTCAACATTTTCACTGATTTCTCTGGGAATAATTCATGGATCTTGAATAAACAAAATCTGACATATTTCAGGTACGGATATCTATGTGTGTAATTAGGTTGAGCTCTAATTAAAAATCTGGATCTAGTGAACTTATGTAGTTTCACAGGGGACTGCTGGGCCTCATCAGTGGTATGCAGTCTTTGAGTGCCCTTCTAGTTGTATACACAGTCCAGACCAATGCATCCAATCATTTTAATGAAATTTAATGAGAGGTCTCAACGGCAAATAGAAGGTTGCTGCACAATAACATAAACACATCATGTCCCCTGTAATCTTTCATTCAAAGCTTTTCAATGACGCCACTGTTTGAAACTCTTTGGTATGCCAGTCATATTTTAAGATGGGACCCATGGAGTTCCATGAGAAAAAATTGAAGGACATGAAATCCAATTAACCATAAACAAGTTGTGTATTTGACAAGCCGCTTTGTTGCTGTTGGATCGTGGTCGTGGGTTTGGCAGCCACAGTGCTGATGGATGATGATTTGTTACATGAAACACGGCTCTCAGGAGAAAAGCCCACTTCAAATATTCGCTGTGTGACATGGGAAATGCAAACAGATGCTGCCAGAAGTTTAGAAATTATACAGCACGTTGTGACTGACCTTCTAAGATGAAAACGCATTTCAGCTCCATAGGAAATGCGGTCGACAAGAGTCATTTATAATCCAGCTACAATAATTACTAAAGCATTATTCAATGACTGCTGAATCATTTTTTTCTTGGCAGACTTCTGCCTTGTTGGCAGGAATGATTACACTTGGTGCTGCGATATCGTGAAGTTAAGACAGTTTTTCAAGGAAAAGCATGAATATAAATGTGTCCGTTGACTTCAGACACAACACTCTGTTTATTCTCAGTTAAAAAGTGAATGTTGTGGAATGCTCAGGCTGAATACCAGTGAGGTTTCCCCTCGTGGCGAGGCCAGTAGCAGGTGGTGAAGTGAGCCATGTGCACTCTGTGTGAATGCTGTGGTTGTTTTGATAGTTAGAGCGGGGCTCTGTGTGAAGCTGGCTCAGGACAGAGAGCGAGAGAGAGATAGACAGAAATAGACCTGCATCACCAACATCACACACTCCCACAGCTATGAAGCTCCTGCAAATGTAAACCAAATATTCAACGCACAATAAAAGACCACGACAATTGTCATGTACGTTTCTGTGCGGCAAAGTAAAAATAAAAGATGGCAGTGACCTAAGGGAGCGTACTCTCTGCACAAAATATCTACCTGTGAGTGATGAGCCCCATCATCAGAGGCAGACACTCACACCACTGCCACTCTAATTGTCTGAATATAAACATGGACGACAGGACTGCTCCCCAAAGTGAAACCAAAGTATCTTGCTCACAACCTGGTGGCTGGCTGCAGTACATGTCATAAACCCAGCCTCCTCCATGCTAGTGGAGGGTGCATGGACTAAACCAGAAAGTCAAAACCCACGTCAAAACATTTTTCCTAAAGATGGTTTCTGATATTGACATATTCTTTTCATTCGTATGTTTTTTTAGGTAAGCTTGTTTTTAATTAGTTATTTGATGCTATAAATTCAGAATGATTAGATTAGAGTAATTGGTCGAGCCTTTGTATGGGCGGGACTCGGGCTGAAATGCACAAGATGGCAACATTCTTATCATGGATATTTTGGTTTAATTTCTCGATAGCAGTATAAAGATGAGACGTGTCTTCCATCTTTATCCGGTTTGTAAGTCGTGACATGTGACATGTGCTTCCGGGATCCAAGCTTTGTTATTTTCAAGATGCCACACTGCTGTAACTGTAGATCTCAGATGGAGGCTTAAATATGACTTATTAAAAAAGTTTGACTGTCGCCCTTTTATACTAACGTTAGCTTAATAGACTTAGCTGGGCAACACATAATCAATAACTGTGTGACAACTGAAATGAAGTTGATGAAATAAGTTGAGTGACGTGTGCTCCTGCTCAGCTGGAAAACATTTTCTAAAATTTGTTTAAATGAATGTTGATTAAATTCCAGGTTATACCATGGTTGTTTGCTTGTGACCTGAAGGTTTGGACCCAGATGTGGATATTCACTCGCAACGTCACGTTTAACAGAAATACACTCTATGGTCAAACCTGATCAATACATGTGTGTTTTAACATCTTACAAAGCAACGCAGAAACACTCAGACATTTCAGAGTGTTCCACAGCCATGAGGATGATGGATATTCTTAACTATGTCTGTTGTTTTACAGAAAACAGTCATCCCTTGCTCAAAAACCCTAATTGAGCACAATGCATTCATGTAAATGGTGCAGCTCCTGTGTGGCTTCACAGGGACAAGCTGCAGTGCACATGAGTGTGTATACTGTAGGCACAGAGGAAACATGCGACCACCAGATGACTGCGTTGAGACAGGGGGTTACACAAACACAGAACCACACAAGAGTCAGCCAAAAGGAAAGCAACAAGCACATACCTCTGTATCACTGTTCATTTCTATGTGTGCAGCCATATTATCCCTTCAACACCAGCGGTATTCCTCCAGTTTCACCAGGCAGTAGAAATAAGAGACAGACAGCAATGAAAAGGGCCTGGGAAAGCTCCTCAGTCTCAGTGTCACTTCTTCAGTTTCACAGCACCCCGGCATTACATAAGCACACCTATTTCCCTGCCTCACCAATCAGATGGCATCCAGGTTTTCACTACACATGACTTCACTACGCTTGGTCTGCAGACATCTTCTTTTAAGACACAGGTACACCTTCAGTCTCTCCCACTCTGCCTATGGAGCATTTCAATTACTCCACCCTGCTCTCCACTCTTTTGGCCAGTCTGCAGCTGAAATGCAAATGAACAGCAGCAGCAGCAGCAGCAGCAGCAGCAGCAGCTTGGTTGTGCGAAGACGTCCTGACTTGAGAAGAGGTGTTGCTCTGTGGGGAGCTCCACAACATCTGTCCCGTTGCCTCGCTACAAGCCTGTCGTGCCCTATTTCTTAAAGCTACATGTGAGACTTCCACACACACATCTTCACACACACACAAATGTCCCAGATGATTAAGAGATAAATCGAATTAATTATAAACGGAATAATGACGGTTAGGAAACCAATCAAGGTGGAGAGATCAATCCGATTCTGGGAAAATTCAAAGATATGCGCTCTGAGCATCAGAGGACAACAACAACAGTATACTACACACAAATTCTCACAATGGCCATCACATCCACAAACCTCCCAGCTGGCCAGTACCAGGGCCAGAGTGGCACAAGAAGAATCTGTTTGTGTGTGTGTGTGTGTGTGTGTGTGTGTGTGTGTGTGTGTGTGTGTGTGTGTTGTGTCCATGGTGGGTAAAAATGACTCGTGGCCTACATGCTACAAATAATCTTTTTATCTAGTATACACTGTCTCTCTCCCACTTATTCTAAAACACACACACACACACACACACACACACACACACACACACACACACACACACACACACACACACACACACACACACACACACACACACACACACACACACACACACACACACACACACACACACACACACACACACACACACACACACACACACACACACACACACACACACACACACACACACACACACACACACACACACACACACACACACACACACACACACACACACACACACACACACACACACACACACACACACACACACACACACACACAAACACACAAGTGGGCCACAGCACAAAGCTTTTCCATTAATCTTCATGGATCTCTGTGCTTACAAGACGCATTCATTCTTAAAGAATTAGGATTTTGTGATTAAGTTGTGATTGCTTCGGGTTCAGCACAGAAGTGAACAGGCTCAGTGTGTTTAGGCTACGACACAAAGAAACAATCTTGGCTTGTGTTGTTGCTGGGATCTAATCTTTAGAGTTTGAGTTTATCGTGAACAAGCAGGAGGGGGCCGAGAAAAACAGAATTCAGCTGAGAATTCATTTTGTGCCTGTGAGAGGAGGAACTGAACGTAACGTGATCCCAATCTTAAACGCTCTGACCGCGAGTGTGCCAACCTATACAACAGTAATAACAACCATAAGTAGTAGACATGGAGTAACACAAATAGTATCGGGTGAACAGACGTGCCCGTCCAACAAACCACACAGTGGGCAACTCTCACTTAAACCCACATTTAACACGTGCACAGAAATGAGTGAGAGGAGGGAGGAAAAAATAGATGGGCTGACAGACGTTACTTCCTACAAGCGAAGATGGAGCTTTGTTTTAATCCTCTGGCTGGACCTCTTCATGATGACGGGTGGTGAGTATCATGGACTGTCTGAAAGGGCTGACAGTGCCCAAGGGATGGATGGCTTAAGATATACAATCTCACTGTATGTGATGGCCTGCAGACACACACACACACACATACAAAGTACATGAAGACATCACACAGTAGGACAGATGAGACATGACAGTTAAGTGTCATCTATCTTGCCATGAGGCTCACATTGCCAGTTCTAATTAAAATGTCTTGTTGTGCCAGTTTACTCTGTACAGTGATCTGGCTCAGATCCATGCAGCAGAGCTGGAATGAGCCACTGCACAAACCAGACGAGCAGCCAATTTAAACATGTTAAACAACCAGCAGACAAACCAGGGAGGACATCTGAGCTACACAAAGCTAACCTGCACAAAACACAGCAATGTGTGGGTCTACACTAGAAGAGAATATCTTTACTCACTGCAGAGGATTTGGCCATTGTCCCCCAGTGAAGCATATAGGGGAGAGAGGGCAGTGCCCCCTGCTGTTCATGACTACAAACAGCTATACTTTGTTGGACATGTATCTGGATGTGACATTCACAGGGTTGTATACACACATGGGCTTTTAGACACACACGTCTGTTAATCAGAGCACTTACTAAGAACATTAATAACATTTTTGTTCTATCTAAATGTCTCAGTAAACCATGACATTAATATAAGATGCAGTACATCTGATTCCTGCGAGTGATGCAGCTATTAACGTTATTACATTACACGCATGCCTTTCCTCATGTGACAGGAAAAAACGTCTCCTGCTCCCTGTTGTTTACAACCTGGAAATTCAATCACCAGAGGTCTAGACGCTCACAAATATGTAGCGTTGAAATTAAACTAATGAATATTAGCCAATCCCAGCTGACATTGGGCGAGAGGCGGGGGTAAACCCTGGAAATGTCATCTGTCCATCACTGAGTTGAGATACAGAGACGAACAAACAATCAAACTTACACCTTCATGCAATGAGAGTCCCCATATAACCTAACCTGCATGTCTTTGGACTGTAGGCAGAAGCCGGATAACACACATTATGACCATCTTATATTGATATACAATATAATATGGGACAAGTGGAAAAAAAACACTTGAGATGACATATAAAATGCTCTAATTGATCAATCAAATGTGATAAACCAGGTGCTCATTTATGCATAACATCAAAAATCGAAACTGGTCATACATGTAAGGCAAACATTTTAAAATCTCACAACACTGTTTGAGATCTTGATTATAATGTGCATGATTATTGAGGCTGTAAACATAATACTGGACTTATGTTTCCCATCCAGACCATTAGTCCATTTATCTTTAATGAGCACTCAGGCGTATTCATACAGATTCTTACTGTACAGCAGTTGTGAACACGAGGGCAACCTATACTTTTCATGGGCAGTCATGTGACCACAAGATTTTACAAAGAATAAAAACCTGTGTAGTTAGAGGCAGACATGAAATGTGCAGAAAACATGAATTGGACATACATTTTCTTTGGAGCTGCCTGAGAGAGAAACCGGCTGAAACATCGGAGCTACAGAGTAACGTGTGGAGGACACTAACACCCTCTGAAGCAGAGATCTACCACCTCGACAGGAACATCAATATTGTTCTTCAACAGCGAAGAATGAGGAGATCTGCTGAACTTACACTTCCTACACTTCCTCCTCCATTCAATTAAGCCTTTTAATCTGACAGAGAGAGATTCCTGTTGGAACAGACTTCAAGTATTTCTCCCTTTGTTTTCTTTCCCCTTAAAAATGTGGCATGGTGCAACAATGGCTCTTGTGAGTGAGGGGGTTTCCGCTGGACATTTTCCAAAACAGTCATGTGAAGGCTTGAAACAGTTTAACAGGGGAAACAGCTATAATTTACAGTGTATTGTTAAACCTTCAGATTAATGTATTGCATAAATTCAGGCTCTGTCACCTGTGGCTTCTCCAGTCTGTGACTCACATGGACTCACACCAGCTTGGCCTGCAGAGACCAGCTGGTCCATAAACTGCCTCAAGACCATTTTAGCTACATTTTTAGCTCCGCAAAGAAGGTTCTGTTTTAGTTTAGTTTGTCCTTTAGTTAGCAGGATTACACATTACACTACCTGACGTATTACCACGAAACTTGGTGGAATGATGCAGTATGGGTCAGGACAGATCTTTGTAAAGATCAATATATCTATTATGATATGTATATATACTGTATAGATGGATTGTGGGTGGGTTTAAGATGGCAACTGTTTATTTAGCATTAGTCTGAGGAAGAGCCTCCTGCTTGAAACCTCACCGGCGAATAAATCCTTTATTGGCAGCTTTAGGTTTGCGGATTTAGATTTTTCAAATGTTTTGCTGATCCAGTCATAAGATCTTTTTATTGGATGATGGTCCAATTTTATGGGTTAAGAGAGAAGTCATTCCATTTCGGATCATAGCATTTTTCAAAATTCTTTAACATAGGGAGATAGGGCATCTTTGACAATTTGACTGATTTCTCATTCATGCACTTTAATGAAAATGAAAATCAGCAGCTGGTGAATTTAAGCGTGGTTTCATTAGGCAGGGTTTTGTAAAAAAAAAGAAGAAAAGAATCAGAGTGAAAACAGCAGAAAATGAGAGCAATTACAGCCATATGAACTGTATTCTCGACATCTGGGTGTTTCTAATGTTCTGTAATCGTTATATAAGTCTGAGCTGCATCATTAGCAGTGGCATGATGGTATAATGAAACCTGGGCAAATTATTAAAGAATCACTTAAAAATATCGAGCAGGTTTTAGGAGTCAGCACACACAAGGTGCTGAAATTACACTTCAAAAGCCACAACTAAAAGGTGTGGTTTCCACTGAACTCAGTACAAACATATTATTCCATAACCTCTGGCAAAGTCAAGCAACTTTTAATGACTTATATGGTTTTTCCTCAACCATTATTCTAAATGAGAACCAGGAATTTTGCTCCAGTGGTTCCCATATCGCTGAAGGAACCGTCTCAGAACACAAGGAAACCACAGAACAAATTGCATGACTGGGATCCAGTGTTTAAAATGTGCTGTATTATTTAAACTGTTGCTGCAACCTTATATGACTTAGAAAAACCAACACCTCCGAGACAAAAGGCAACGGCAGACAAAACAAAAGTCTGACATCTGCAGGGCGGCGGTGAATTCTTTCTACCCCGATGAAAGGAAGTCAGTGGGTTGTTTTGTGGCCAAACTACTGCTGCGCTTCATTCCAACCAAATCAATCTCCTATGTTACATTGAACACCAAACCACCTTGTGTGATTGTTGGCTCCTGCTGGGTCTTATCAGAGCTCTGCTGGAGTCTGAAGTCAGAGCCTCAGACCTGCTCAAACAGTGTTGGCATTGTGTCTTAAACAGACTCAATAAGAGAAATTACATCAGAGTCTGGACCGAGTTTCCTGTCTTTCTTAAAAAGAGCCGACCGAGTGGAAACAAACATTAAGTAGCTGAACTATTCTCAGGTTCATTACTTTTGCAAGAGCAGCTGAAGAAACGATGTTGGAGGTTTTACTGTTCATTACATCATGTGCAATACATTAAACATGTTTGACTGCGAGTTTGCACTGCAGGCAGAACACATGCCCGTGAGATAATTTGTGGAGTTTAACAACGTGCACTTTTACTGCTACATTAACATTATCAGCTCTTTTGAGCTTCACCTTTAAGTTTGGTTGAATGTCTTAAAAGACAAACATGTGCTTTTGCTGATTTCAGACCTCTGTAACAATAAACTGAATTAGGATGCAAACGTTCTATAATCTCAGTTAACCATTTTAAAACTGCCTTGGGAAAAAGGTTTTATAAGGTTGAAGAATTCCTCTAAATGAAAAACTGTAGAGTGAACAGATAAAACCAGTCTAACAGTTTGCTCACTTCTCAACGGCATGTTCTCCTTAACTGCAGGGGCCTGGGGGGTGTTTACATTATCTTATAATATGATATATAACTTGCAGAGGTGATGATGGTTAAGGTTTGGTGGTCAGGAAATATAGGGTAACCAACATGAACATATTTTAATCTCATAATGTCATTCAACAGGGAAATCCTCAACATCTGTTATAATTCAGAATGTCCAAGATGTAAGAGACAGGAGGTAGAACTACTTACAATGTATTTCTTATGTAATGACCAAAGTAGCTGTAGGCAGTGCTCCCCCAAGAAGCTTTTAAACTCAGCTATGTTCTAGATTAGTGAATAATGTATATTTAAGACTAAAGCACAAAACACACGCTCATATAAATTTGAAGCCATAACAAGTTAGATATTTGAGAAAGTGTTAAATTCTTATAAAAGAGAAACAAAAGCCTGAGAATGTGAGAGAATATTCCTCCGTGCCACAATTTTCGGCACCTACCACGTAGACGTCTTTTGGTCTGTAGACATCAATAAATAAAGTTTGAGCTGAATAAAGAGATACATATACAATAGGCAAACACTTCTCTCCCAATGTAAACAAGAGTATGTCATTTTATCTGGATCGAGTATTTGTGAAGTGAAAGGCTGAACTAGTTTCCCTGCTACCCCTCCTGGGCCGCCTGGGGTCGTCTCCCTGAGGTGTTTGACTCGTACGTCAAAGATTGTTATGCACTTAACGGCATCATTGATTGACAAGCAGCAGAGTCCAAATTGAGCTGACAAGAGCCTTTGATTGACAGTCCAGACATTGAATGCAATGTCCCTGTGGGCTAAGGGTTAAAAAGCTGTTAGCATAATAAGCAGGAGTTCTCTTGTCTCAGACTGACCTGTAAAGGCTAAAAATCTCCCTAAAGCTGCTGTAAGGCGATTGGTTGTTTGACTTTAGAGCCAAACACAGCTCTTACATCTGGACTTCAACTGTGAACAAGTCGACTGGAGCTGATTTCCCACTATTCTGACTTTACAGTGTCTCATGGGTAAGAAGTGTCTGTTCTTCAGGTAGTCTGACGTACATGAGTTATAAAAAGGTAACATTTACATTTAGACTCTTTTATGTCACACTTGTTTCTGCTTATACTTTAAGAATTGTCTTTCAGTTGCACATATCTCCATCAAGACCCAACAGTCTTTCGCAATTTTTGCGTAATCTGCTTATAATCACAAAAACCAACAAACAAACAAATGGACAGGGTCGAATATAATAAGGATTTAGATATGTGCCAATCTGTGCCTAACGTATACCCTCAACAGATGGAGGTGGTGACTTCTGGGGCAGTGCCTGTTTGGCTCAGGCTCAAACATGTACTACACATAATTGTTCTCTTCCCCTTCTCTTTCCATCTGTTCTCCGCCTCTCGATCGTAATCGGCTTCTCTAATCTTGATGCCCAAATGACCAGGAGCCACACACAAAAAATACCCATAAAAAAGGGTCTGAAACCTCAACACAAGTGCCCACACACACATGCGATGCCTTGCCAGCTGAGTCATCTGTGACACCAATTACTTAAACTGCTCAAACATACGTTGTGTGCAATAAGATGCTCCCCTTCATGATCCTCTTTGTTACATAATTGTTAACCTATCTGGTTTACATCTGTTTTTATATCTAAGAAACATCTGGCTGCCAGTAGCAGATGAAAATGCCTCAGCTCTCACTACCAAACATTCCTTTGACCTCAGTAACACTGCCACCATGAAAATACCAATCCCAACACACACACTGCAGGTACAGCCCAGACAGTCATTATTAAACTCACAGCCTTCCCATTAAAGACTCCTGAGAGGACATCACACTGAGAGAAGCAATGAGAGAAGCAATAAACGTCAATATCAATGTCAAAAACAAAAGCCTCCTCACATTATAAATTAGCAGGGCCTGTCTGTGCCATGTAGCCGAGCTGATCTCGCTTGCCGTCACAATGCAGAGAAGACACGCTACACTTACCATTGTGCAGATGGCCAAGACACACACACATGCACGACAGAGTAGAGGACTGCGACTGACTGCAAGCTACTGCGGGTCTGTGCAGGCGAACCATTCGTGCCTCCAGTTGCAGCAGCGCTACACAGTCTCACAGCCAGACGTTAATAATGTAATGCTGAGCACAGACACATGCTGCATGCATCCCGGGCTGAACAACTGCTGCTGCTGCAAAAAGGAGCAGCGATGGTGGGGAAGGAGAGGAGGGAGAGGGCTGCTGGAGTGTGAGGGTCAGCGCGAAGCTGGTATATCTAGAACCAGGCAATCTAATGTTAAACCTCATGACAGGTCCCTAATTTTATTAGAATTTATGATTTGAAATAAGTTTCAGAAAATTCTGAATTAATTCTGTTAAATACAATGTAAATTCACGAGTTCTACTTCTGCGGTTAATGTGGACATAGTCCTTTTTCTTCTTGAGTAATTCATCTCTGAACCACAGCACACATCTTTATGGTTTCCCCGTATGCCAAAGCAAATAATCAAACGAAAGTTAAGCATTGGGATTAACACACAGCTTTAACCACAGTGGTTTAAAAGACATGGCGAGGGATGTCACCTCTATTTGTTTAGCTAACTGCTGCTGTAGCCCGAGTGTGTTTGGGCACAGCTAGTGGGGCATGATGATATTTATTTAGACTGTGCATATCCTGCTCCCTCACACACATGAACAGAGGTTGACACTCTTTGATGGTACAGTGTCAGATTTACAGTTTAAAAAACCTGTCATCGGACTTGTAAGAAGCTTTGAGCAGGCCATTAAATTAGTTTATTTTCAAAAAGCAGAACAAGGGCACAATGAGATGTGTGAAGAGCAGCTGCAGATTTCTGCAAAATTCTTGAATCAAAGAGCATGAAATTATGTACAGCACATGTTGTGCGTCACCAGCACCGACACCTCAAATAAACGGGGCGTCAAGACAGCGTCAGAAAGGAAATTGCACGGAGTCAATGTGACACCTGGCATCGTGCAGGGTCTCACACAGTGAGAACCTGACAAATTGAATCATACCATGAATAAAACTGAACTCACATACTGAAACAAATCCTTACGGTTAAGTGGTTATTCAACTGGCAACATACTAAATCTGCCAATTTTCTATTTGGAATTAATGAGTTTCTAAATCTGCATTTTTAGGTGACAAGACGTAAATGTAGAGAGAGTTTTTCACATCAGGATCTTTGCAGATGTGAAAAGAAATGAACAATGAGTGTCAGACAGAAGCTAGTCTTACATGTACACGTGTCCTTATTCTTAAACTGGGCCTTTGTAACTTTAGGAAGGTACAGCTGAGTACATCCAGGATAGGAAACTCTCGAGTTAGAATGGATAAATAGTCAACATTAAAATCTGACTGATACATTGGTTTTAGAATATCAAGGCTTGATTATATTTCATTATCATAAGGGTTTGAAAACAACATCTAAGGAATCTTTGACAAACTTTTGTCGGTATGTAATGTTTATTGTCTGAAATACTGGTATCATATATGGTGTTCTCTCAAACATAATTATGATGTCATCTCTCTCCAAAAGGCCATTGCAGTCAGGCTCTGTGTGTGCTGTATATGCATTATTACTCTAAAAATTAAAATGTAGTCAGGATTCTTAAAAACATACCAGCCTATAAATACTTTCTGCAGTTTTTTCCCCTTATCTCCCTAGTTGGATATTTCTTTTAATCATTTGATGCCTTTAAAGAATAGCCAAGCCCGACCACACAAACCTGGCCTGACTGCAGAGACACTGTGGAGACAAAGTGAGTTTAACCTGGTTGATGAGTGACCTTTGTGATGGCAGCAGAACAGAGAGAGAGGCTCGTGTGGGACTGTATAAGAAGCCTCCTCAATGGAGCTTCAATCAGACACAGGCTGCTCTGTGAGCTAAATGAAGTGATGAACTCCAGTGGGTAACAGCCTCGGGTCCTCGCGGGCTGCTGGTAACAGGAGGGACTGAGCCACCAGGGCACAATGTGACAGTGATGTGAAGAGAGGGAAGTGGGTTAAGGGCAAGTTAGGAGGAGTTCACAACGGTCACAGAGAGGGATAGAGTAGAGGAGGAGAGAAAAGCCTCTGAGCAATGTAGAGACGGATGCACAGAGATCAGAGACCAGAATCAAATACCATTTCACAACTATCCACGAAAAGGCTGTTCTTTTATTCCCGTCGTCAGCTCAACTATATCCTTCGCAGGCACCACTCCAGAAGGTTCACATTCCTCCATTTCATTCAAATCTGCTCAATTAGAAAAGTTAAATATGGCTATAATAACCTACAACATAAGTGAACTGCACATAGCAAAATGCTTCCAGCTCTGTTTCTGCATCTGTTGCAAAAGTCCATCCACCAGATGTTCATCATATAATCTCCATAAACTAAAAATAGGAGATTTATGTAGCCGGACCGAATAAATTACTTTCACAGTGGATATACAGACACACACTAAAATTATTCACAAACAACCTACACACACACACAGACGTGTGTCAAACATGGTGAACTTCTGTCGTATTTAACTCTTCAGCAGTGAAACTTTTTGAGTGAATTGTAATCTATGTGGGTCATGAGGTATTGACTGTGTGTAGAGTCAGTGAAACTCATCTGTCAGGGTTATACCCAGCTCACACAGGCCATCAGTTCTCTGTTGATGTTTGTTTAAATGATTGCGCGATGGTTGAACATGTGTGTCTCTGAGTTAGGCTGTGAATGTGTGGGCTTGTGTTTATGTTCTGACATAAACTATGTATGTCTCTGTATGAGTGGACAGATTGTTGAGTCTAGCCAACAGCTGTGATGTGCTAACAACAATAATCCAGTCACTGCAGACACATCTGGGATGTAATGAAAAGAACCATCAAATGTGATGGTGTATTACTCACTGAGTGTTTAAGGGATCAGATTTACATATGAATCTAAGGCACATATATATATAAAGAGGGTTTAGACAGATTCCTCACTGGCAAGTCAGAGATGGATAATGTCCTTATCACTGCCTTCTAAGGATTGTTTCTAGATCTTTTTTCTAGATCTGGTTTCTAGATTCATTATGGACAAATAGTACAGAGCTGCATCAGCTAACGCTCAGTGGGGCTGACATGCACCTCCAAAATAAAATTATACTTTGTTACAGGGAAATTTTGCAGTGTTACAGCAGCTAAAGGGGATAGAACTCAGAAAAAGTAATAAATGGGCAAAGATACAATATAAATAGAGGGATGTATAAGAAATAGAAATATAAAATGTATACAATGTTGGCAAAATGTACAGCTCTATACATAAGTTAAAATACTGACTTAAGGTAGATCGTAATATCTGATAGCACCTTATAGGGCCATTTCAAAATTAAACATACGTACATTGGCGTTATCAGAAAAGCCAGCAAAAACAATGGATTTTAAAGTTCTATGCAAATGAAGCAGCTGATGCTTGGTGTCCACATAAATTAGTAGTAGTATTCTAGAAGGAAGTTATTTAATAAAATAAGCAAGTTTACTCATGTAACTCCAAGATTTCTTCAATGGTAAAACCTGGTATTACCTAAGTTCCGATCATTGCATATCCCAAACAGGTGTTTAACACAACACCTGGCTTTAGGGAGTTGGCCAGATTAGAGTAGTTTAGTGTTCATAATGCGTATATGGGCCATTGTGATGTCGCTAGGCATTTCAGGAGCTTCAGCAGCAGTTTTCCCCTTTCCGACTTTATGCGTTTTACATTGCAGAACTAAAAAAAAACGATAAAACACACTAGAGGAAAGTCAAACGTGAGAGAGACTTCTCCCATTCTGTGCTGCCAGCTACATTGAAACACAGTTCTAGTGCATAAACACATGTCATCTCATTAATTAGAGGAAAATAAAGTAGTTGAGTGCGGAGGACAACTCCCATGATTAAAGTAAGTGTCACTGTGAGAATCACATTAAAAAGTGAGCCGCTGTAGACAGCAGGAGACGACAGCTGGCAATTTACTGGAGGGAAACCTGCAGCAGCAGCAGAAGCCGGAGCAGGTCCCCCTAACTCACAGCACATACATCCTGCATGTGTGGAAGTTTACATACATGAAAAGAAATGTGAAAAATGCATAATTTCACAGAGGGAGTTTTTTTTTCTTCCCTTTTTCGTTCCACTCCTTGAGTTGGGAGCAGGAATCTGATTGCTGACCTTAGTCTAAATTCTCAGGCTAGCTCTATTAATAGCCCAGACACCAGTGAGCGCAAGACTCCTAAGTCAGCAGCCACTGCTTGCTCACCAAGGCCCTGTTTCAGTCTGGCTCTGGATGGATCAGGCTGGTGATTAGAAAGAAAAACAAGGCTCCAATTCATTCAAGTTATTATTCTTCAGTGTGGACAAGAAATAGGAAAAATAGTGGGAAGCAAATATCTAAATTGTAATAGTGATACACTAACTGTTTTTTTTGTCAGTAAGTTTTGTTTGCATGGTTTCAATGTCATTTTTTTCTTGACGGCAGTACTGCAGAGAAGCGGGTACCCCATTTGGCACTACTCCCATGGAAAGTGTGTATCAATGTGACACAGACACTGATATGTCATAGCGACTTCTCATTCACAGTGAAGAAACTGGGCTTTTGTCTCCACAGACTCTGAAAAACAAAGAGTTATTTACAGAGTTTTGCTGAACTCCAGCTCCAACTTTGACAAGCGCTCACTGTAAATCAGTTGAGGAACTTGCCCGCATCCAGCGAAAGATAAACACCCACTGACAGGCTCTTCGACATATTCTTTCAGACCTGCCAAAACCTATGACTCGGTCTCTAATGGCAGCAGAAATTCACTGTTCAAGCATCTTTCTGTCACGCAGGAATTCCCACTCCTGTGATTGTGTGAGGTTTGCTTTCTTTAAAGCACCGGGGGATTGTACACATTGTCTTGGGATGTTATGCAATGCCAAGACGACTTTTCCCCGGCCCACTCATGCTGTAGTTTTCCCACTAAAAACAATGTCATAACCCAAGTGGCTTGAGTGGAAAAGGCCACAACTGTCATTTTATATAAACATGATCTCAGAGCTACATCTCACTGTCTGCCTACAAAGTTTCACTCTTTTGTGTAGGAACCAAAATGAGACGCGCCTTATGCTAGTTAACTTTAACAATGCCTGAAATACACACTCCTTTCATTACAGTCACAATGTCATGTTCAAATGAGAAGTTACACTGTGCCACTCACCAGTTTACAAAGTCATTTATTTAAAGATTTAAAAAAATGTAGTGTGTTTTGTAATTTGATCCGATTCTTCACAGTAGGTTTAAAAACATTTCCACCTCCTTCAGGGAGCTCCTAAAATACGCCCCATTCCCCACAAGCATAAATATCACAGACAGGCGGCACACGAGGGCGGCTGGGAGTCTGCTGTGGTGCAGTAGTGGTGGTGGTGGTGGTTAACAGGTGGGGTAGAAGGGCAAGGACACTGAGGGCGTTAATTTACTGCCCAGTTGCTGCTCTGTGATTGTGGTGGGAGACTTCAGGGGCCCAAGGGGTCCCCTCTGTGATAAAAAGAAAAGGGTCAGCAGTTTGGAGGTATTTCACGCTCACTACACCATCACATTATATTGCAATATGTAAAAGCCAATGTTTTGAGGCATGACAGGACAGCAGCACTGCAAATTATAACCCAACTAAACTAGAAGGTAACCCAGAGAGTGCATACCTCCTCCTATCTCGCAATGTTTAAGAAGAGAAAAAAATTACCTGGATCCGGTCAAAAGTTACTGATAACACTAGAATAACTGCCTTTGACAAAATTTTAATCAGACATATTTGAGCTTTCACATGGCAATCTTAATATAGCAAGTTCACAAGTAAAAGAGTTTTGCAAGATCTCAGTGACTTTGACCTTTGAACTACCTAAAACGAATCTTTTCATCACTGAGAAAATTGTATCAACCTGTTTATGGACAACCTGAAAACATAATACCTCCCGCCGGTATGAAGGCATAACAACACGCTCTCTTTAAGTATCTGCACCTATTAACAAATGGGATAATTTAACATTAATAGACACTGACAGTGATTTTCTTTCAACACAACAAACTCACAGCTTGGTCAAGTCATGATTGGTGAACAAGCACAGTAGTTAACACAGTGTGAGGTTGTCTTGAACTGAAAATAGAGTTCGCTTCTAGTGGTAAACAATGTTTTGCTGTTGGAGGCTCAGGATCTTATGGGAAATGAATATGATAAATTAAGCTGGAAATAATGCTCTCACTCTGAGCTGCACAAGTATTCTTAAGGCATAGTTATTTTAAGATAAATACATGATTTAGCAGTCAGTGTTTCTCAGACTTCAGTTTTTACGTGAATGGTTCTTCACACATCTTACGGGAAGCGATCGGTGCCCAACCTACTGTAAAAACTACTTTCCTGTGTCTTTGTCAAAATACTTTATAAAAAAACAATAAAAATAAACTCTTTAGAGATACTTGGAGAAAGGTCTGAATAAGTCCTGCCAGAATATCACTCTATAAAAGAGTTGCCCGTAGCAACCTGTAAATCTTCTGAAACTACCGGATGTTTTTCCCCTTCCCTTTCACTGACCAGGAGTCTAAGGAGAGACTGGAAGAGTTTTTCTAACAGTAAAAATAAGGAAGTCATTAGCCGACTATGGAGCTTCTGCTTTAATAACTAAGACCAGCTCCATAAAGCAGTCAGTAATGGGCATCTACACACACACACACACACACGCCATACGCAAACAGACGCACGCACACGCACACGCACACGCACACACACACACACACCTGTAATTAAGCTACCTCACACAGTCAATGAGTGTGTGGTTTCCTGCTGGGCTGCACTGCCAGAGGTTTTTGAACACGCTATATTTTGTGTAAATTCATGGTGAGTACCCTTAAATTAAGAACTATATCAATAGACATACAGGTATAAGTGATGAAGGAAATGTGTGTGACTTTATATTTAACTGGAAATAATATAGATTTAATGAGAAACAGTACAGAGATTGATATTTAGAGTAGAAACTAAATTGCAGAAGTTCGGCTGTGGCTGGAGCAGAGGCATAACAACTGATGATTAATTTTCTGTTGAACAATAAATCAATTGCAAATCTATTCATTGCCATTCTAAAACAGTGTCTCAATTACGCCATTTGTCTAGAACTATAAAGCACAATCAGATGATTAGTTTAGCTTCAAATTAGTTTTACTGATCAGCTTATTTCTAACTAATGACTGCAGCTCTAGAGTAGTTTACACATCCCTGGATGGTTACAACGATTCAGCAGTGGCAGGAGGTTCATAACACTGACAATACACATAGTACTACACTGATAAATAAAGATGACCTTATGCCTATACAGCCAAAGTTTCTACCACTTTCTTCCAAATGTTGCTTCCACAACCAACAGGTGTTGTGTTTATAAATATATAATGACATCATCCTGTATAAGTAATGATCTATAGAAGGTTCTTTTCCATAAACAAAATAAATGAAAAAACTTAAACCTGTCTCTTATTTAAAGGTTAAGAAATGTGGTCGTTGGCAGTTAAGAGAGACACATGTGGAGAGGGGTGGGCTTGAAGAGTGACCCTGATGTAGTTTGAGCTCCTGGATAACAGCGAGGTCAACATGCTACAGATGTGAGTTTATGTGAAGGTTAGAGAAAGCCTGAAGCCTGAGAGGGCCTGACCTGTAAATGAGACAAACTGTTTTAGCTTCAGACATTCGAGCTCAGAGCACTGGAAGACAAAGAGTAAAGGGAGCACATACAGGGGCGAGGGGTGATCCCTGAGAGGCTCCTGGGTTGGAGGGAGGCAGGAACCTCGTGTCTCCCCTTTGATCCTTCAACGAGAGGCACATGTTGTGTTGTTCACCGAGTTCCTATGATCCCAGTCCCCCCAAATCACAACACATTCTCAACACAACTGCTTTCAAACACTGAGTCCCAAAGCACTTCACATTTTAAAGCATTTACACACATCAGAAGAGTGGTTCAAACTATCTCACAGACTCTTGACTCAAAACAAAGCTTTGTGACCACGGTTGTAATGTCACAGAAACAAAAAGTAGACCAATCAATACCCAGATAAGATCCCAGACAGGTCATGGACATGGCTTCATCCAAACATACACAAGCTCATCAATCAATCAATCAATCAATACTGACCAGGCTTACACACACTTTACTCTATTTTAAGATTCCTTGTGTGAAAGGGAATGAAAAACATTTCTTGTAGCTTTCAAAAGAAGAAAAATATCGCAATAGAAAAGTTTAAATATCAAAACATGTTTATGCAGATTTTGACAGAATGGAGACGATTATATCACCAGAGCATCATCACAACTGATTCTAAGTATGTGGATATTATTGGCTACCATCACCTACACTGCTGAGTCATCTGCACCTACACTACTGAATACAAAATATACTACATGTGAGTGTAGAATGAAAAAGGGAAAGTAGCAGTCACCCCTGAAATCTAAAGAAGTCCTGAATCTAGTATCATGCAGTCACTCAAAGAGCAGTAAACATTTACTGAATGTTGATGTGATAGAGCTGTGGTTATGGATTCAGTGTCTGGTTTCAAAAGGGTTGGCTGCTGAGTGATATGGACTCGAAACACACACCAAACACACACCTAAACACACACACACACAGACTCTGTCGTGATAAGTGTAGGAGAGAAAATTCACATAGTCAATAAAAGTGCACCTGGTCTCTCTCTACCCTCATTACCTCCACCAAAGTGGTTCTGTTTGTTGGTCGTTTTGTCTCTTAGCAGGATTAGGCAGAAACTACTAAACTGACTTTCCTGAAACTTAGTGGAAGGGCAGGGACATAGACAAAGAAATAATTCACACCTTTTAGATCCATTTAGTCG
The DNA here is from genome assembly GCA_038501795.1 of Pseudopleuronectes americanus. Lineage (NCBI taxonomy): Eukaryota > Metazoa > Chordata > Actinopteri > Pleuronectiformes > Pleuronectidae > Pseudopleuronectes > Pseudopleuronectes americanus. Next base: position 11,679,696 of record CM076719.1, on the reverse strand, counting down.
TGATGGTTAAGGTAAGTGTAAGGGGCTAGCGAATGTATCATGTCAACGAATGTCCGCACAACTACAGCGAGACATGCATGTGTGTGTGTGGGTGTGTAGTTTGGGTTATTCTCATTAGGTTGGCACCAACAGTAGATTCAAAAGTTGACCTAAAACCAATTAAATGATTGATTGATTACTTGATTTCCTCCTATTCTCTCTCTCCTTCATGACACCTCTTCTTAAATCACAATTACAGTAATATTCCCTAAAATATTGTGGTTGCGTCTCAAACTCCCGTCCGCTCTTCACTGCTCCATCTATCATCATCATGTCACAGCATGCCAACACATTCCATGCTTTACTTACACCCAAGTGTTTAAATCTGATACCACCATCTGTAGAAGTGTCTGTTTGGTCTGTGTATCCCTGCTGGCTGTGCGGATGCTGATGCAGTGAATGGAAGAATGCAGTAGGTTGAGGTTTCTTTACTGGCATCTTGTGTGATTTGTTGGAGGCCAATGGTTTAGTGAAGCAGCTTCTTAACTAAATGGAGAGCTGCTTAGAAGCTTCTCTTATCTCATGTCATCAGTGTTTATTATGAAGTCTAAACTTTCATTGCTTTTCCTTCTTCCTCACACTATAGCCACAATTGTACTTCTACTAATATCCTTTTCATATGCTTATCTCTACAAAATAAAATCTTTTCTATTCCTTTTTTATTCATTTTAAATCCAATTATCCAATATCCATTCCAGTTCATGTTGAACTCCCAGATCCTGAGGATACAGGGCTCATTTTCAGATTGCATCAATATACAGGTTTCCCCTCCTCCAGGGACATTAACCACCGTTTACTACATCCCCTGTCCTCAGCACGATCTCCTCCATCTCTCCTGCTCTTCCTTTTGGCTTCCCTGGTATTTCCTCTTACTGTCCTGAAGAACGGTGAGAGCATCTGGAAGTGTTTTCCTAAAGGGAGTGGAGGTTGCTGCAGCTGAGGACCATGCCACTGGTAGGTACACAGAACTGTCATCTCACTTTAACATGCTTACACACGCACGGTCACGCTCCACGCTCACTCTACTTCAGGACCCATTGTTACCATCAAAGATGTGAACACTCAGTCACCGATTAATTTATCAGTGTAAAGCCTTACATATTACAAGACAGGCTGAAGGGAAAGTCAATTCAATTCAGTTTGGACAGTGCCAAATCAGAACCAGAAGACTTCCAGCCCAAAACTATTCTGGGATCTTTTTGATAGAGTTTAGTCAGTGATTAACTGCTGCTAGGGGCCTAACAAGTGTTGGATAAGATGGTAAATATATGATATAAATGGTCTTGAGTGCTCAAAATATGAGAACTTTCTGCACTTAAATAATTCCTATTCTTTCTGCAGACATCACATGTCAGAAACGTCAGCTGCTTTCACTGTTAAAGTTTATAGCTGACTGTCCTAATTTGTTATGTCTGACATGTAGTTGGGTCTTCAAAGTGCCTCCATTTAGAATCATTTAGAGTAAACACACTGACTTTGCTCCCAGATGCACAGAGATTAGATCATGGCTTCCTGGCTCTCAGCATCAGCTACTGTTCATCCCAACAACCGGGATGAACTGGCAATAAATTACATGTCATTAAGCTGAATCCAAAGGAACTTAACATTACAATTAGTGCGTTCAGCATCTATGAGGCACCATTTTTGAGGGGTTAAGCATCTTGCCAAAGGTAACTTTGGCATGGGCTGGGATTCAAGCCGTCAACCGCTCTATCCCATCAGCGACACGCCCCCTAAATATTATTCAATAAATAATATAACTTTTAAAAGAATGAATAATGTTTTAATCAACTGCTAATGTTTTAGCTGAGCTACAGTACAGTTGGTTGAGTTTTCTATTCATGGTATGTAATCAAGCCACCAAATACAGAATAATGGTTAAATGACAACATGAACTACAAATGTAAAAGATAAACCATAGACCCACCTCCTCATTTAAATACATTTTCATAGATTGATTCCAGGAGGATTTGACATGATGCTCCAAACCACAGATTAAAAAAAGGGAATTTGAAAGTTGTCCCACAGGGGATTAGAGCTTAAGAGTGAATGAAACAATATGGTAACTGTGTAATGTGGGGAATGTGTCAGCTCAACGTCTAAATCACCGAGCACATTGGAGAAACTGTGAAAGACATATTTTGTCAAGACAATCTTTAGATAGACAAGTCTCAGTAACCAGGAACAGCTGGAGCACAGACTGATGATCTTCATACATGAATGTTCCTTGATTTCCTGTGATCTATGATGACCTCAACACCTGCCTCACTTCCTCCCAGAAAGCTGATCATCCCTGAGTTGGTAGCAACTTGTGGTGCTCACTCTGGTGAAGCTGTGGCATTTTGTGCTTTGGTAACTAAGAGCTGGAACCTCGGTAGGGGCCATGGGAACTGGGCTGAGATTATTTATAGCGGGTGGGGGGCTTGGCAGGGGCCACTTCTATGAGGTTCTAGAGGAATGTCTGAGGTCAACCCCTGACCAAAACGTCTTCAGAGTGCTGAGGCTGGAGGTTGGGGGGCGAGCTCGGGCTGACGTGGGACATCTGCGGAGATGAAGACACGAGCCGATTAGCTTGAGGTTCTGGTGAGCCAGCCCAGCAGGAACAGGAAGGAAGCGGTGAGCAAAGGAAGCTAGGATGTCAGAGGAGGACCAAATAAAGCAATTCAGTGAGCCATTATAAAACCAGCTAAGATGGTTACGTTCAATGTTTAGCCTACAAGCTGATATTCCAGGGAGGATTGTAGAGGAATGCAGGAGATGGGAAAGAACACATTGTTTCTCAAGCATTGACAAACAAAAATCATATTTAACATTATGCATTCCCTTCGTTTCGTAATGGCATTTGATATAAGTATTTTGTGTTTGTTGTAGTGGTGCATCAACTGTATGAGACTGTAGTTAGTGGTGGTGGCATTGGTGTCAGGTTTAGCAGTAGATGCATTGGTGTTTAACAACGTTTAACAATGGCTCTGTTTGGTTCAAGTGTCCTAGTAAGGAAGCGCATTATTCAGAGGATGTGTCCTTCGAGTCGCAGTGATGCAATTGGACTTGCAGCCTCCCAAGGGTGCGGTCCCTGAATTGGGACAGCTAAGCCGTTTTCAGACATGAACTCCAAAAAATGTCCAGAAAAATGGCTCTGGAAAGTGTGTCTTTCAAACACAAAGAAGATTGCAGGGGATGCGTTCACAACAACACATTCAGGAAAGTGGTCCGTCTAGGTTGAACATGCAGGAGGTAGGACATGAGGTATATAATCCACTGCAGAAATTACGTTTTAGTTTTACAGTTGGCCCTTATTGTCAAATGACCAAGTTGAGATCTTTGGTGGCATCTTCTATGTGTATGAAACATCTTTTTCATCCTGGGACAATTGTATTCATTTTGTTTTGAAGTTTTGCATCAGAACTAAAAAGACCGACTGCACAGATGCTACAGTTTATACTGTGTGGTGATTCTTATCATGCTAGTAAATGAAGATGAAGTGCAGCCATTAATTCTGTATACCAAAACAAATACTGAATTGAAAATACTTGTGATGGGGTTAGATTATCTCCACATTAACTCTAAATAACTCCTGGTGATTGAAAGGTACATTTACAATAAAGCCTCTCTTCTGTTGGAGAAACTGACTCAATAAACTCAAACACATGCTGGTGTCTGCTGTTCACAGCAAATCCCTATTTAAGCATCATCTTTCACCATCTCTTTATTGTTCGTCTCATGGCAGCGTGTTATTCAGTCAAGTGTTTCCTGTATGCTACCTAACCCGATTGTTTGCCCTCACATCAAAACTGGAAAGCCCTGAGGGCTGGCTGCCAAATCGAAGCCCACAGGCCAAAACCCGGCCACTACAGCCTCAGTGTCTGCATCACCACTGTGCCATTATGCATACATGTTCAGAGGTTGAAGCCCACACACTTCACCTAGAGATAGTTTCACAGAATGAAGGATCAGGTTTCGCCGATGAGAGATGCGTCACCCTCTCTCACTTTGGGGCCCACAGAGTAAAGTGGCGTTGTTGTGGGTGGATTCAGTGTGATAATGTACAGGATGATATCATAACTGCAGATTGCACATTAATGTAGAGTATGACGTTAACATTTGATACTGCGCGATGATTCACATGATAACAATTACTGCTCGAGTCTGTGTCTGTTGCACCTCATTTGACACGCGACGGGTTGAACAATGAACTGAACATACTGTCGGCATATGTCATGAGATCCTGTCTCACAATCATCACTTGACATTCACTTGGCTTAATTATTGCTGATGTGTCAATCGGTGGAAAGACGGGTGTGGTTCAGCAAATCTGCACATTCTGCCGTTCCAGTTTGCAAATGAATGCAACACGTTGGCAGTGACAGCAAATGAGAAAAACAGACATGGCATCAGGGGAAACTGAGAAAAGGGGGGAAACCCATAACCAACGGAGGGAGCTAGCAGGCTAATAGGCTAATAAAGTCCAAATATAGACTGCATATGCTTTGGCTGCACTGGCAGGGAGCAATTGAAGGCACAGGAAGCTAATGGCTAGTTGAGTAAAAGCCACAGAGGAATGCACCATGAAGACAACCTCTGGAGAGACAACCATCCTCTATGCGTCCCTGTGCCCAGTTGGCACTGCCCTAAAACAGTGACGTCAGTCCGTGTCTGAGTATGTGTGTGTGCGAGTGCATGAGTGTGAGGTTATGTGGCATTTTAAGGCTAACAAAAGGAAGCCACAGCCACCCTCTTTGCTCCACCACACCCCAGAGTGGTGCTGCATGGTTTGCAGCCATGGGGTGTAGCAGCAGGGGAGGGGCACTTGAGTTATGTCAAACTGGACTGAATGATGCCTTTCACAGGAGCGGCCCATTGTGTTTGGATAGGAATCGCACAACGAGTTTGTTTTGAAGAACAGGAAATACATTTGAGGAGATTTGTACGATTGTTCTTTTAACCAAAACACCAGCCAGAGACTTGCCAAACCATCATAAGTTAACGTTGTCAATCAGTCAAAAGCCAACAGTAGCCTCTGGGTCTTATTGAATACACTTTAACATTAACACCAATAATCTGACAATATTCTGAATTAGACATTTTTTATTAAATTGTTTACTTATTAGGTCCTAATTGTCTGAGAGACATTTGATGCTCCTTACAACCCCAACATGAAATTGTTTACTGCACAATGCTATCGTAAACCCTTTTGAGAGTTTTTCTTTCTAATTTTGCAATTCCTTATTTTTCCATCATGTTAACAATCGAACACAGAGCATTAGTCGTTGACGATAGAAAGCAATTTACATGTCTACATAATGTGACTAGGGTCGCAATACTCCACATGTCTTTGTCCGAGCGTGACCTTATTCAGAAAGTCAGAAAGTGCTGTTTACATGGCAGTATCTTATTCAGACTATTGTCTTAGACGGGTAAATATTAGAATTCATGAGTCCTTGTAAACGTGTCTGTTGACAGATGTTAAAGTTTCCTCAAAGGTGTTCCCTCTGGCAGCACACACTACAGCTTTGTCACATAGGTTTGGAATGCTGCTGAGGAAGGAACCGAGGTTTGTCGCACCCATACAGATTCACTCCTCTCCACCCGTCTGTGAATTGCTTGGTCTTGAAAACAAACACGCCCCCCTTTCATCCCCACTTGGTCGGACTAAACACAGCTGCAGGGCTTTGGGATGTAGACAGTGACATTGAGAAGAGGAGTAAAGAGGAGGAGGTGGGGTGGAGAGTCAGTTTTGACACTGAGGTGACAAGCTGTTGGCTACTGGAAAGGTGATAACAGATGACAACCATGACTCCGGACCCACGATATGCTTCAGGGGAGCTAATGAGTCTGCCGAAGGTGGGTTGAGCAGACGATGATAAGTATAACCAGTAAAATGTTAAGAGTGAAACTCAGACAAAAGCAGCAGGTACACAAACAAAGCTGACGCACACAGCAGATTCCCAGATGTCACCTTGCGAGACAAGGAACAAGAAAATCTGGGCTCTGGGAACACACCTTTTCTCACACATTTCTCTGTGGTGTCAAAACCCCAAAGCACATAGACAGAGATAAGTCACACAAGCTCAAGTACTCACAGCAAACAAAATCACAAGCTCAGTTGACATTTTCAAGTTCAAATGATTTTTCCACTCACTTGAAACCAACAGCCAAACTCCTTTTAAATTAAACTGCACAGCATGAGTTGGAGTGTCTATCAGGCATGAAATGGGCTGACATCAACAAACCACAATGTCCTCATTTTTGTGAGATAATTGAGGTTAAATCTCCCTTCACCAACAACCTACTTAATCTGTAGCAGTGGGACGGAGGAAAAACTATGGTTTCTTACCTCATCGTCTGGTCAGAGGAGGACGATTGATGAGCAGGAGACGTGATTTCAAAATCCACATCCAACAGGGATCAGACAGAGAAGAGAAACAAAAACACATTGTAAGAGAAGTGGCCATTTAATATGAAATAAAATGCTCAAAATAGTCTGAGAAAAGGTATAATTGGTGCAGACGTGGTGAGGTTTAAAAAGACATCCGACACCTGAATTGTCTGCTCTCAGGACCTGCCTGACATCACTTATTATTTCTACAAAACTGAGAGCCTATGATGCCAGTAGGCTTACAGCTGGTCTAGACATTAATGAATCTATGGTTAGCTTTTACATTTCTCTTAGGACACCCAACAAACTTATTCCCAGACAGAATCATAGCATATATCAGTTTAAATACAGGACTTTCATCAGACAAAATGGTCAAGTAATCTTTATCACATCTCACTAAAAAAAACTCACGTTGATTAAGATTAAACTTCTGTACATTAAGTTTAAGTCATTAAGAAAGACAAGAAATACCCGCACACCTATAGGTAATGATTCGGGATGGTCTGACAAAAGGGCCTGTGCTCGAAACGTAACCTTCTTGAAAGGTAGAATAAAAAAAAGATTGTGGGACCATCAACTGGTGTGCGGACATTTAAGTACACAGCAGAGAAAGTTTGAGCTGTGAATAACTGCATAAAAACTAAAAGAAACACAAAAGAAACATTTAATCAAAAGCAAAAAACTTACGACAACTAATAGTAATACTGACTATAAAGAATATCTAATAGACTTTTATAGCCCTGGTGTTTTTGCAAAGCTTTGTAAACTAAAATCCCTTGATTAAATGTGTTTAGTATCACTGCCTAGATTTTGGGTAACAATAGCACCTGTGTGTGTGTGCACATATGTCTGTGGTGAAGCCTGAGTGATGATGTTGCAAAATACTGCAACATGCTTCAAGGATTGCATGAAATTCCGTCTTCAAAAGCTGAGCGTGCTTGTGGTCTGTAAATAAGTGGGTACAGGGGCTCCCGGTGGGTTTACAGATTTACACTGGGCCATTACAACATCAGTCACTTCTCTAGGAGTTTGGTTTTTTACTGAACAATGACAATAGTGGGCCGTGTTAAAACACCCTCTGGAGTATTGCTCAAGAAAACAAAGTAGAAGTGTGGGGCATGTGAAGATAACTCTCAAAGTCTGGTGCTTTCAGATCAGTCAGCGTATAAAGACATTAACAGCAGAGAAAATTATTCATGATGTTTCCAGTTTACTGATTCTCTCTGTTCTTAAAAAGTCAAGACAAATCTCTTTGCTCAAAGCCGCCGCTCCTCGGAAGCTTACTGTGTTACAGATATTGATTCACTTCTTTGAACTCAGGTCGATCACAATCGGGTGTCTTACAACTGCTTCAGAAGCAGCAGCAAAGTTACAGCTGACAGACAGCGTTTCAGTGGTCCCTGAATATAGACTATATACTGTATGAGCTCCATATTACTGCTGCTGCCTTTTGAAACAACTGACATCATTACATATCACTCCTGATGCCCTTTGAGTTATAATACTTGTTGGCAAATGCGACTCCCATGCACCGTTGACATATCAATCCATTGAGCAGATCATTTAAACATCCACAGCTCTCTGAATGTATCTGCACATTAAGAGATGAAAACGTCACATTACAGAGATGCAGACAATGTGATCAACATAACTGCTGCGATGGCTACACGCTCCACTGGCTCATTTTTCTTGCGGTTTATTTCTTGACCTACATGCAAAGGTCCTGCGCCAGTGATGCTGTCAGCGCAGCCACAGATAGAAGCGAGATGGGAAGTATCTCTCCACAAGGCTTTTCCCTGAGGAATGTTATCCACTGCCGACTGTGCCAACCAACCACACGCTGCTAACTCTCCCACTGGGTGCCTTTCAGAGTTAGACATTGTTTTAAGTGAGTCTGGTGTCTGGGGACTGTGTTGCTGAATTTGTTAAGTGGGTTATGGGCTCTTGATAAAGCAACTATTCGCTCATATTGAAACAGAAGGTAATTGAGAAATTCATTGAGAAATTTCACAAACACTGTGTTGTTTGCATGTAAGTAAATACTTTGGCCACAGAGCTGCGAAGAAATATCATAGAAATCTTGAACAGCATTTCCATTAAGCTGAAATATTCCATGTCTGAAAAAGTCAAACTCAGACTAACATTTGAACTTGGCACCAACTTGTAAAATCTGATGTGTCTTAACAAAAAATGAGCTGGCAAAGACCCATGGTGAATCTTTGGGCAAGCAGTTTCATTCTCTACAACATCAAAAGGTAACAAAACTAGCTATTCTGGGAATTATACTCCGAAGCATTCGACAAGGGTTTTAAAACACGTCTGTTTCTCTCACGACTGATGGCTGCTGAAGTAGCTTCTGGTTAAACCATTGTAATAATTCATAGTGTTATATCTAGAACTATTCACAGATACATAAACACACCACTTGTGAAAGAAACACAGCAACTGGGAGCATCTGAGTTCTCTTTCAACTTTGGTTAATGTTCATAATCAAATCCAGTCATCACATCTAATGTGCATCAGGAGCTATAATCAATACATGCAAAGAAAACCACATGTAAACTCAGCATTATCTCTTTCTACTCTCTGTATATCACGCACTAGTGATCTCAAAACCTCCCACTTTCTCCACTCAGTCTCCATCTTTATCCAGAGTGTTCTCATGGCTGGTCGCAATCATTTCAGACTTCCTGTTGACATGTTCATAAAGATCCTACATTAAGAAGAGGATACGGAAAGTGAGGAGACAAGTCTTGGTTCTAAGCTATATAAAGATATAGCAAGGAAACATGCAGTCATGCATGAAATACAGCCTGTCCTATCCGCTTTGCATCTGTGAATAAAAGCATCAGCTAAATGAAATGTAATGTAAAGGAAATTAATACGGGTCATTTTTTACCCATGTTTTGCATTGGAAGGGGTTTGCATAGCTTGTGAATAAAATGGTTAACGTATTCAGAGTAATCACCTGAACATGTTAACGACTAAACTCAACTGTGCAGTAGATCGAGGAAAAGACCATAATGGCAAACAAGATGAACAACCAACAGCTGATTAATTTCCCGCTGTACCTTGCAAAACTAAGGGCCAGGGAGAATGAAAAAAGAGCAGACAAGAACTGCAAAGATTAATGAAATGTTCATCATGTACGATGACTATCAGGAGCCCAGTGAGGGAGTTGAGCCAATGAAGAAAAGGTGGCAGATGAAACTATAATTCTAGACTTCAGACAGGAGAAAGAGAATCTGCTAAATCAATATCTGGATCTCTTTGAATTGCTGGTACAGCAGCAGAGTTTCAGTGCTGACCTCAATATCCAGCTCTGCGAAACAAAGAATACTCTGCTGAGTAAATAGATGGACTGGAGAAAACTAGATCTCTAGGTCATCAGGCCGGGACTCTTGTCATTCATGTCCAGTAGATTGGATCATGTGTATCCGAGATACGACAACCTGGTGTTTTGATGGTGACAGTGACGCCAGGCCACGGTCACACCGTTAGAGAAAAACTCACAATTTGAGTTTGGTTTAATCTCCAAGGACTCAAGATGAGACTCCTCGAATTTGACCTTTATCTGATGAAAGCTCTAGGAGGAGTTTGTTAAAATAAACAATGTGTAAAACGGCCAAAATGGCCACAAAATCAAAAACGGCCGACTTCCTGTTGCGATTTGTGCATCACAGGAAGGATCAACGCATCACTTCCTGCGTCCGTCACGTGAACAACATTTAACATTTAATGTAAATCGCATTAAAGTTGTAAAACGAGGCTACTCTCCTTTTGGCATTAGAAGGTGCTATACCAATCACTACATACCGACTAATAGATCTGTTTAGGTCAAATACACAGTTGTTTCTCTTCAGCTCGTATAAATCTTTCACCTTTGCAACAGTCTAAGACATCACAGGAATCTGTGACTAAAGCAAACTGACTACAAAGAATTCTTTGCTTAATCAATCCTTCACACTATCGGTGCACGGGCCCTAATACTGGATAATCTGTGATTTGTTGCAGCATTGCAGCAAAGGGTCAAATGGCAAAGTGTTAATTGTGTTAGCCTACTGAAGAAGCACTTTCCACTGCCCTGCTCCTGCCTCTGAACTCACAGAGGTGTAAAGTGTGTGAAGCTTCTTGACACAACAACCAGAGGCCGAGCTGCTTGTTTGACTGCAGCTGGAGAGTAAATAAGAAAACAGTCTGTGAGGGATTTAACGCAGACCTCACATTATCGTTGCAGTTCAGCCATGTCTTCGTGGTCCTGAAATAGTTTAGTGTGGTACCATTCTTGCATAACTGCAGAATCACACAGTGCTGCTGCTGCTTTGGGCTTTTCAGGGCTTTTCTTTGAGCAGGACGAAGTGTTCCCTGTGTCCTGACACACTGCGATCACTCTGCACCCAGAATACAACACGTACTTCGAAATTCGGTTAATACATCTTGATGAAATATCAGTTGCAGGCGAGCAGACACGATATCAGGTCGCACAACATTTGAAGTGTTCATCCTACAGCCCTCAATGATTCCATTTAAACTGAGGACATGCTGGGTTTCAATGTGATTCTACACAGAAGACGAGCTTCACCTGAGTGAAACATCCCACACGCACAGTCAGGTGTGAGGAGGATGTGCTGGAGCTTCGGGACTCACCGTGGTTGAACACTGCGGAACGAAACCGGTTGATGCTGGACAAATTCTCCATCGCTCAAAGTTTCACTTTGCGTCAAAGGCTGCGTCGTCCTCCTCCGTCTCCTTCTTCTTCTTCTTCTTCTTCAGCTCCCTCTTCTTCTGCTCCTCCGGTATTTCCTTAATTCCCTCAGTCTGCGCACAACTGCGGTGAGATGACAGTCTCTGTGTGAGAGTGTGTGAGTGTGTGTGTGTTTGACTGGACAAACCCGTCCCCCCTCAGCATGTGTGTACGTGCGTGCGCGCGCGCGTGTGTGTCGCTCAAACTGACTCTCGCGTTGCCATGTTACACTAAAAGCTTCTATGTTTACGCCGCAAGCTACAACTTGAGATAGGTTCATTCTTTAGGCAAATTTTTGTTTGCATTTTGGAAAAATAACTCCGCCGAATTCTCTGTTATCGGTCCATGTTGTTAAGATTCACTTGAATTGACTGACAACTATTTATGATTTATCTAAATACAGATTTTTTTTTAAAATGTTCATTGATCTCAAGCAAGTTCCGGCGTTACATGCTCACATTTTAAGTTGTGAAGCTTATTTTCACCTCGCCTCTTAAGTTTCATATTTAAAAACAGCCTCAGCCCAAATAAGCTACAATAATCCATTCAACTCGTCCATTAAACGGAAAAAACGTCCAACCTGGCAACGCGGACACACGCGCCCGCCCTCTGCCGTTGACGTCACGAGTCTCCCGCCGCCGCTGCAGAAGCGTCGAAATGAAAACAATCGCACGTGGATGAGCTGGGAGAAAGCTCACGTGCACCTGCGAGGCCAAAAATGAAATACTTCCAATAACAGTAATAATACTCATCATAAAATAATTGTGGATGCTATAACAGCAGATTAATACATGAGGGTTGTTTTTAATAGCTGTGGCATTAAGTACCTTATATACATTTTGAGTTCAAGACTACTTGTCAATTAAGTAAAGTTAGAAATTCTAGTATTTTGCAGTATTTATAGTATCAGGATTGACAATAGTGTATACAAACATGTATGCAGCTGTGTTTAGTTTTTTAAATATAGTGTCACTTCGCCATAAAATAAATAGCAGAGTTAGATAGCGACATCTTGTGGCTGATTTGTGAACATGAATTTACCTTTACACTATTTTAACCTTTTCTCCACCGGGAAAAAGCAGTACTCTTCTAATGTGAACTCATACTTATTTGGAGCTGTTGTAATTTATTCCCTGTATGTGCTTCAGTAAGTGGAAATAGTCTGATAATGGTGTGAATACAGGTGAAGAAGCTCTGACATTTCCTTTCATTGAGGGTGACCGAGAAACATCATCACTAATGAACACACACTGCGAGTCTTTGGTTTGTTTAAGGAGCAACAGTTTTATTTTTAGCTGTGACAAAAGGAAAAAGAAACAGTCGCCTCCTCAGAGTCTACATGTTCACGTTCAGGATTAAAGTGCAGAATTGTTTTCACAGCTTGTGTATTAAATAAGACAACAGAAGAAATATAATATTAAAATATCAAAACTGGCAATGGAGATCTGGAAAATATAAATATCATACAGAACAAGATGACATCTAATACAACATAGTGTCAGCAATGATATTCAGTCCACTTGAATCAGGCTTGCACTTATGATACATTAAAACAAAAGAAAAAGGAAATCAGTTCACGTTTTTTCGAGTCGTTGGCAAGGCTAGCTTACAACAAAGGCACAGCATTGTTCAGAGGTAACGATCCTTTGCAAAGAAGTGCTGCGGAGACATTCTCATCGACGCGTCTAACATGCTCGACATGGCTCCGACAGGAATGGAGACGGGAACAAAGCCACTCACGTACACTACATGCCCACGGACGAACACATCAACCAGGAGGGGCTCGGTTTGCAGAAGCATGTGTTGTGTTATCAGCCTATGTCTATATCAACAGAGAGTAACATGCACTCCGAGTGTCTGTGACGTCAGCTCCGGAAACATTTTTACGGCCCTGAGCCAAAAAGTGTGTGAGGGGAAGGTGAGAGGTGAGACAGGCTGGGTTGAGTGCTCTATCATCAGCAGTGGTTGCAGCCTCTGGGGGCATCACATGTGAAACCAAGCAAGTCAGAAACAACACAGGACATCTTTCACAAAGGACCAGTCTGTAGGCAGCAGGCAGAGCTGGGACTTCACATCCTCCAGGTAGCAGAGACCAGGAAACATACTTTCTTGGCAGGTATTCAAGAGGACAATGGAGAATATAATTCATATTTCCCCTGGTGTATAACTTAACTTACAATAAAGCTGCTTCCAGAAATTCACTGGAGATAATCTCCATTCTCCAGAGGGGCTAATTGAGAGAATGCAAACGTTCGAGTCAGAGGCTTCGGACTTTCTCTGGAGTTTGTCCTGCCATGCCTCTGGTGAAAAGTAGGAAATCCTCTGGAGGATTCATTGTAAGCAAGTTCATCATGTTTCTATCATGTGCCAAAAACTTCAAAAAACTAATATCTCAGGACAAAAACAGCGTTGCCACACACACAGAAGGCACAGACATGTTGCGCCACCCATGACCTGAACTCTATGGCTTCAGATAAAACAGGCTTCTGCCAACGGTTTTTTAAAACCTGATCCATGCACCAAAATGCATTTTAATCATCAGAAACATCTTTTATTAATAGTGACATAATTCCGGTTTGCTATCAGGAGGATGAAATTCCCCAGAATCCCATTTTTAAAGTTGAAAGGCTCTATCAGTGTCTTGCATTCACATGTATATCAACCTGAACTGACATTATTTATTTCCTTATCACAAGTAGCCCAAGAGAGGAAATCAACAAACATGGCTTCAACCAGCCATTTGGTAAGATAGTGCAAATTAAAGTACTCAAATCTGTACAAAAAGATTTCAGTGGTTATATATATATTTTTTATATATATATAAGTATAAACAACAAATGCTGTGTTTCTGTTCCTCTTTTCCTTTATAGCCTGGCTTTCTCTCTCGACTTTTTTTATCCATTCTTTTTTTTCTTATTTAAAATCACATCAGTTAGAAACAAAACAAAAAAAACTTGGTTCAGAAGCTGGACAGACCTACAGCGGTGCATCATGCAGCTCGTGAAAACAACAGCAGGAAGTTGAAATTGAGATAAAAAGCTTGTTTAGATTAGAGACAGACATCTTGTGTTAGAAGGTGCAAGAGATAGATGTGACCAGTGGAAGAGAGGATTTCTGACTGATGTAAGGACGCCCACACGTATATACAGTGATATTTACAGGTAGCATGTACATATAAACAAAGGAGAAGAGACAGATGTGTGAACAGATGTGATAAGACAGTACCTTGTGTTGTTATCTGCACACAGCTGAACAACTGTGCACGTGAATGAGATGAGAGGTAATAATCAACAACAGATCTGTTGCCCTCAAAATGATCACATCACAAATAATCTGAGGTGATCATAATATGCAGATTTAGTTTTAACCATTCTCCTACAATAATCCAGTATAATGGGGCCGGTCAAATGTTTAGAAGTATATTTTTGATGGAAGGAAATGACAGAATGCAACATTTACTGAAATTTTTCTGGTGATAAGATTCCTCGTCTCTCAAATGCTAATAAAAGCCTCTAACCTGCCACAGTGGCATTGCCCCTTTAAATGCAGCCCAACCATCACTCTCCTTTAATGTCAACTGGTCGTCCAGTAAAAATATGGCAATGCAGCGTACGTATATAAAATATGTCTATACATTTACAATATTTAAAACATTTACAATGTCGCCGGCTATGTACAAGGGTAAAAATGCATGATGTAGTTTAAGTTGCCACTTTAATGTGAGTGAGATGCACTGACAAGCTCTTAAAGTTGGGGAGGTAACGTACCAGATTTGTGATGTGTACCTCAGTGGTTCTTCAGCTACACGATAAATGATGGAGAGGAGCAGCAGGTCTGAGGTCAGAGCGACATGATGAACCGGGGTCTGACCTGAAGGCATTATTTACAGTCATGCACTCTTCAGTGAGCTTTTTAAAGCTTGAAAGGGTTTAGTTTGACGTGCACAACTCTTTGTCTTTAGCGACAAGTCAGGCACCTCTCATTTGCAATTTTTCATGAATTCAGTTTTAAGATCCAAACCCAAAAGCTAAATCAAACCAAACGCAGAGAGAAACACCTGCAAACACAGACTGCACCATGTGCTCTGTAGAGAGGAGGCTGAAGTTTCACTTTTTGGACTAACTTATGCACTTGCATACACACACTATGATAACTACAGGTTTTCTTAAAAGGCATGATGTTAATTCTACACGATTCAGGAGTCATGATTTGAAAGTTTGATCTGATTGCATATGACATGCTCCACTAAAGCTTTGGGTGGAGCAGAATCAAGCTATCGCAGTTAATGTCTCTTGATTTGACTGAATGTTTGCCTATGTATGTGTGTGCGTGCATCTCGCACAGGTGGCTTTTCACATCCACATTTTACCCCTGAGTCTATCTGTTAAGCCTGAGCCCGCTGGTTCTACTTCAAACATGGAGGGGTATCCACATGACTCCTCCAGTCACCACACCACCAGCGGCAGGCGGTTGCCACCCCAGTGGCGTTAAGTCAACCTTCCCACACCTCCTCTTGTGTTCAGTCCTGCTCCGGCTGTTCAGGGTGGGTGTGCAGGCCGTTTTCGGGGCGCACCAAGCTGTGGTTCTCCCAGAAGGCCTTGTGAAGCGTGTCCAGTTCAGACACCAGGGGTAGTCCCATTTCCAAGTGCATCTGAAGGTTGTCCATCCACTCCCCCAGTTTGGAAAAAGCAGGACTAAGAATATATGAAAAAAAAGAATAAAGAAAACATTGATAATTAATTCAAAAATGTAAAATTATTATTCACTTTGCAGAAAGACAAACACATTTCCAAGAAAACTATGTTGGAATGAGCTTGTATTGATCCCTCCCTGACCCAAACCACATCCTTCCACCAGGTTTTGTGATCCCTGATGTAGTTTTTGTTTAATGCTGCGAGCTATTCTACCAACAAAAGCAGATAAATAATTAAACTCCTCGGTGGATGTAATAACACTTGGAGTGAGAGGAAAAATAAGTTTGTTTTGGGTGAACTGTCCCTGTACACACAGTCACATTTGAGTGTGAATCTATGTCTCACCGTTTGTCTGCATCGAGGTCACAGCACAAAGCAGCCAAGGGGAAAAAAGCAGGGGGACAATCTGGGGGACAGAAGTGCTCCAAGAAACCAGACACGTTCAATCCGAAGTCCATAGCCCTGGGGAGGTAGTCCGGATCTGCATTCACCCTGCCAATTATCTGGAGGGAGGGGGGAGCAAGAAGATCACAGAGAGAAAGAACAAGATAAGTTAAAGATGGAAGGATTCAGAGTCTCCTGAAAAAACAGTAGACCCTCCAAACCGTAGCTGATCATTCCCGACAGACCATAACTACCGTTTGCCTGCCCGTCAGAAAGCCACATGAAAACAGCTCTGCTTTCCTGCTCTCTCTAATCCATTCACTATTTTCTTGCTAATGGCATCCATGTGGAGATGTCATACTCTGAACCTAAAAAGTGGATGGTGTGAGGCCGGGCCCAAAGACTTCCACACAGGCTCTGGAAAACGCATCCAGGAATGTAGAAATTCATACACATAAAATTAACTGCACACTGTATTCTACTTATTAGATTTTTGCGGAAAAAATTATGTAAAAAAGTCAGCTTTTTGACATAATTTTAAAGTAAAGCTGTGCTCCTATAATGAGTTCTATGTTGGGTCATACTCCTTCACAAAGTGTCAGGGAAATCAATTCAGTAGTAGAAAAAATAACCGCCTTCGTGGAGGTAATAAGGTAATAATTACATCTCTGAAATCCTAGCTATGTGCTTGAGAGCGTGCAAGGTCACTCACCTCACAGAGCATGATACCAAAGGAAAAGATGTCTACTCTCTCGTCATAGCTCTTTCCTGTGAAGGAGAAAGGACACATTAAAAAATTTAATTGAGGAGGAATACAACAGACAATCAAATACTGCACTGCAGTGACAGTAGTATTCTGTATATATCTGAATGTGAGTGGGTATAATGGAATAAATCTTTATTTAGGTATAACTGAAAAATCAATCTCCCTGTAGCTCATACCATGGATCATCTCAGGAGCCATCCAGTAGGGGTTTCCCACAACCGTGTACCTCTTCCTGCGGTCAGGCCTCTTCAGACCCGGCAGTTTACCCTGCGCAAACTTCTCCTCCAGCTTGTCATCGATCATGAGCCGTGCCAGCCCGAAGTCGGCCACCACCACTGTGTTGTTCTACACAAAGGAAATCCAACACGTCATAAAAAATGAATGCAGCAAGTGCACATGCTGCCTGTCACTGCAAGAGACAACAGCTTCAAGGAAACAGAGGCCTTTAAAACAAAAGCTTGAACTTTAACCTCCAGCTTCTAACGTATCAGAGAGTTAAAGAACTTTAGATGTAAACTGAACATAACAAACTTCGTGTGACACATGTACAATGATCTCTCTGTCTGAGGGGGTAAGCTGGAGGTTAGTTGTGTGCAGCCTGTTTCAAGACTTAAAGCGTCTTATAGCTCCTGCTAACAAAGCTCCCCTTTATTTCTGTATTTGAATTGCCCCATGGCAAGTGCACCGGGTTAAATCCTCAAAGAAAACACAGGTATGCCCACAAACACACACACACACAGGACCATACATGCTCTTACCTCGCGGACGAGACAGTTGTGTGAGTTCAGGTCCCGGTGGATTATGTTCATGGAATGCAGATAGGTCTGAATAGAAGAGAGGACAGAGAGACAGGCTTTAGTGGTTATCTCAAGGCCGAGAGGAACAATCTTGCCTTGTTTCATCTCAAGTAGCTGCTGTTGTAAATACAATAATCCCGTCACGCACGACACTCATCACTGTGCTCAAGGGAAAACATGAGGGAGTCGTGCTCTAATCCTCACAAGAATTCATGTCGTAATCTCCACAGAGGAAGATGGAAAATATCGTACGTGTTATGAGGAGAAGTGTTGTAGCTCAATAACATGACAACGAGAGAGAGATAAAAGTAAAGATAACAGGATGCATTAATAATATTATATTATATAAACTACAAAAGTTATATTGCAGCTGTGAATCAGGAGGTAGAGACATCCACCCAACAGAAGGTTGGTGGTTTAATCCCTGGCTCCTCCAGTTCACATCATTAAATCTACCGAATCCTGAATTTCCCTTGGTGTGTGTGTGTATGTTTGTTTGTGTGTGTCTGTGTGAATTGGTGTATGTGATATGTAGAATGAGGCCCTTTCGAATGGCCGATAAGGCATACACTATCTAAAATATACATGCACTTCCATCTTTGAGCTCACCATCCCAGCAGCTATGTCCTTGCCAAAGCTGACCCGCTGGCTCCAGGGAAAGTTGCTGTCCTGTTACAGGTAAGAAAAATGAATGTCAAAGATGCTACTGATAAATCATGTAATCTAACTTAAAGATCGTAGAAGTACAATGTGGATAGCATTTTGAATAGTGAACAGGAAATAGACAAACTCCTGTTCCTGCAGGTGCACACTCCCTTCTCACCATTTTCTTGATGATTTCCCTCAAGGTGCCTCCTTTTATGTACTCAGCGATGAAGTTGAGCCTCTTGTCTTTGTAGAGGACTCCGATGAACTTGAGCACATTGGGGTGCTCCAGGCAACGCATGACCTTCACCTGTTGAAACAACACACATTTATTTTACACACTGACACAACCTCTCTGCAATTAGTCAACATTAGCAATATCAAGGTAGTTTGTATTATAGTCTGAAATCATTCTGCTGGCTCACACTTCACTTCTTAGATGATTGTCTTTGCTCTTTGCAGTTCTGCTTTCTATTCATAAAAATGATTACCGCACCACTACTGTAAATGTGAACAAAAGTCTGAGTGGAACATTAATGTGAGTTAAGTTCAAAATATTTAGAGATGGGTAAAAATAAAACTTAAAGGGATAGTTTGATATTTTGGGACATGTGCTTTTTAACTTTTCCTGCTGATAGTAAGTTGAGAGGTGTGATACCACTGTTACAAGATGAATATGGCACAGAGAACAATATGTTGCATATAATGTAACAACCAAAGATCTCTATGTGCTCAGCCCTTTCATTGTGAACTGCGTAATATTCTGCATTACACAGAAATAAAAAGAAACGAAGGAAGGAAAGAAAGAAAGAAAAGAAAGAAAGAAAGAAAGAAAGAAAGAAAGAAAGAAAGAAAGAAAGAAAGAAAGAAAGAAAGAAGGGAAAGCTTGGTTGGCTCTGTCCAAATGTAACACAATCCACCTACCAGCACAACTGGGACTCACAAAGAATGTAATGGATGTTAGGATGTTAGTCAGGGTGTGGGTAACCCTTTGACCTCTAACATCTAAGACCAAGGTGTTATATATCTTGTTTGTTAGGATTAAAGGTTAAACCCTAACTCTAACCCGCAACCGACCAGTAACTGTCATCGTGTTAGGTTAAGGTAACTGCTCGCTAAAGCTTTCAAA
Organism: Pseudopleuronectes americanus; assembly: GCA_038501795.1. NCBI lineage: Eukaryota > Metazoa > Chordata > Actinopteri > Pleuronectiformes > Pleuronectidae > Pseudopleuronectes > Pseudopleuronectes americanus. The sequence continues at coordinate 11,660,122 of CM076719.1, read as the reverse complement.
TTAGCATACAGCCGTCAGAGTGGAATCAAGTTTGACGACTTTTCACAGCTACAATGAATCGTTCATCTGACAACGGCCATGTTATAGAAACAGTGGGTAAACACATGGGTTACTCATCACATCAATGAGGCTTCAGTTATATTTCAGTACAGAGTCTGTAAACATGCAGACTGACTTTTATCAGGTAGAAATACAGCATCATTAAGACTTTAAAAACCCAACAGAATACCAAAGTTACCAGTGAATCAAAAGCTTTGTCTCAGCCTCAGTCCTGTGACTCCACAACACAATTTGTTTTACTGATTTCTCATGTTACTATTTCTCTCTATCCAAAGGCAATAGAGAGAAACTTGGTTCGAAGCTGAGGTTTAATCGGTTACATGTTGCCGTTCGGAGGGACACCTCGTAAAACACTCCCCTCCCTGAAGCTCGGGCTGTGAAGAGGAGGAGGAGACATATCCCCGTTACACACATAAACCTGAAATATTACCACTCGAGTCTCATGATGTCTTTGTCTCAAGCGTTCAGTGCATTCCTGTCTTATTTTCACCAGAGAGGCCGTGAAGCACAAGATCACAGGAGACTCCATGACGTGAGATATGGGCCACCTACACAACAAACAGCCTGAGGGAGTCATAATAATCAGGCTTCATCGTGGTTGAGGTTTGTTTTACTTTGTCGTCATCCGCATTAATTACAGAGCAAAGACTCTTTATTATTGTAGCTGAATAGTAAAACTAGACGTATATTACATAAACACAACCAGAGGAGAATAAGTTTGTGAACTTCAAACATCCTTAATTAGAAGGTCTTTAACTGCGATACCAAACATCATATAGGACCGTCTAGGCCACATCAAGAGTGACAATAACTCAAGGCTTCTATGCACGAGTCAGTCTGTGTTATCTTTTCAGAATAATGGAAGGACGAGGTGAAGCTTTGGGGTGTATTTATTATTCCATTTTCGTCTGCATTTGTTTGATCGTCAGCAAGATTATACAAGAACTACTGGATGGATAACCATGAAACCTGTTGTCAGAATGTGGGAGGGGTCAGGGAACCGCCCAAACCAGGGGGTAGATTCTGGAATTGTTTTTCACTTTCTTTAACATTGTGAGATGGGTGGTTTTTCAGTATTTTCCTTGATTTCTCAGAGAATGATTCATGGCCACTGATGAAAAGAAACAGGGGACTGATATTCATTATTGTGTGGAATTTGGTGCACATCCAAATAAAAATCCAGATCTTGTGAATTTAAATAAGGCAGGACAGGTGTGCGCTCTACTGAGTCCCATTCCAGTTTCACATATTTTACCTTCATTTATTCAAGGAGGAGAACTGCTCCTGTTTTATTCACTCATGTCCTACATCACATGAAGCAGCTGCTAATTTTAACCTCTATCTCCAGGTCCTTCTCAGGCACAGACACAGTTTCCCTCTTTATTTTCTGAGCACAGATTTTTCCAGGCTGGTCCTCGTATTTAAACCTGAAAGTTTCAATCAATAAATCTTCTTCTCAAACTTTTTGGCTCCTGATCATGATTATACTAATACCATTTGTGGGGTGAAGGCTTACTACTTTCATATTTCTGTTAAGGACACAAAATAAATCCTCTTTTGGCCTCTGATCACAATAAAGTAGATCTTACCTCTTTCAGGAATGTTCTCTGTGTCTCGTCATCAAAGCGAATCAACTCCTTCATCACCATCACCTCCCCGGTCTCCTTGTGTGTCACCTACAACCAAACGCAATGATGCAACAAATACATTTAGGCAAACAGTTGGAAGAAATTATTATTAGTAATTTTATCCATTAACATTTGATTGTGACACTGACATTCATTTCATTACATTGCTACTGTATGCGAAAATGGGAATTTGTGTTAAATCTACAAACGCCTCAATGCTGCCATCTTCTGGACATCATGAGTATAACGACATGAAAACCCTGTATGATCTTAAGAAGTTCAGTGTCTCTCTAACCCCCTCATCTACCTTGATGGCCTGTCCGAAGCAGCCCTTCCCCAGCACCTCTCCGTGGATGAGGTCAGACGGGCGGAAGATGCGGTGCATTCGGTTCGAAACGACGCGGAGCGACTCTGATCGATTGATGTCCTTCCTCTGGGAGATGGGGGATGCTGCGTTACTGGAGCCTGGTGATTTATCAATGCTTGAGCTCCGCCTGGAGGGTGAGAGGGGAGACAGGCAGGATGAGGAGAGGAGCAACGAGACAAGGAGAGGGAAATATAGAGGAAAGAGTAATACTATGGATACTGATGGACAATCTCATTAGTGACCATTTATTTGACTTCGTATTGAGGTCAAAAAAGGTAACTGCTAAGAGGATGATTGTAAATTCACTCTAAAGTTCTCGAGCTTTAATGTTGATAGTATGAGATAGAATTTAAGTTAAAGAAATACAAAACATTTTTTAAATCAAATATTTAATTTAAAAATGCATTTAGCTCACAGTTAAACATATACATGTGTTTTAAAGATGTTAAAACACACTCAAGTAACTATACATTGATTCATATATTTTATCTCAAGAGGGTAAAAGTCTGTACTTTGAGTACCTTTCAATAGTGTTTTCTATTGGGGACAACTCTATTGTAAAGTAGAGTAGTTCTATATCTGTTCATATTTCTTACTTGATGATGCGGGATCTCCGGTTGCTGGTGTCGGGGTTGGGGGGCTGGGTGATGGGCAGGATGGGGCTGGGCCCCTCAGACAAGGGGCTGGACAGGGGCCCGTCCCCGTGCTCTTCAGACCCCGAGGAGCCTCCCTCCGGCCCCTGACTGTGAGGGTCGTGCTCGATGGTGAGCTGCAGCAGCCGGCTCGTCTCCTGGATCAGCAAGTCGATCTGCAGCAGAGGAAGTTGTTTGGGGATGAGTCAGAATTAGAACAGCAGAGATCTGTCTCATAGCTGATGAAACGGTCTGATGGATGAAGTAAAGCTTTATAACACTCAGCTCGGATCTGTTTGTAAGTTCAGTGAGATGAAAAATTCACTTCTGCTGCTTGGTGCCTGAAGCTTTAATGAATATTTGATTTCCCTCTTACCACAGAGCACTATTAAGCTTTTACAAGTCTGAGCTCAACAATAAACCATTTGAAGACCATAATGAATGAAATTTAAAACATATGTCTAGTACGAATAGGAGGAATATCAGAGTACAAAAATTATTTAAACTTCTCCATATTGAACAAAAGATGAAGTAGCTTAGTAGAAAGAAACCAAGAAATGCCCCCATATCCATAGTCTCCATAGTCTTTCTTTCTGTTAAAGTCACTTAATATCATTGAGAAAGAACTACGACACACAGAGACATTACAAATTTTACATTTCTCCTAATGCCTAATCCCTGTATTAAGTAGATCACAGAAGATTAAAACATGTTCGTTTCATTATTCTTGTAATAAAACTACAAACATGAACTTGTTTCTTAAAAGTCAGTTCCTATATGTTTCAGCTAGCTGTTCTATTTATTACTGACAATCACAATTAAAGTTCTTGTTCAATAAATCAAACCACAAGAACAGGAGCATGAGAACATTCAATGTACTGTGGTGTAATTTGCATATTTTACAATAAAGAATCCTAGTTCATTCACACAGGACCAGCGTGGTGAATACCTCGTCCAGGGGAACATTGTAAATGGGCGTCCCGTTGATTTCAAGGATCCGATCTCCAACATGAATGGAATTCTTCACATCTGGACTGATGCAGTCTGGGTCCACCCTGGATGAAGAAGAAGAGGAGCAGATAACAGAGGATAAAACACCTTTCTTAGCTCATTTGAATAACAGAGAATTCATTTTCCTTCCCCTGAATTGTACATTTTATAATTAACTTCATCCGTCTACAACTTCTATTTTTAGTCCTCCTGTATTCATCATACCCCACACACACACACACACACACACATAGAGATCAACTCACTGGGAGACTCTGATGGTGGGCGCCTGATCGGGGCTGTAGCCGTTGGTCGGACTCAGTGGCTGATCGATGGCCACAGAGAAGCCTCGCCCTCTGCGTCCGTTGCCCTCGGCGGTGGCTGGGATGGACACCAGTGTGACCGTGTGAGGGATTCGTGAGCATGGCGAGTCCGGCAGCGACACCGGGGTGACGATGGTCTGGTAGTAACAGTGACCGCTGCACCCAGAGAGGAAGAGGAGACAAAAGATGAGAGAGGGAAGGATGGGAAGAAGGAGGGCAGTTATACATATATATATAAAAAAAAAGGAGGTTATGAAGTCCAGAAAATATCCTTGTGAGGTCTCCGGCTAGATAACCGTCCATGAAATCATTAGAGGAACTTCAAGTTCTCATTACAACTGTTTTCACAGCATCACATGTTGTTTATAGGATGTTGCTTGAGCTTTGGATAAACACTGTGCACTCATTGTTCAGACGTGAGGGTCAGCCTGACTTCTGAAAAGTCAAGATCTGTTCCCCAAAAAATTGGAACACACTTTTCTTAGTCATTCATGAGTCATCTCTATCAGAATTTGACGTAATGGGTGAGTTCCTCTCTTGCTGTCACCTGAAAAGACTCAATCTGCAGACGAATGGATGTAATGATCAGACTGAATCACACAGTTAACATCCACCTCTACTCAGAGGAGCACACAAAGACTGTTGTGTCTTTACGTGTCTGTGTTGTGTAGCTTGTTTAATGCTTAAACCTGTTTTTTAAACCCTGGGACTCAAGATGCTCACAATAAAAACCTACACTGCAGTTCCAATCGAAAGCAACAGGAACCTGAAACAAACATATAATAAGATAACAGATGTGCGAGTGACTGATGATTTTCATAATGTTCCTTTTCTGCTCTCATTACATACAGTACATGAAACATTGGGATAAAGTGGCCAATCAGTCTTGGCAGAGGTATGAGCTCTGAGTGCCCTTCTGGTAATCCTATTTGTTTAAATCTTCTCAATGTCCCATGAATAAATAAAGTCTTCTGAAAAAACAAAACACGACCCATCATTTCATCAGACCGAATGTATCCGTACCTTTTTACAGCTTTTCAAACCCTATCTTTAAGACCAGTGACCTAATCTGCAACTACTGACTGGTTTTCTATAGTGCATCTGCCTACAGCTGCAAACATCTGCATTTTGAGTAGTTTCTGGTGTGTTTCTAGCTGGAAAATGTAGCCTACAAAATATCAAAAGCAACAAATTTTAAACCATGAATTTAAATGCGCCTGATAGAAGTGCGGTTGCCCTGCTTTTCCCACTGTGCTTTGTGTCAGAAGTCCCCACATTTTCTGCTAATGTCGACAACAAGTTCTTTGAAGTCCAAAATAAGCAGCATAAACTTCAGATTCTGTCAGTCAGTGGCAGCTTTGGCTTCTTCTCCGTGGGTTGGGTTTCATTTCAAAGGGATTTTGAGTGGATTAGTTTGTGGCAGAGGAGGGAATTAAGACAAGTAACTGACACAAGTAATATTAGTTAGGGGGAAATAAAACACTCAAAGTAAAGAGTCACAAACTGCCTTGTCATGGCTACCAGTGGTAAAACGGCATGAATAAATGTTATTTTAATTTCGGTTTCGAAAGATTTTGATGTTTCAGACTCACCAGTAGAGTTTGGACCTCTCCACCAGAGCGTACGTGTCCCCATCACCGATGAACACCCTGCAGTTCAGGCAGGTGAAGCATTCCGGGTGATATTTCTGTTCCCCTGCGACCTGTTAGAAGGAAAACCACAAGCATAAATAGAATGAATAGTGTTCTATTAATTTTCTAGGAACTGAAAACCACAATGTTAGAAAGTTGAAGATCTTGTTCTCTGATCCAGAGAGAATACAGAGATCTACAACAACAGTGTTTGTGACCTGGCCAGAGCAACAGGCAACATGAGGGCTCGATAAATGGTCGGAGAAGTAGGGCGAGGTCTGGCCGCGGAGGGTAAAGCTGAATTACAAGCTGGGAGATTGAGTTTACTGCAGCCAGATCCCCCTCCAGGGCTTAGGGCAGTTTTGCAAAAAAGGAGAGGGAGTTGAGTTATGGCCAAACAACGAGGGAGGCAATGAGCAGATTAATCAGTGTGGCAGATCGGAGCGTGATGCTGCAGCTGGAGGTTTCACTTCTGGGCGTTCTTCAGACCAGCAGGAGAAAACCGAAGACAAAGATCAACCTCCCTGAGCGTCCCCCTCACACTGCTGCTCATTAAAACTGTGTCCTAGCTTGTTGTGACTCCGATCGACTGATGCCGCCTCGTTCACATGTCAATATCCGTCCTTTTTTAACGCCTTCTGGTAATTATTTGAACGCCCCTTGGATGCAAATGACCCACCGACTCCGCCACCTAATTGTCTCTATGATTAAACATGAGCTACACATTTTTGCTTTGAGAGGCAGAACATTTTGAAGGGAGCTGGGCCCCCGGACAGCACCTCTCAACTGAAATGATCTGCAATGCTAATTCAGTGTACTGAGTCCAGGGAGGGGCAGTGCACGCAGGAGAACCCCACAAAGAAAAATCCATTCAATGGGAATAATAAACAAAGCATTAAGACTTGCATCAAGACTTCACTATATTTTCTGCTCACATTGTATATTCTGTGTGCACTGTAACTACTATTTCCATTTTATTGATAATTTTATATTTCCTTGTGTTTATATTGCATGTTTATCTATTAATACCTTTTATTAAATAAATGTTTTGACTGCAAAAAGCAAATTCCTATATAATAAAAGGTAAAGTATTTTTTTTTATCAACATGGATACAGACATAGAAAAAACTCGTCCACTGCTGCAGCCTTAGAGTAAAATTAAGCAGAACAGACACGTGGCTCAAATTATCAATACAAGTGAAACCAAATGAGGGCAAAGAGGGAGAAAATGGGAGGATCAAAGAATCAATAAAATCATTGTTTAAAGCCATATGTCTGCTGCTGCCCCACCCTCCTGGGAGAGCAGCAGTAAAACTACGAGTGAACACAAACAGATAAACACATTGCCCTCGGGCTGCAGGGAGGAAGACACTATGCAGGCTTATTAATTAACAGCTTTTTAAGTAATTCATTGGAGCAGCTCCTTCCGGCTAAACACCAGAAAAAGATGCCATCACTTGGCCCAGATACACAGAGAAGTATAATGCAATTGGTCTGGCTTATTTAACCCTTCTTTTTTCACTTTTTTGAGTAAAAATGACAAAGATTCAAAGCAACAAAGAAATCAGAAGTAAGATTAAAAAGCTCTCCTCCTGACTCCATGTTGTTTAATGCTCAAGCTGATCATAAAAGATCGTAGAGCAGGAGGAGAAAACAGAGGCAGAGCGGATGTGTAACAGACGAGTGGACGAGGCAGCTGCATGGCTTAATGGCCATCTTCATTTCTTTATTTATCCTCCAAGCAGCCTCGTAAAAAGGAGGCATCGACAATTACTGTCAGACATCAGCCAGATAGAGGATACGCAGAATCAGAGAGAAGGAAAGAAAAGTATCAAAGAGAGACAAGAGAGACGAGAGCGAGAATCTCAGGAGGAAACCAAGGAAAGATTCAGAAGTCATTTAAAGGTTAAATACAACATTTTGGTTTTTATGTTGTGAGTAAGGGCCGTAGTGGTGTGTGTGTGTGTGTGTGTGTGTGTGTGTGTGTGTGTGCGTGTAGGACTTAGGTGTCACCCTACAAATGGGAAAGACAGGAAAAGGAGGACAGCTGGACGGAGATGAAAAGGGCGTATGGCTGCTACACAACCTGACATGCTGGCTGCCATTTGCTCGCCATGCAACACATCCACATCCCCACCCCCCCCACACACACACCCATCCTCTTTAAAACCACTTCTGACAGGCGACAGCTGCTGCCCTCAAATTTAGGAAATGCTTCCTCTACAAAGTATACAGTTAAGACAGATTGAGAGATATGTGATTTCAAAGCATGTGACCGCCTCGCAGCTTTCAAAAGACAGACTCAAGAAACATCGTGTTAACGCCCCACTTCTTCCGTTTCTCATCTCCGCTCCACACGGTGGTGTTCACGTGTCCTCATGCCTCAGAGAGTGTACTTCAATCTGTGTGTGTGAGCTCATCGTGCCCATGACTGCGTGTTAGCCGGTCATGTAGCCTCGTGGCCTCCTCTTCTTCTAGAGGCAAACCAGACTGTGTGCACATGTCTCCCCGGGGGGGAAGGGGAGCGGGGTCGATGGGGTGCAAGAGGAAGTGGGTCAAATTGCAGAACAATGCTGCGTTGCCAGGGGTGAAGAGGCTCTTCATCACATTAACTCTACTTACATTAAAGTATTAAAGGATGTCTCGTATCCGGATTGTGTCTAGATCTGAATTTAATCTGATTACATTTACACTTAGTTTTATATACGTGTCTCCACTGTCCACACTGAGATCTGAATTAGATCCAATCCCTTCGTCCAGCTAACGTTACGTCCTCCTGTCTTTCTCACAGGTCCCAAAAATCAACAGCACATACAGATGTTCATTTGTGAAGCTGTGTCTTTGTGTGTGCTTGCTATTTAATTTGTCTCCATCCACGACTGTCTTCAAGAACACTGAGCTGAGGACTGAGGAGAGGACTGTTTGTGTTTCTCTGGGCTGGGGGCTGCAAGCTCCCAGCAGCTGCTGCTGCTTCCTCACAGGTTTGGAACAGTCACACGTGGTTTCAGCCTCGTAAAGTTGTTATGTGTGGATTGACAATGTAAATGCATTTACACTTAAGTTTGTGGTGGTCACACTGACCACCTCCAGATGTGGTTTGACCGATCAGATCACAATCATGCATATTTGGGTGCGATTGCACTTCAAGCTCTATCTTATTGCAATCTGTATTTGAATTCCAGGTTTAAATGGTGAAATTGTGAATTCATAAATGAACTAAAAGAAATGTAGCTTAAGTACAAAATAATGCTTTATGTTTTTTTGTGACTCAGACATCGAATCGCTTTTAGGTGTGACTCTTCGATACAAAGTCTGATCAAATATCACTGTAACATTACAAATTTATATCAATTATCAATAAAATAACAGTTTACCCTTTTGTAAATTAGATATAACTGTGTTTTTATTCCTTTGCATACATGGAGAAAAATTTGAGTTTTAGCGTTACAAGAATAGATGCAGAAAGAGTGGGAAATATTAGATTATGCAAATGTAAATGTAATGCATTTTTTTGGCAAAACATTTTGTAATTTGTTGTTGGTTGTGTCTGATTTTAAAATCTCTGTCTAGCCTTGTGGGCATTACCTACTACCAGCACTCACAACGTTCACTCATTCAGCTCTGTAGAACCCTCATCGTTAAGATCATAGAAAAAAAGTGAAAAGATTTTATTTAAGAGTTAGAACCAATGCTGCCACTATAAGACACAACAAATTCCCAAGGTATAATTGAAGCAAAATAGAACTAGCAGTGATGGTCAGCCTCAGAGACTGTTGACTGAGCCTGTCAGAGCCCTTTAGGTTTATTTGTTTTTAAAGATTTATACGTGTGACCTTAAGTTGGGCTGCAGAATGTGAAGAGACCCTTTTAAGCCATCTGGAGGAATTTATGACACTAATACTGTGTGACACTAAACAGTTGAGAAACATGTTGGTGGGTTTCTCGACCATTCCTTCAGGCCAGTTGCCCACTTTGCCTGAGATGAAGTCTGAGTAATAAAACCTCCGGACGTTAGAATTAGTTTGTACAAAATGTCAGAGATGTCAGACGTCAGCTGAAATCTGTAAAAATATTCTTAGAGGCAAACATTTTTTGAATAAGGAACTGCTTCTTATTTGTTGCTATTTATATGGTTATATTCCAAACAGAGCCATTTAGCTTCACACTTTAGAAAAATGTCATGGGTTCAAAATTATTTTTTATGCATCCAGTTCTGTTGCCATTTTCATTAAAGTCATTTTTAATCAAAGTAGATTTGACCCCTCGGACGTCACTGCTCCCAGCCCCCAAAATGTAAATAAAACATTTTAAGGCTTGTATGATATCTAGTTATGTTTTTGGAAGATATTTGATGAGCATTTTATAGAGCTAATTATTGGGATTCCTATCCGTAAAGAGATTTGTTAACTTTTAGAATGAATTGAAAGTGCATGCTTCTGTAAAACACACATAGGATGGAAGGTGATATAAAACATTATGCATATGGTCTACAGAATCCACATAGCATGTGTGTTGAAACATGTGTATTTATACTCAGGTGGACCTCATCCTCCACATCTATTAACACCAGTCGGACCCTGTGACTTCAGTCTGCTTCAGCTAAATGTGGAACAATGACCTCATATCAACACGGCTGTGGGTGCTTCTGAACAGCCTCACTAAATGAAGACAGATCTGGCTCTCTTAAGCCTCCTGGTTGATGTCCTGACCTCCTACATTACCTCAACTCAACCAAACTAAGTCCATATGTGTCTGAGAATCCACTCATACAGCTTGAAAATGTGTTTTAAAAAATGACCTCATGAGGAAATAGTAGAAACAACATGTGCACCAGGTACCTGATACTCCCCAGAGAGAGAGAGAGAGAGAGAGCTACAACTGGGTCAGATTCCAGAAATGTGTGGAAGGGAATTCCTACGATTGCCTGATCGAAATGTAGCAGAGCTGCTGGGGTGGTGGTTCGAAGAGAAATAAAGTGAGAAAGAAAAAGATCCTGATGGCCAAAAGTCCTTATCAACCTTCGAGCTACAGCAGACATCATTTAGGCAAATACAATTAGACTGAGAGCCTGAAAAAGAGCGAGGGACAGTGATCCACATTCATGCTCTCTGAAAGGAAAACCCCCTCCTGCTCCAAACATACAGTACCACTGTCCACAGGCTTTAGAAATGCTGGTAATGTGTTTCCTCGTCTCTGTGAGCCTCACATTCACTGTCATCACAGTGTGACATGTACCGGAGGTGGTGAATCAAAATAACACGCTTCTGTGACACAGCTATTAAACATGACGACCGTGTTTCTCTGTCCCTGAATGTGATCACACACTTTGAGACTCGCTTTAATCTGTAGGAAGAATGCTCTCTAAAAATAGCATGCGTGCCATGGCTCATCAGTTTTTCATGACATGAAGAAAAGACGAAAAGAACTGGGGCAAAAGCAAAAAAAAGAGGAAGAGAGCTGTAATTACAAAGCAGTAATATAGTGCCTGAGTTTAAAGGGACACACAACACAGTTGGGTTCAGCTTCAGCTATAAAGTTAAAAACAGAAAGATAGGAAGATGGAAGGAGAGTCTGCAAAAGCAACCAGCAAACCATGTCATTCATCCCCTGAGATTATCTGCCTCCCGGCCTCCTCGCCGGCTCATGCATGACTGTACAACGCCCAGAGGACACCCGGCAACCCAGAGCAGCATCATCAACATCATCCTCATCATCATCATCAGCAGCAGTGATCAGAGAGCATCCTCACCTTCTTTTCCCTTTTCCAAAGCCTGAGACAGCAGAAGCTCCAGTAAAACAAGTCTCCCACCATGTCAGCGTGAGCCGGCGTCTCTCCCTCGCTTCTCTAGCTCATTCTAGTGAGGCGGCCGATTCCCCCACTGTCACAACACTGGCAGAGAGACGCTGCTCTGAGGGGAGGGAGGGAGGGAGGGAGAGATAGAGAGAGAGAGAGAGAGTCAACGCCTTTGCAGCTGAGCTCATCTCTGAACCACTGACACTCCCCCTCCTACACCCTCCCTCCTCCTCCTTCTTCCAACCTCACTGTTCCTATGACCTCATCGTTTCCTGTTTGGCCCCGCCCACTCTTGCACACGCGCCGGCTAGCGGCTTCTACTGCCCCCGCCCCCAACCCCCTGGTTTCTTCAATAAATTCCACAGCCCTCCTCCCCTCCCATGCTGCAATCACATTTTGAAACCAATGATAACTACCAGAGTGACACAGTCACAGGCTTCACTTATGGGAGGTTACCAGAGGGAATTGGTTTTGATTATTCAGGAAAATGAATTCTGTCTTGTTTAACCGATTTCAGTCTCAGCAGTCTTCTTTCTTTCAAAGCGCTGTATATTGGGGTCAGCACTGAAACTCTGCTCCTGTCCCAGCAATTCAAAGAGCTCCAACCCAATTTTGATTTAGCAGATTATCTTTCTCTTGTCTGAGTTCTAGAATTATAGTCATCTGCCACCTTTTTCTCATTTTTCATTGTTGCCACTTCCTCACTGGGTTCCTGATATTCATGATGAACATTTCTTTCATCTTCTGCAGTTCGTGTCTGATCTTCTCTCCATTCTCCTTTGCCCCTCAGTTCTGCAAGGTGCAGCTGTTGGTCATTCATGTCTTGTGCCATTGTGGGCTTCTCCTCGGTTTACTGCACCGTTGAGTTTAGTTGTTCAGGTGATTATTCTGAATATGTTAACCCTTTGATACACAAGCTATGCAAATCCTGTCTAATGCACAAGCTTGGTCAAACAAGACCTGTAACATTTCCTGTGTTATTTCATGCATGGCTGGGTGTTTCTTTGCTATATTATTTTATAGCTTATTCTTCTTATTCTTGATCTTATAGCTTAGGCTCCTTTGATGGGATAGGAGATGAGTCTTGGATCATCTATCTATCTATCTATCTATCTATCTATCTATCTATCTATCTATCTATCTATCTATCTATCTATCTATCTATCTATCTATCTATCTGTATTGACAAACATTTCAGCCATTGCCATATTTGTCATAAAGAAGGTAAAAAATAGGCCCTTCAGGGTAGACTGGACACAACAGTGCCTCATTTTTCATTAATAGCGAGTGCTAGTCCTCTACAGCGCCAACAGTGTGAGACACATTAGCCTGGAAATAGAAACCATTAATATCAACAAACAGCTGCCAGCGCGACACAGACATCAACACAAACTCTGAAGGCTGAAGGGAATGTGACATACACGATAATGATATTATTCCATAAATCCTTTTTGAAAAAGACTATGTTAGTCAAACTACCTCTCACCTGTCACTTTGTTTTAGTGCTGAATCAAATATTGTCTAAAGTCTTAAAGTCAACTATACTAACAATGGGAATTTAGTTACCTCCTCTATCACTACACGCTTTTAGCCAATGTCTTGGATCAGAGCTTGTGTTAACCTCAGGAGTGTGATCATGTGCTGCGGGATGCTGACTGCAGTTTACTTAACAGCCACCGATGTCATTCATAATAAGGGTGTTCTGGAAGTTACACACTGAACCTTTAAGACATATGAAATGATATTTATTTGTCCTTTGCTTCCTTTCCTTCCTCGTTCAGTCTCTGTTCCCAGCTTCTTCTTTGCTGCTGCGTCACTCTTTCCTTCGCCCTCTCCTTTTTGACTCTGCCCCTTGTTGTTGTTCTCTCACTTTGCTCATGTCCCAAACATGTCCTGCATAGAAGTGTCGACACCTCCCATCACTCACAGGGCCGTGCTAGGGGTTCAGATATTAATAGATGATCACATACACTCTGTGAACTGCCTGCGACTTCAGGGTAAAGGTCAAGCAGATGATGCAACTACACTGTAAGCCATAACAGTGACAGCTGGAAATGAAGTGAATGAGTTTAAGTATTTCAGGGTCTTGTGTCATTAGTGAGGGTACGATGGAGGGTGAGATTGACAGGCGGGTCGCCATGGCGTCAACGATATTTTGTAGCGGACATTTGTGGTAAAGACGGAGCTGAGCCACAAGGCAAAGCTTTCGATTTAATGGTCGATCAACGTTCAGCCCTCACAAGCTCTGGGTAGTGACAGAGAGAACAAGGTCATGAAAACAACAATGAGTCTTCATCATAGCAGAGATGGGTAAAACGGATATGATGCAACTAAAATGAACCAACAAACCTTTTACAACTGATTAAATTTGGGATTTCTATTGGTTTGAACATTGCTTGGAAACCTTTTGGATATAAGTACACAAGTCAAATGATATATAACATAAAGGATTGTTACATATCATATCTTTAAATAACTTGAATGAATATTGTCTACATTGGCCTATGAACATTGTGTTACTTTTACATCTCAATTCTTAAACAAAGTTACAAACTTCAAATTGAGAAAAGGGAAACAGTGAAATGTGATATCAGTGGTTTTTATGTTCACTATCTGAACCTGGGGTACACTGCAGTTTACTTCCTGTACCTATTTTAACTTTATATCAAAACCAAACGTTGAGTTTCATCAGACCTGCTGGCAGACAGTCAGATCAGAAGTGAAACCAGCAGCCCACTGTCGCACCACAGGGGGGAATTCAGCCCAGTGAGGCTTCTGCTTTTGTCAGTGTTTCCGCACTGGAAAGAGGTGTTGGTGTAAATGCTTAGGTGAAGATCACTGATTGCAAAAAAGAAAACCTTAAGTTCAAACCCCCTTTAGAACATGCAGTCATCCAGCTGAAGTGTCTTCGAGCAAGGCACAGAGGCCTCGGCAGCTGCATCATCCCTCTTTATCTAATCCTCACCTCCCTGAGGCAACTTAAAGAAAGGATCCCTGATCTTAAGTTTTCATACAGTCCACAGTAAGACAGAGCGCTGTGTTCAGACTAGAATGACCGCAACGTTTCACGCCACAGATGAGATCATCAACAGCTGATCTGGTTGCTAAGACAACAGTATCACAGCCAACACCGATTGTAACAAATAACCTTTCCCAACCTTTTATTGCACCGGCCAGTCTTTACTTAGAGGCACTAACAATCAGCAGGCATTTACCAAAACAAATTATTTTCTGTGATTGTTAATCACAGAGTTACCTCACACCAGTGGGAGTTGATGAAGTTCACTTTATAATCTGGGACTTTCCATCACTAGCCCCCAGAAGTATTTCTGTTCCTCTACCACTCATCATGTCAGAGAGCAAAGTGATGAAAAACAACACTGAACCTTACCCACTGCTTTATTCAATTCAATTCTATTTGTATATCGCCAAATCACAACATGAATTAACTCATGACATTTTAAATAGTAAGGGCGGGACCTTACAATAATCAAGAGAAACAAAGTTGTAAAATTTGAAATTACCTGAAGTTAATAACCAACTACGTGACATACAATATATTAAGTGTGTATCTATAGTGTGAACACCAGGTAATATATAAAAATCATGATCTCACCTTTTTAATTAAACAAACAAACGTTTAAACTTTCTCATTCATGAATTCGTACCGGGTCAGACCTGTTATTTATGACATCACCCCCCATGATGTTCATGTTTTCATTACAGTAGGTTTTCCATTTTATATATATTTTTTTATAACTATTGTAAATATTTTGTAACCATAAACAAAAGCAGCTAGAGTCCAATTCAGTCTTAATTCAAGGTCTCTGTATTTGGTTAATATTTATATTTTATTTCTACTTATAGTCATTTATAATAAAGTTTATGGTTAAACTGTAACATGACGAACCTCAGTTACATTTTATATTCCTTAAACAGCTCAAATGTTTTTCTTTATTCGATCCTGCCCTTCTTTGAGCTTTAAACAATACAAATGCCAAGTGTGAAGACGTTAAGATGAATGCTCTTTGAGATATGTGTTCCAGTTGCAAACAGACAGATTTCTTAAATTAGTAGGTAAACATATATATTGGCTGATATCCATATCAGAATGTTTTTACTTACTAATATCAGTATCTGCATCTGTCCCCAAATCTCTGTCAGGCTCCAAATGAAACATCCAATAGTATCAAACAAAACTGAAACCAACAACAATAACTCCTAATGACGCGCTGAGGGGAACTCACATGGTGTAATATTTAGAACATGTGATTTGTATTTAACATGTTGCAAAACAAAACTCCTTGATTCATGAACACTTCTGATTTCAGGGAAACGTCTTGGATTTCACCTTCAACTGTTTATGTGTGTTGCAATCTGTGAAACAAAGAGAGAAAAACAGAAAGTCCCCGAGATTTTTATTTGATTCCAGTCAGAGCTGAACCAGAACCATCTGTCAAGAGGACGTTTTTTGTAAATTCCCTGATATGATTACATTGCAAACAGATTGACTGGTGATGTCCTAACAAGAATAAGACCTAATGGACAAACAACTTGAGGTCAGAGGGCGGCCACAGAAATGTTTAGTCTCATAACTCAGCCTCACTCATGTCAAATATCCACTCATCCAATGATCCACTTTGTTTCTAAGGATTCCAGAAGTTAATCCTACACTTTTCAATTCTTTTCTTTATTTTTTTCACTCATCTAACTCTAAACAGTGAGCCCTTGACTGGTTCTCCTCGATCAAGTTAACAAAGCGGCTGCAAAAGGTGTATATTTTTTATCTGAACAGGTTCGACTTGCTGCGTTCATCAGAAAAACTGAATGACTATAAACTGAGAGGGGAGATGAAGGTGACTACTGCACATTCATCTGTCTGCAGGAGGAGTGATGGATGGACAGAATGATGGAGGGACTGGAGAAGAGAAATTACAGTAGGTAAAGCTCTGTTCGGTAATTAAATTAGTCACAGTAAAGGCCGTAAATAACTGAGTAACATCCACTGACAGAATTACAACCTGTTTACTGGAGGTTATAGCTGCTGACAGACACACACACACACACACACACAACAATGGCTCCATCCACAGAGGAGCTGCAGTTCCTGAGAAAATGTACAGAATACACCAACACCTTCAATAAGAGAACAATCTGTCAAAAACAGTCACACACTTCTATCAGGGGCAATTTGGGGGCTCAGCTTTTTTTCCCAAGGACACGTCTCCTAGAGACTGGAGGAGCCGGGCATCCATCCACCCACTTTCTGATTAGTGAACGACTGGCTCTACCTCCTGAGCCACAGCTGCCTGAGCCAAGAAAAGAGCTCAAACTAAAAGTTAAATGACTGCAAATTTATAAACCTGTTGGTTTTAAGTAAAAAATCCTTCAACTAACGTGCAGAGAAAACGATTAGAAAACATTTTAAAGGCTTAGCGTGAAATGAAATCCCAGGAAATGCAAACACAGCTTGTTCTTACTCTCCTCTTCTCACATGAGTGTTTCTATGGCCGATCATCACTTGTGTGTCTGCAGACTCTGACTTATCACTGCATGAAGTCTTTGGCTGTGACAGCAGAGTTCTTCAGGTGCAGTCGCGTCAGAGTGTTTCATAAATATAGGATCTTGTTTCCCTGCTGCTCTGCTCGTCCATCAGAGCGACTGCTTCTCCTTCCGCTGGGTGTGGCACAGACGCAGCCCCCTGACCTCGGTCTGCACGTCTGCACTGTGACACAGCTGCTGCGGCCATTTTGGCACTAAGACCGGATTGGCTGGCAGATCTCAGATTTACTTAAGTGTAACTGCAGAGATAGTCAATCACTGTTGCACTGTAAAAGGAGCTATAAAGAAGAGACAGGAGGAGGAAGAGGAGAAGTGGTGCGGCAGCCATCGCTCCAACCAATTCACTTTGGAGTCTCCTACATGTTTCATTACTGAGATTGCACTGCAAAGGGCAAGCTGTCTGGAAACAGTGTGATAAAGCACACACGCACACACACATAGAGCCATGAATAATTTGTGTTCATCGTGACCATGACACATGAGGCCTGCAGAATCTGACCTGGAAGTGTCAGAGAAAGCAGTTTTATGTTCAAATAATAGACTCAGCTTTTTATTTTAAACCAGTTTCTTCTATCAGGGCAGCACAAACAGTCAATCCATTTGTTCTTTTAATCAATATTCTGGGTTTTCGAGGCTTCAGAAACAGTTTATCACCTCAACTTGACAAAACTAAAGACTCTAAATGGAATTTTAACAACAGCCTTGATATTTTGTTGCATATAATTGAAATGCAAATGTATATATTTTGAGTTAAATCCCACTTCAAATAGCACTCTGAATAATTTCCCTGTCATGTACGCTTCATGCAAAGTAGACAGGCGGTAGTTTTCCAGGATGTGAGCTTCACATATTTCCTCACGCAGCTGACATAGTTTTCCTATCGTCTGCTGCCACGGCTGATAATTCTAATTTTACCTCACGGGTGGATACCATGATGAATACCAGGGCCTGGCTGTGTAAGCTTTCGCAATGATGAACGAGCAGGGAGTCATAAATCCTGCTCCTGTTGAACATGGATCAACTCTACACACTGACCACATTCCTAAAAACAGCAAACTAGTTTCTGTGAAGACTTTCCAGATTTATCCCTGAAAAATGCTGATGTTTTGGTATCCTGTGTTGACACGGTGAAAATATTTTTAATACAACAAAGTGTTAAATAAACAGGCTTTATGAAATGACTCCAAGGGACATACATGAGGGGGTCTCTGGTCTATTTTCAATCTTGTAGGGGGTCTTGGCTGAGATAATATTGAGAACATCTGCTCTGTCAGGTAGTGAAATGTGTTGAGCAGCAGGATCCTGGTGTTCTGCCACTTTATAGAAGCTCAAGTTAACATCCTTAAATCCCCCTTTAGTTTGATTCTAATCTCCAGAACACACAAATGTTTAGTTTTTCATGAGACAAGACAAAGAAAAGACACAAATGCTAAGAAGAGAAAGCCTGGAATCATATGACTGCACCCCTAATGTGAAGCCATAATGTATTGATCACCCCCTGGTGGCTGGCTCAGGTACAGGTCATTAACCCAACTTTAATGGAGCAAACTAAAATGTCGATGTACATGTCAAATGCATTTTATCAAAGACGGTTTCTGCTACTCAGTTATTTGATGAGATGAAAACAGGGTGACTTATTTTGATTGACAGCCGAGACCAACTCTTTATAGGTTGGTTATGTATATCGATGAATCTTCACTACTGCTCAGACTGTCCCAGCGATCGGATCTAGGATATTTTGGCTTCATTTGTGGACGGTGGATGGAAGTGGAGACCAACTTTATATATACATACATATACATATATATCTTTACAAAATCAAAAATATAAATCTACCCAACAGACACCACATTGCACTTTCACTTGTGCTCCAACTGGCCTTGAGTGGCCTCGAATAAATATTCTAGTAGACTGACATTCAGTATTAATCTGTTTCTTCAAGCTTTGAATGAGTGTGATTCAACAGCTAATCAACAAATAGACACAACTCTCCTGTGAAGCCGGTATCTTGTCTTGTCTATAATGCAGCAGCACTTATCAACAGAGGTCGACTCTATTGTTTATCTGTTTTTCCGCTGCTGCAGCCACATCCATTCAGAACCTCTGTGTTCTCCTGTGTCACAACAACCACACACATCAACAGCTCTGACGTTCACTGGTGGTCTGTAAGTTAAGCTGACAAAGCAGTCAAAGGAATCAGGGTGAGTTACAGGTCTGGCACCGGTCCGACATGCATGTATGTATGTGAGGCTGCAGATTTCTGGATGTCTGTGTGTCTCAGCTCCGAGCTGTGACTCGAGGTTCATCAGCAGACAAAGAAGCAGGGAGGTGATGAGAAAGGAGAGTCAGCGGAAAGATCCTCTTACCATGATGAGGCCGGTGGTGATGGGATCATTGCAGCCGTGGCACAGCTCCCCAAACCTGGCCCAGTAGTCCTTCTTGCAGAAAAGCCGTCCATCTTTCTCGTAATACCAGTGGGACAGCGAGGCGCTGCACTCACAACATCTGACAGGAGAGAAGAGGCAGAGAGCAGTTAGGTAATTGAAGATAAAATCATCATCATACGAGTAACACATACAAATCCAGAAATGCCAGTTGAAGTGCTAGGGCTCAGGTCAACATCCCCCAGAAAATATTTCAAGTGAAATTTACCGATCAGGATAATAGTTGATCAGTTGTTCATTAATCAAGTAACTGACAAATCAAGACTCAATCTGAGGTAGTATTAAGCTGCTTTTTACATTTATTTTAGCAAAAACAGCAGAAACAAGGTGGCAAGCATCATCACTCCCTTACTAATTATCAGTTAGGACCTTTAAAATGAACCAGATTAGGTTGTTTTTACGTCAACACTGTATGACGTTGCACTGGACTCTGTAAAACCCAGCTCTATTCCTCCTAATGACGCCATGCAGGGCCCCAAATTATAGTTGTCATGGTGATAAAAGTCTCTTAGGCCCAATCCTATTTGACCCATAGGCCCTAGCCCTCAGGCTTTCCTCTTCAATTGCACATTCACATGTGGGGTCAGTCTTTCACAATACCTGTTGGGATGAAGGGGAGGCCCTTTCCCTCCACCCCAACAAGTATCCAGACACACTACGCCTACACGGCAAACACGCAAGACGGAGGGGGATGGCTAAGAGCTGGGGAGAAGGGGTGAAATGGGATTGGGCCTCAGTGTCTGTCACAAACCAGCCCAGCCGACGAGGAACATATGAGATCACTCCAAAAAACACCACACAACAATATCATTGTGGTGCACGACTACAACAACATGCTTTCCAGTTTCAGACTGTGTGTATTTACTCTGACAACCACAGGGACTGTCATATTTAGTGGTTAAACATGTCATCAATATGTAGAGCACAGGAAGAAAGAACACTTTGTGAAGGATAATGGGAACCATGATAAAGGAACCAGTTATATAAAGTGCATATGTGCACAAACATGACCATCAGGGAGGAGTCTTATTAGTCCTATATTGACTCTGCAGTGACACAGCTCGACCCATACAGACTCATGTGTCCCAGGAGCTTTTGTTGGACTCAGCAGGTTTAAACTGAACCAGCAGGTAGAACCTCACTGACCAGACATCGTGTCTCCATCTGCACCTACCCACTCATACAATGTCTGTAAACACATCAGCCGCCACATTTACTCTGCATCTGTCCATAAATCTAAATGTGTGCTAATCCCCTGGTCTGTAATGTACACATCGTTCATTAATCAGTCAATGCCCTGCTTACGTGCTTGCAGGCTTGTGTCTGCATGTTTGTAATCTCTCTAAATCGGTGTGTAACAGTCAGTGAGTGTGTAAGTGAGTGTCTGCAGACCTCCACAGCAGAGCTTACCTCACATCATCTGAAAATCAACCCCGTCTGCTCTAACATATCAGGAGGTTGTGGAGCAGAATATTTCATCTCATCACAGTTTGTCTCTTGTGCCGACTGCCCAATCATTTTAATTGACTCATTTAGTAAAAAATGTTGTTTCTTGGTGTCTGGATGTGATGTAGGGATGAAAACAGTGGCTCTGACTTACTGAAGAGACTAAAGATATGTTGCATTTTTTAAACTTAATTTAAGTAACATTATTTTGCAATATTTCATGTTATTTGATTTTATAGCATCAGATATAGAAATCACACTACAAAAACAGTGGGTTAGGGTTTACCACCTGTTAGGACTGTTAGCTGACAAAAGAAGAAACTGCAATGCACAATTTCAATCGACATATTGATTCGTCAGTTACTGGAAACATAATGAATGGGTCAACTATACTAAAATAATAATTAGCTGCAGCTCTCACTCACTCTCTGTTCTGCAGGGGGTTGAATTTGAACAAAATCTATAGTGTTACATCCACTCTGCAGTCAAACCTGTTTGTGTGTGGTTGGTAAAGTAACAACTGGTAAACCACTCAATATGACTTTGTCACAGTCTTGCACGCACATGACCTTGCAGTACATACTGACACAATTTATTTATTAGACACATAGACACACACAGACACACCCTCTCCCTCCAGTGTCTGGGTGCAGAGCGTCACCACAACTCAGCAGATTGTAGCAGAGCAGCTTCGGGTATGCAGTGTGTTGCAGTGGGTTTCGGTGAGCGGGGGGAGGAGGAGGACACTTGGAAGTGGGTCAAGGCTTTCAGAAGACATCTACTACTCACATGGCTCTTTGTGCCACTCAATAACTGTCCTTCACTCCACGCACACTCACACACGCCCACGCCAACACACACACCCTGCAGAACCCTGCCAAACCCCTTCAGGGGCAAAGTCTTACCTGGGGAGGGTAGCTGCAGTTAAATGTGCATGCAGATACTCTGCACGCACACACACACACACACACACACACACACACACACACACACACACACACACACACACACACAGACTAAGAGTGATTTTAATGCACTGAGGTTGAGCTCCTTCATGGAAGCGTCTCTTGGAGCTGGGAGTGGCAGCAGAGGATTAAAGATATGGGTGAATACATTAGTGACTCCCAGATGGAAATGCAAAAATCTCTGCCTTCGGGACAATAATCTTGACTCACAAGTATAAGAAAAAAAAGAGAAACACACAGTTTCAAACCCTAAATAAGGGAAAACCACAATACAAATTTAGTTTGTGTCTTGCATGGTTTTGTGTGCTCAGATTTGGGCATTTTTGTGCAACTGAGTTTGTGTGGGGATGAGCATTGACGTGTAAGAGGATTATCAGTGTGAAAGACTCTGCTATGATGCTCCCAAAACCAGTTTCTCACACTCAGCTAAGCCTTGGCACCTCGCTGTGCAAAAATGCAAAATTCAAAAGCAGAGAAAAACTAAATAATGCATGTCCCTTTGCTTAGCAAGGAAAACTGAAGTTCACGATGAACACACAGAGAGGAATGAATAAGAAAATATCTGTGAGTCTGTATGGAAAACACATTATAAGAAAGGAAAATAAAAGAGGGTTGATTTAAGAGACAATGACCTTGGAAACAATGAAAAAGTCACAAGTTGCTCGGACATAAATAACAAGTGAGAGGGAGCAGACGCTGTGAGAGCCAGCTGTATCCCCTGAGGGGCAGGAAACAACCAGTGACGGAGCAGAGGAGACAAATCCCTGATGGAATTACCTCAAAATGTCTGACAGGGTAATAAATTCCTTTTTTCCAGGTCAAAAGCCAGCAGCCTTTTCCTCAACCTCTCACCTATAACATCTGAAACCAGCTGAGTGCTGTCACATTCACTTACTCGGTGTTTATAATCTGTTAGAAGCTACTTTTCATTATCTGGAAGAGAATATGTTAGTTTTAGGTCGGTGTGAGACAGGCAGCGGGCCAGGGACATTTTATTTTGACATTTCTTAGTTTTTTTGGGGAAGATTTTGAAATATTTCACCATATCTGCACCTATTTCACCAGAATCATATAAGTCAACATCAGGCAAAATCAACTCTCACAAATATGCAACATGACGAGGTGGAGAAAAATTTGTTTTAGAGGTGACAAGGTAAAATAGAACATGAAATCTTATAATGTCACTCAGGAGAGCACATACCTCCGCCAAGGCCTAAAAGTCCCCTTAGATTCAATCAAGCTGCAAATGATATCATTGCCGAAAAAAATCTGCCTAATTAATTTATCAAGACTCATTAATTATTATCTTGAAAAAGGCCGGGGGAAAAAATGACCCTATCTCTCAATGTTGAAGACAGTGAAACAGATTCCTAGATCAGCCCCCTGATTTGAAACCGCACCATAATTTAATCTTGGTGAAAACATAATATTTTTAGTGAAGGTAAAAATGTGCTTAGGATCATTTCATAAAGATCTTTTTTTTCCCATGGACATATATCTATTATATTCTATATATAATATTATAGATTATAGATTTTCAAGTGTGTTTGTAAACTGTAAATGATTAACACACCAGATAAATGATCCACATGCTCTGTATTAGTCTGTAATTATTCATATTCATTATTCCCTCATTTATCTAATTGGACAGTTTCAGGATGTGATTTGTTTTTGAACGACTCCGCATCTATTCATCAGGCTGACGTCCAACCCAGGTCAATACCTCACATGATTAACTTGTCCCCGCTGATATGAATGAACCGGGAAGAGGCAGGTCTGAGATGATGAAGGAGTCAAAACCCCTGAGGAGCTGATGAATCTGATGAAAATGTAAATATATCCAAGAAGACTTAAGGACACACAGGTGATGACAAATAGGGAAAATGTCTCATCTGCCTTCACCTCTGACCACTCATCTTGTACAACATTCCAGCACATTTACATTACAATGGGTGTATTACTTACTTATATTAAAGATGTCGCTGCGATAATTATGAGTTTTTTTCACTTTTCTTGTGTTCTATGGATTATTGATGATGAATAATGCACAGCAGATTATTTAGAATGAAATATAATCAGGGTCATCTGTCTGTGAAAATGAACAGGACAAAGGTCTCTCAGAAACACACACACACACATACAGATAAATGACAGATATGGAGATGGAAAATTAATTATTAATTAGGGGTAAATGTCGTCTGTTGGTGAAACTGGATTGAAATAAAGAGCTCTGTAGTTCTGTGTGTGTGTGTGTGTGTGTGTGTGTGTCTGTGTGAAACATGAATCTAGTCAGCAGCTGCTCCACTAAACTGTGCAGAGTACGGGAATGGCACAAATATCATCTACACTACAAGTCTGAACCAGGGCAGAAACTAACAGCTGTTTCGTCCATCAATTCATCTTGAGAATTTTTTTTCATTAAATTAAGTCTAATAAACTGAAAAACATTGAAAAGATGTCCATTACAGCTGCACAAATCCAAATGTAAAGTCTTAAATGGACCTGTTTTATTAATTAAAACTTTAAACATAAAATGTTTTACTATTTTTGCTAAAAATATAAAGGCATTGATTGACTGTCAAAATATATTTAAATATGAATAGATCATCTATTATATTTCTGTCAAACAGCTCATCCATTAAAAAATCACAGCAGCTCTCCTTTGAACAAAGTAATGCAAAAACAAGCAGTTCTTTATTCACTCTGTTTTCAGATGTGTCCTTGAATGTCTCACAGTGAAATATAACCAGAATTTAACCTGACTCCCACACAAACCGTGCTGATCATGCAGTTCTGGTCAGCGTTTTGTGATGTGTGGGTGTGTGTTGTGTGTTGTGTGTTTATGTGTGTGTGTGTGTATGTGTGAGTACTAAGATGTAGCTATAGGTCATTAATTGACGTGCAGGCTGACACTGCTACAGGAAGCAGGAGGAGTTAAAAGGAAACCGTGTGTGTGTCCTGGCAGAGGTGTGGAGCAGAATCATTACCAGCTGACAGATGCACATTTATGAGGAGCTACATCTCTCTCTCTCACACACACACACATACAGATGCAGATGTGTGGATCTACTCATTAAATATTAAGTTCCTCTGTGTGGAGCTCAGAAGGACATCCATCTCCTTCCTGTCTGCAGAGGCAGCAGACCTGACAGCAGAAATGCTTTGAGTACTTGGGATCAATAAGTCGATTCACTGGTTGACCCAGCCTTCCAGTACAATCATGAAAAATCAGACGTTAAACGTCAAGTGAAAGTCTGACAGACACAAATGTGTCAACTGCAGGAAACCGTCCCAGTGCTCAGCAAATGCTACTGGACCTGCTGGCGAAGCTGATACCCACAGACAAAGACAAAATACAGCCACTGGGAAAAAGACAGGGGGGCTGTGGGTAAGAGGGATGAACACAGACACACACGCACACACACAGACACACACACACACACACTCACACACACACACAGACACACGGACAGCTGAAAGTCAAGCTGAGAAACCACCAAACTGTCTGGGGAAGACCCCTCTCTTTCCCCTCTGGGGAGACATAAATAGACGAGGATTCCTCATTCAGAGCCAAGATTTCCTCTTCCAGGAGGATTACTAATACACAGGCAAATATAACAAGACAGTATCCTCATCAACAAATCTATGATACGACTGTGGAAAATAAATGTAGAAGGTAGAGAATTTACATTTGGTGACTGATGAACGGTTCGTAGCAACAAAGAGACAAAAAAGAGAATCTTTTTGAAATGCAGAGTTTATAGAACTATGAAGATGAAGTCTTCTTTAAATCAGGGCAAAGTGGGAAATACATGTACAAACAATAATATACTATGTTTTGCGGAGATGTATCTAATAATTATCAAATTTTTGTTGGAGAGAATATTTTTAAACCCTTAAGAGAGATTCTGCACAGACTGTATAAAGTTGCATCTTGTATCTATCGCAAAAAAGCTGGAACCAAAAATAAAGAGGAACCCCTGAACACAACAGACGGATACAGAACGTGAAGGAAGAACTGACACTGTGACATCTTCTCTGCAAACGACAGAGACGTGGTCTCATCTCAGATGAGATAACGTCTACGACATAAAGTCAACAGAAGAAAAATCCAACCACAGTGGTTCCCATATTTATAAATATATGTATATTTAAACATATATTTACTTTTGGTATATAAATTGATAATAAATGTACTGATATAAGCACCTTTGTTATTACTTATAGACACACCCAGCACACAGGCGCACACACACACACACACACACACACACACACACACACACACACCTCCATCTCGTTCCCACACTTCCCTTTCGGTGCCCCTTGTTTAATCAACTCCCACTCCTCCCCCTTCCCCTTCCCATGGCAACGGAGAATGCCATGGCGATGATGTCACCCTCCAACATAAAGAGGCATTACCTCATCGCCTTCTACAAAAAATCCCTAAGAACTCCCTTAACCAATCAGGTTTAAGACTGTACCCCTTTTATTATAAAATGTGTATTTACAATTGGAAATAACCTATTCAATGCATATAGTAATAAAGGATAAAAGGAACAAAATAAGTAAAGGGTTTATCTTCAAGACAAGATTTTCATATACAGATAAATGTTGCTTTAAATAATGGTGCAATCAAATCAATATTTGCCTTGATTAGCTTTGATTAGCTTAATTCAAGTTGAAATAAGCTTCCTCACTGCTTCTGTTACACATGTAAACATTATTTTAATATGTTTATATATTTTTTATATATTTCTTTATTGTTGTCTGATTCATGCCAGTACAACTACAGGGCTGATGCTCAATTGACATTTCTGGTGTTTTCACTACATGAAAACCACCATGTGTGGCTGAAGAGGGCGCTGTTGCTCAGTAGAAGTTACATTGTTTTGCTTTAACTTGTAATTTATTTTACTGTTGACCTGCTAGTCACCTTAGTCCCTGCAGGTCAAAGCTGCTTTTGTTTTTGACTTGGACTGATTTGATGTTGACACCAGGGCAGCCTTCATGCTGGACACCCACCCACACCCATCCTCAACTTACTGTTCCCCTGACATTGGTAAACTCAAGCTCAGTGGCACTGACACCAGAATTAAACTGCTCCTAAATAAATCAAAAAGCTGTGGAGGAAAGCAGGTTGGGAATTTTAATCAGTGGAAATAATTGCAGGCTGCGTAGCCCGGGCTCTGCAGAACAAATGTTTCAGACGCGCTCTTTATCCAAGGCTCGCTGGTCTATTCAGCTGATAAACAGGGGCACTGGCAGACTGTGAGTGAAGGATGTGCACGGCAGCAGTTTCCTTTGTGATTGTTAAGCTGCGTGGACTGACTGACTGTCGGCACAGTCGGTCTGGGCCCTTCACACTTGTTTCACTGTGGGGAAATGATAAAAGGTCTCAGTGAGCTCTGGGAACCACCATGAGTGTTGTTCACTGGGATTCAGGAGAGACAGCAGAGGCCTCATTCACTAACAGCTCTCTTTGTGCTGCTGCTGTTTCATTTACAGCAGCCAGTTCCACATCTCCTCTTTTGTTGACGGTCCCTCACTCACTCACATCGCTTACTGGGACACTTGATGCAGTGAAGCCTTCGTCGATGTTTTAATTTACACCACTGCTTTTTCCTCTGTTAAAAAAATAAAATGTCTGCTATTAAAAGATAGACTTTATTAATAGAATGATTTCATATGTTTTATTTTTAAAATGTCATATTAAAACTAAAACAATCTTCCTGATCTGCATCCAGAGTAATTAGAAACTCTGGTGTCATGCACTGGTTTGTATCTGCAACAATCACTGCACCATTTGGGCGATACTAGCTGTCAATCACACCGTATCCACGCCCCGATGCATACTGTGCTGTAAAATAAACATCATGATGTGTCAAAGAAGACTGATGTTATAAATCTAGTGAGAAGTCAATTTTTAGGGACTTCTTTAGAAACTTTCTGCAACCAGAGGAGTCGCCCTATGGTTGATCATTCAAGAGAATACAGGTTTAAGGTACATAACACTGGATTCACTCTATACCTGGAGTCTATGTCTATTATCATATGCAGTCAATGATCAATAGAACCACACCTGAAGTGAAAATATGAAAATATGGCAAATAACAATTTGATTGGTGATATAAACACTTTTCGTGGACTTGTCCGATAAGACTACATTGTATCCACTGACGCCATGTTGCAGCTGCCAATAGAGACGATCTACTGGACCGATTCCAAAAGTTAAAACCATTCATTTAAACACCTACAAATATAAACACAAGGTTGAGCAATTCTGAAATTCCCCTTTAAGTTTCCCAACAGTTTTTTAACTAAACAAAAAAGTTGAAGCCTGCTTTTTAAATAAAGATTATAAAATGTCTAAGGTGTATGAAAGCAAAGTCTGTATAGTTTTTTTCAAACGATTAAGGTCAAACATAACTGACTACTCAACACAAGGAGAACAAGGGCGTTAATCTTCCTTTCTTTAATCATATTCAGGGTTTAAGTCTGGACTCTATCTGCTCCAAAAGCGACAACATTGAATTTTCACAGTGTGATTAAAAGTACGGTAGTGGAGCCAAAGGTTAGAGTCTGGGGAACAGCCGATTAATCAAAATGCGCCAACACACAGGACGACTCCTTTCTCCTGTCTGTACGTTATCAGCAGGTCGAGGCCCTGAGGCGTCACGGTGACGAGGAGCAGGAGTCACTTGGGCAGACAGAGTGTGAGAGGAGAATATTCATTACTTTTTTTAATGACCTACTTTAATATCTAACAGCTTAACTATTCTGTAGATTGAAAATCACACATGAAAATATATTTTTATAAAAGTATATCTAAGTGCATCAACTCATGTCTGCAGTTGGCTCAATGAGAGCATCGTGAAAAAAATTTCAGAATAACAAATGTGTAGGCAGATAACCTGTACAGTACCATATCAATAAATTAATTTATACAAGCTTCTGGTAGGACTCCATCTATAAAAGCAAGCCCATCCACACGGTAGTATCTGTCAATCACACAGTATCCACCTTAATAGGACCATAATTAAAAAATTTAAATGACATTTAAAAGAAAAGGATTTTCTTTTGTCAAGAATAATTTATAATACATAATAATAATAACAATCCTTACAATTTAAAAAGGGCCTCACTGTCTTTCAGTGCCTGTCAGTACTCGGGCCCAATTAAATTAAATTAAATTAAATTAAATTAAATTAAATTAAATTAAATTAAATTAAATTAAATTAAATTAAATTAAATTAAATTAAATTAAATTAAATTAAATTAATCAATCCTGCGCACTCCACTTCTGCGCAGGAGGTATATAATTATTATTTTTTATTTTTTTATTAATTTTCTCATAGACCTTTATAATAACTGACTTTGTTAACCAGTGGAGTCTCCCTCTGCTGGTCATTCGAGAGAGTATTGGTTTGGCTTCACTTTCTGGACTCTCTATATACATATACTTATATACTATATTTTCATATAGGGTCTGTCATTATAGACTATTAATAATAAATCTTTGCGGCTGCCAGGTTGTAGAAAATCCTCCTCCAGCACTTTTTTAATGCTACAATCATTAGTGAGATCCCTCCAGCAAACAAATCTGCAGATATTTATAGTGGATAAGTCATAAATAAACTGTTCCACAATAATCCAATAAGTCTAAACTTGTAAACATTGATAAATAATTTAAAAATGGATTTCCGGCCAGATGGTCGGCAGCATTTATCCGGATAATGAGAGTTCAGACATTTCAGTGGAGAAACGATGAAGAGCTTCTGTTTATATTTCTGACTTATAACTGATTCGAAATTAAATAGGTTAAATGGTTTGTTAAAGAGTAAAACAGCAATAATTAGTTTTGAAACCCTGTTTAAAAGTTTCCAAATCAATAACACACACACACTTGCACACACACACAGACACACACCACACACACACACCTACACACACACACACACACACACACACACACAATGTACCTTGTGAAAACACTATGTCGTATCGTGACAGCAACATTCATCTATAACAACCAGACATGCAGATGATGTGAGACACATCAGCGTTTGATTCATTGTCCTGCTCTGAAAACAGGAATTTCTGGACGCACACCGCAGACAGAAGTGTGACACATAACGAGAAGTGGGAGACAATCTAAAGAGAAATGAGCAATTCACATAAACCACGTTTCAATAACGTCGTCCCTCTGGTAAACCCTGTTTATTAAACTGTGGGTCTGACTGGAGCCTGCAAGTGGGATTTATGCATTTTAAGAAGCTGTTGTTTGTTTCATTTGTGTCAGTTGAACAGCTTCTGCGTGGAGACATGATGGGAAGTGAAACATCAGGTGTGAGAGACAGCTTCTGCTGAACCATGGTGAGAGCATTCAGGAACCTGAGCTTAAATCACCTGTGTTTAATGTTTTGAATCAATTCTTTCTACTTTTCTTTTTTACTCAATTAAATTAACCTATGGGCTTTAGACTAGTGTTTAGAAAACCAAAAGCTCATTAGGCCTTTTATAGGAAACAAGAAAATATAAATATAAGTACAATTTGGTGTTTGCCAGAATTTGTTAGCTTTACTTTTTGTATTTAACAGAAACACTAGTGCATATTGAAACTAAACTGGAACGCAGCAGAGATGATACCTCAGCCAGGGTACAACAGCCTCCTCATGAAACAACATTTTAATTCACTAGATCCAGATTTCCATTTGGATCTGCACCAAATTACACACACACATGAATATATCAGCCCCTGAGACATGCCTGATATTTTCATCGAGGTCAATGAACTATTCTCTGAGAAATCAACGAAAACATCTATCTCACAATTTTAAATAAAGAGAAGAACATTCCCAGACCTATACCCCCTGATCCAGATCTGTACCGGTAACAAAATAGTGTCAAAGTCAGCCATTGAAGTTTTTGACTTGCTAGTCTGGAAAACATGAGACTAATTATGTAATTTCTTCCTTGGAAAATGTAATAGACAATTTTGTGATGTTTCATTTACAAAACACTTGTCCAATTAATGAAGGAAAAAGTCGTATTCAGTCGACTGCACAAAACAAGCATGATTAAATAAGTTATTTATATGATAAAATAATCATAAACGATACAAATCTAGTAAGCTCTCAGATTAATGTTTAGCTTGAACAACCAGACACATTCATCTATTATAAGGATGCCGTTTACTGAAAGATCAACAAACCTCTTCTGCTGGAGCCACTGGGACTTTCGTTAAGTCTATTGTCCTGAGTGATAACATGATAAACCACAGACTCAATAATCATCCACTCACATAACTTCCTTGGTTCACTTACTTTGAGAGTTGCAGTCTGTCACTGCACTGGACCTTTGCTGACATGTCAGTGGTGGGAGTGAGGGTCTTGTTTTGACAGGCAGAGGAACGACTCATGTCAGCAGCTCTGATGTTCAACAGCTCGACCAGCCTCACACTCCCTCTCTGCTTCACTGGCTCAACCATCAATGACTCTCTCCCCCTCTGTCTCTCTCTGTCTCTACTTCCTCTCTCAGCGACGCTGCACCCAGGGGTCACGCTTCTTCTTTGAGCATTTCCTGTCGTCTGTCCCTGTGGGAGCAGATATGACCCTGCAGATGTCACAGGGCTGATGGCTTCTTCTTTTTAAAACCCCCATGTAGTAGTGCTGGGCGATATGGCATAAAACTAATATCGTAGTATTTTTAGGCTATATCGCGATACACAATATATATATGGATATTTTGAAATCTCCTCTAAATCAGTTGTGGATTATGGAGGAAACTGTGTTTTCAGTGTTTGATTCTACATCAACAAAGTCACTGACCGGCTGCTTCACGTGCTCTGATCTCACTGTGTAGCGGAGTGAGGGGGGGCAGACAAGTACCCCTCACTGCAGTGTGCAATTCAGGGTGGTGTCCGAAGTGAGCGGAGTCAATCATTAGTCTCAAAGACACCACCAAGTGGCAGAAGCCATGCAGCACATGAACAAATGTGACTACTGCTTGAACATACCATGAACGCTGCTTCCTAATTGGATATGTAACACTATATTTGTAAAAAATAATTGCCTTTGATATAAGAAAGAAGGTTGAAACAATTTTGATTAATGTTAGCTGAATTCAAATATATTCAAATAAAAAATTGTCGGATCCCCTATATAAACAACATCACGAGATACCTTTTGTGGGTGTTTTAAGTCCACAAAATATTTTGGCAAATATCTATAAACAACAATTTGCATATCAATGCAGATAAGTAAAAAAGCAGATATGTATAACATTTTCTGCACTGAAAACATCAGATAAAACAAATCGGTTCAGTTGCTCATTTTATGCAGGACTTTCACTTGTAAGGGAGTATTTTTACATGAAAGTATTTCTGAGAGTCAGAGTATTTCTTCCACCACTGGTGTCGTCGGCTAATTCACTGATTTACAGTAAGTTACACAGAAGAAGAGAGTCAGTCCAATGATGGAGGTTAAATCCCATGTGGATGTCTCAGTCTCACATCACCATAGAAACTGTTGCTATGGAGCACAGCATTAGAGACTAACACAGTTATCAGGATCTGGACATGTTTAGGGCTAAAACTGAGATGTGTTACATGAGGAGAAAAACATGTCACTCTTTACACGTCTGTTTTATAAACCGAATACATGTGATTATTTTTATGTCAATCAACGAATCAATTAAATGATGATCACTACTCTACTGTGTTAGATCATCAAAGCTCACTTGTTATATCAACTCTAGAGAACCAGTAACACAGAGGGAGGTCAGTGTTGCACATTATGATTTATTTACTCCCTCAGCTCAGTCACCAGTCCAACAATAAATTATCTTGTTCTGCCTCCATCTTTTTCTGCAGCTTCTGTTACCGGGAGTTCATCTGCAGGCAGAAACAGCTGAGTCACTGCAGCTCTTCACTGTGTCTTCTACTGAAAAAACTTCCCTGCAGAACGGAGATGCAAAACTAAATCTGGTGCACATTCATATTTCAGCAATACAAAACTTTCTACATCTGTATTGTGATTACTGTTCTTTAGCAAGAGATTTGCTTCAATTTCTTTTTTTAACCTTTCAAATTTACAAATCGATCCCTTCATGTAAATCCTAAATCATTCAGTAGTCAGTGGCAGTGATGTTGTTCTGCAGAGTGAGTCAGGGCGTAGACACCTGCAGTCAGAAATGTGTCTGCACAGGAAGACAGTAGAGGAGCTGCAGACTTTGTATCAGCTCATCCTGAACGAGAAGCAGATTTGACTAAACTATTTCACTCTCACATGAAAACGTGTACAGACAGAGAATGAAAACTGTATCCATATATGATTAAAGATTGAAGAGCCCACTTTTGACTGCATACGACATCAGGTGACGTAAAGTGTTCGTGCTATGACACAAGCCTCTGTTGTCCTTTGGGACTCAGCAGTGACTGTGAAGCAGAAATAGTTTTAGTGAGAACAGGACAGAGCTGCTCTGTGCTGCAGAGACACTGCAGCAGGAGTTCACCGCTTGAATACAAATATAAAGATGTTGAAAAGATGTTGATTCACTTCATCTGGTTTCAAGTACATTTCCAAATCTGTGTTAAGAAAAGATATGATCATGTACATATTTCTGTATCGTTTTATTGATTTTATTGCCCATTTTTTTATACTATTTTGCTCTTTTGTCTAACTCTTTAAGGGAATTTCCCCCATGTTCTTTTTTCAGCTTATCTCTTTTATTATCAAAATAATAACAGGAAAGGGCATTATTTTGAATAAATATAAGCTGCCGTTTATGTTATATAAATCTACATAATGGCCGGAGATAACAGGAAATGAATATATTTTCTTTTAAATAAAAACCATGAAACCAACACAATACTCATAAGCATAAATCCTCTTATTCCTCATATGTAGAGGCACTCAAGGTTTTTAGTGCCGTCATAAGGATTCTACACCTTCATACTACACAGGCTTCCTCTGTTCTTTAATGGCAAGATCAACATTAACATAATCTCTTCCACCCCCCTGGAGAAGACAAATAAACCGACCCAGAGATCCCCCACGAGAACTCAGACAGAGGACACCTGGGACGTACATGCTAGCAGTGGTAGTATATATTTTGTTGTTATTTTCTAACTGATCATGAAACATTTTTGATATTGATTTTCTTTTTGTGTTTATGAATATCCTAACAAAGAAAATTGTCTCATAAATGTATTAATTCTTCAGATCAATAAAAATCATATTGGTGGTTGACTCATAATTCTTGGCCCAGAATCGAAGTCACAGTCTGTGTAGTCGAGCATTGGGAACCGATCCAGTTTTAGAACAGTTCACAGTGAGAACATGGCTGCATTTCCCATGAAACCACCAGTTCAGTAAACCACTGTTATTTCTGACAAGCAGTTTTTTTCCCACCAAAAGGGACTTGCTACAATCTCTACATAACACTGTCACTTTCATTTATCATTCCTTCTCTCCTCCTCTCCCCTCTTCTCTCCTCTCTTTTTCCCTCCTCCTCTCTGACATGTATTTGTTTGGATTTAAGTTCCCACAAGTCAAATGTTCCCCAGAAGTCTTGTTAAATCCATATTAAATCCTCCTCCTCCGTGGTGATGCTGTCCCCTCTCAGGATGTGGATCTGGGTCAGACCAACATTCCTATGTTCCAGACCTGTTTTTTTTCTATGAGGAAACATCACAATGATTTCTGAGAAAAACACTTTCCTATAGGCTATAACTAACTAAACTGAAGACTTAGTAACTGACATGGCTTAAGTGCTTTATATTTAACACTTCTGTGATGTGTTGTGACTGCATGGTGGACATGGAGAAGCTGTGAAGCTGAAGCTGTAGGCGGATATCAGACACCTCTAAGAAGTGTGAATAAGGACAGTTTATGTCAAAACAGAGCCCTGGGCTCAGGGAGGTAAACGGCCTCCATGAGAGAAACACTGTCTGATCATTTCTATCTCTTTTTAGTCCTTTTTGCCTCTTTGTTGTGGTTTTGAATCACTTGTGCATCGTTTTGTGTCTCTTTGGTCACTTTGTGTCTTTGAACTGAGGTCAATATATAACTTTATATTGGCCCAGTACCCCCCTGACCTCTCGGGCCCCCTGGCATGTGCTCTGTGGCCCAATCGTTCATCAATAACTGCACTGATATCCCACTTAGAGAGAGGGGCAGGGGGGTGCTTATATATGCACTTTGTGCCAAAGAAAGCCAGAGAGCCACTTAAATACTTCACATGCTGAGGTAGCCAGATGTCTCTGTACGCACACACACACACACACACACCGATACCATTGCCGACTTCAGCCCTGTGTCCAGATACCCTCCTCAGATTTCTCATTCACTCTTCATTAATGATACACTGTGGGGGGGTGTTTCCACACAGAGACAGACAATGTGTTGAGCGGCATTGGAGGAGGCGAAAGGACTTTTATTACCTCAAAGAAGAAGAAACTCATCAGGAGGTAAAATAAGATAAAATACATAAAACAGTTTTTTTAACTGCTGCATTTCATGAACATGTAGGAGTCACAAAAAATGTCCGACAACAAACAAACATATCCATTCTGAGAAATAGAAAGTAACTCAGGTGAGATGAAGCAAGATTTGCATTGTGCTTAATTTATGCAGCAATTTTTGACAAGAAAGAAGAATGAATGGAAAAAAAATACATTCTCTCTGGTTCTGCTTCCTCAGTTCGAATTTCAAAATTGTGTGGTCATTCTTTTTTTTCTTTTTTTACAGAAGAACAGTCTCTACACCCAAATAACGTTTTATTAACTATATATAGTAGAGTAAATATAAACAAATGTTCTTGTGTTCTCCTTAAACAGTTCTGTTAAACCCACATAATATAAATCTAAGGTGTTTATCTCTGATTTTACCGGAACATGAGTACTGGGATCAGCAGCTCGTGCTTTTCCAAGATTTTAGAGTTTTCACATATTTCCTTTCCTTATTGCAGTAAATATTTTAAACAGCTTTAACTGTGAAAATTAGGCAACTCTCCCAATAACATACAAACATACAGCCAACATCAAAGATACTTCTCTGCACCAACAAGGAAAAAACTGGATCACTCAGATCAAACAGAAATAGAAGCGAGAGATTCACACATTGGTGTGTTTGCACACATTTCTGGAGACTATTCCTCCCAAAGTCCAACATCATGCAGCTTAGGTTAATTAGAGACTCTAAATTGACTGTAGGTGTGAATGTGAGTGTGAATGGCTGTTTGTCTCTGTATGTTGACTGTGTGAGACACTGGCAACTTGTAGAGGTTGACATCTCAGGCAGTGTCAGCTGGGAGGGGCTCCAGCCCCCTGTGACCCTCAAAAGGATAAGTGGTTCAGATGATGGATGGATGGATGGATGGATGGATGGATGGATGGATGGATGGATGGATAATAATATAGTGATCATGCACCTCAAGTTTTGGAGGATAGAGAGCGAGCAGCAACATTTACGAGTCCCTGCTGAAAGTCTATTTTTGCTAAGAGCCAATAAAGTATTATTGACTGCATCTATAAATTACATTCCTCTCTTTCTTGGCAGGATGTGCAGTCAGTAAGTTAAGTACATTACAAGGTTATGAAGGTGTTTTTATCCCAATCTAATAAAATGGTGACGAGATTCATTTAGTCTCTTTAGCATAAGGTTTTATTCAAAACTGTGGATCAGCTGGTAAATCCTGCTCCTCTTTAAGTTTAAGTTTTTTATACTTATCTTAAATTTTTTTAGATTTTCTCTCATTTTAAACTAGATTAATTTGTTTTTAAAATTGAATGATTTTATGATTTGTCTGTTTTGCTGCCTTGTGTGAAACATGTGGTGTGTCCCAACTCAGTGGCCTCATCCTTCAGAGGAATCTGTCTTCATATTCTTTATTCTGCACCGCAGCCACAGAGCTCGCTTGTTAGGTTCGTCACTGATGTGCAATGAATCAACCTGGGATAGGTTTGCCCGGGAAAGATCCACCTGTCAGAGCATTTGTTGCTCAGGAATTAGAGGACGCATGTATCGGCCGTGTTTAGAGGAGCCTTCGAAGTGGGACAGTCTGGTCAGGCTGCTGTGATGTAATCAGTCTTCAAATGCAGCCTCAAAATGATGAACCCAAGAGTCCAGACAGACTAGAGAAAAAGCTCTGTAAACTAAGCGTATCTTTATTCTAATTTATACAAATCAAATAAAAAGCTTGATTTCGGAATCACTGTGATTGGTGAAGGTTAACAACAAGCTACGACGTGTTTCAGCAGATCTGAATGGACAAAGAGGTCAGAAATGAGTTGTTGTTTTTTTCCAATCACTCTGACTGTTTGTAACCTGCCCTGTGTTCTCTCTCTGCTGCAGTCAAAGTGTTTTCAATGAAAAAATACTCCAACAATCATCTCACAACATGAAAGAAATGTTCTTTAGGTCTTACATGGAGATTATAATTCTGCCTGGTTACGTTGTTTTGT
This sequence comes from Pseudopleuronectes americanus, assembly GCA_038501795.1. Taxonomy (NCBI): domain Eukaryota; kingdom Metazoa; phylum Chordata; class Actinopteri; order Pleuronectiformes; family Pleuronectidae; genus Pseudopleuronectes; species Pseudopleuronectes americanus. The sequence goes on along the minus strand of CM076719.1, from coordinate 11,622,814 downwards.
GGGGATAAAAACAAACAAATCATAAACTAAAGGGTTTGGTTTCAAGCCTCTCAGGGTCCAAATCAGGTTCTTTAATTTGAGAGGATTCTGATGCTCATTATTACAAATGAAGGTCTTTTGTTTCACTGGTTAAAATTCAGAAATGTGAATAAATGTCTTTCCCACAGAGACACGTGTGATCTCACTGCCCACACACAACATGCCCCAGGATCATTTCTCAGAATCTGACTGAGACATTTTGTCCATGTTCACATTTGAATCAGATCAGTGTAAAGTGATGCTTGGATCTCAATCGTACACACGTGGCACCTCATGCAGAGAGAAACCTGCCTGAGAGTGAAACACACACCTGCTCATTCTTCTCACACTCACAGCCCTGTGGAAACGTTAATGACTGTGGCTGCAGATAATAAAGCTAAACAAGCAGCTGGAAGAAAACAGAAACACAACACTCTACCTGAGGTCACCAAAGACTGAAAACGACCAAAACCAAAGACGGGAGGAAGAAAAAAAGCAGATAATGGTAAATTTCTAAGAAGTGAAGATTGTTGAGAAGCAGCAAATTGTTAACATGCCTGTGACATGTTCACAGACATGTTCACTCACTGCCAATAACACATTCAGGTACATACACAACATATGTCCCATAGAGTTGAATCAACAATCTCCATCAAGAAAACAGGAATAGTAATGATTTTTTTCTGCTCTTTACAACTGCTGTGATCCATAATTTGATATTAAAACAATAAATCAAATGATGATGTACAGAGGAGGAGTCAACAACAGAGAACAATCCCCTGAATCTGCAGCTCCTCTCATCTTCACAGACATTTAACTCATCGTTTGTCTCCTCTGCAAATTTACATTTCTGCTCTTAAATCGGCTGTTTTCAGGGAAAAACCACTTTACACCACTTGCTCAGCACCATAACCAGACACAAACACACACACACACAAGGTGACAGTAGTTTCAGCAGCAACAGAGACTGATATTTCCATCAGAAGCTGGAGGAGGTAAATGGACAGAATTCATATCATAATTTTCTGGTCTCCTTGACAACTTAACGTGCTTTACAGAATAATTCACATTCACCCATTCTCACACATTCACAGAGCGCTTCTGTACACAGCACTTGTTTCCATCATACGCTTTCAGCACAGTTGGGGGTGTGTGTGTGTGGGGGGGGGTTACCTGAAGCAGACAGTGTGCCATTCACTGTTGAGGGCCTGGAGGAACTGCTCATCGTTAATCCTCTGTTTGCATCCCGCACAGACGGGCAAACGTCCTCCTGCTGCAACAACAACGACAACAACACATCCATGATCACACTGCATGAACACAATCACTCCTGTACAGGTTATATAGCTTGTTACTGTGAGCTTTAAATCAACAGCAGTTCTGATGATGAGACGTAGTTATTGCTGATGCGTGTTTGCATGTGAGAGTTATCTCGGCTCTCATCTCGCCTTCAATGCAAATCACCACCGCTGGTTCATAAAGTCATAAAGTGACTGGAGCTGCAGGAGGAAAAGATACCAACATAACACAAAAACCACAGTGTTCGACAATTCATCGCCACTGACAAACCAACACAACACACAAGTATCGGAAACCAGGGTTGTTGGTAGAGAGCCTAGAACATAGATCTAGTTTTTCAACTGCTACATTTTCTCCTCTGAATTGAGCACATTGAGTATGTCAGCACAAATCCCTCCTCCCTTCCTCTAATGAGGAAAATGTTAATTATGATTAGAGTGTCGGGAAAAAAGCAATTTGGGACAGTTGGAAAAACTGTGAGTGTCGAAGCAGCTGCAGCACAGAGAAAACATTATTACACACAGTAGATGTTGCTGCAGCTCATTTGATAAGAACATTTCTGGTATCAGCAAGACTATAATCTGTAACAGAGGACTAGATGATTACTTCTGTTTCCCCTGCATAATTCTTCATTAGCCTCGTTGAATACGTTTACATGGACATGAAGCAAAAGCTTCATTCCTTGTTATTTACCCCTCTTGGTAACTGTCTTATGTTGATGACACAAAATGCTGTGAAAACTTCAATAGGATGTTATAATACCATTAATACGTATATATGAATGAGACTAAGGTTGATATACACCTATATTCAATTATTGCTTTCTCTGACCTTTTTCAGGTTAACAGGAAATGCTGTTGACATCACAGTATTGTCTAAATCTAGTTCATATCAGTTTATTGGTCTCCATGTAAAAGTGTCTATTATTACAGCTGAGCTCCTGCACTTTCACAGTCAGAGGCTGTTAATTAAAGTTAGGAGAATGTCTGAAAACCTGAATCTGCCGTCGACAGCAACACGAAGAACATCATTCAACAGAGAGCTATCCCCTGTAGAGTGAAACCCCCCATAACACAAGAGAAAGTGCATCATTAGGTCCTTTTGTCTGCGTGCACAACCTGTGCATATGCAGCATCGCAAAAACATCGATAACACACAGCGATCGACGGTTTTAATTGTCAGTGTTTAGGTCTGAGACGTGGGTTGGCAGTGGTTTTGTGCGATCAGCTCATTTCTGGGATCAGTGAGTGCTGCTGCGGCCACGCTGGTGTTTTATTGATCTGATCCACACTGAGGGAGGTGCAGTTAGTTCCTGTTCATGTTCTCTTCCTCTCCTTTCACCCTCATCTCTTTATCCATTCATGGTTTCACATAATCTCCCTGACGGCCGTGTCCACTTAACCTCTGCTGTCAGCACATACCTCAGGAAAGTCAAACAAACACACCTGCGTTCACACGCACACACACATACACACACACACACACACACACACACACATGACAAGTGCAGGCGTAGGAATATGTTCTCCACCCGTATCTCAAGCAAACATTCTTCATTCTCATGAGCTGAACTCACTGTGATGCAACGTGACTCGTCACATAAAAGATCCATTGTTGAGTTCAGTGAACCTGACTGGCAGCTACAGTCACAGTATCTCATCAGAACTGAAACTAAGTATTCATGAGAGTATACAAAAATATCGATGATTATCGCTTTATGACTTTCATCAGCAGAAATATAACAAAAATCGAATATATATATATTAACATAATGCTATATGCATTGTACAAGCACAGGTAGGAGGTGTCACACATGATTTGTAAAATGTTTTGCTCTTTAAGTGTCATTCTCTGTTCATTCTAAGAGTTTATGTCCTCATCATTCAGCCCTAATAAGACCAAAGCCTCTCCTAGAGAAAGAAATACAAGAAATAAATACTTACTTATTCAAAATTTGAGAAGTAAAGATTAGAGAAAGTTTAAAAATCGTCCTTCATGAAATTTGTATTTTTGGAAATATGTCATTCTGGAAAGTCCCCACATATTTAACTTTTTGTTTTGTTATCTTAATGAATTAATTAATTATAGCTGTGTAACATATGTTTTTGGTATTAAATATCTGTGTGAGTATTTTCATATTCGAACTAATAGATGTGCAGCTCCACAGCAGGAAAACGTCCCAACCACATTACATCAGTGAGACTCTAACTTTATCTATTTATGAGGTGATGTCATGTTTACATGACACACCCACAGAGTCTCAGTGTATGTTATTAATCTGTCAACATGTTCTTCAGCAGAGTTCATGTGAGTGGAGATGAGGAGTGTCCCTGTGTGGAGGTGAACACACTAACATGATGGTGCATCCTCTCAGAGAGGAAACATGGCTTCAGCTGCAGAACAATCTTAACCGGACGCTCCCTGCACACACACAGACACACAAACGGACACACACACATCCTCCATCTGCTCATCACGCACATTCAACCACACCTTCACTGAGAGATGATGGTTAAAAGCATGTGTGGTCTGCAGCCATTCTCTGTGGAGCATGTTTACAGGATGCTCCGGTGCCCCTGCACCTCCATCCGGCCGCCAATACCACACAGGCAGCCTCTCCTTCTCTCCTCTCCTTCTCTCCTTCTCTCCTCTCACCTTCCTCCTCTCCCATGCGTTCGTCCTTCCACGTGCAGCACAGCAGCATCAACCTCATTCACTCTCCGGTCAGAGAGCCAGCCGCCTCTGGTCCACAGATTACCGGTGTCCGACCTCCTCCACCGCCGATGGGTCCGTGTGTCGGCCCCGCTCCGCTTCCTCCTTCCGTCGCTGCCTCCTGCAGCGCTTCATTCAAGAGACGGGCCGACCAATGGAAACGCAGAGCCGGCGAGAGGAAGACAGGCAGCGACCAACCAGCGTTGATCCCCGGGTTATTAATACGGAGAGGCGGGGTGGAGCAGAGGAGGAGGAGGAGGAAGATAGTGCAGTGCAGTAAAGAACTCTGATGGTGTTGCACTATGCAGAACAGGACATATAGAGGAAAATAATATCACTTATTTTTGATATTATTATTAACTTTATTTATTTAAACTTTTCTTACCAATGATCTTTGCATTGCATGGAGGAACCAATGAGAATAGCACGATGGCACATGAGCAGAGAGAAGACATCCACCACAGTCCAACTGGAATGAGGCTTTTTGAAAGATGCCTCATCCTCCAAGTTTCATAGAAAATGTATTAGATGTTGTGTTTGAATATTAGTAGTCCCGCCCAGTAAAAACAGTTTCCGTAGTGTAGTGGTTATCACGTTCGCCTCACACGCGAAAGGTCCCCGGTTCGAGACCGGGCGGAAACACTTTATTTATCCGTCCGCAGTCACATTTTCTCCAGGGGTAATATGTTGTATCAATCAACCATTGATCATTAGCTTAACTTTTAACTCAACTGTGCAGAAGTGGTCTCTGGAATGTTAATGATTTCTGTGGAATCCAGTCCACAGTATTTATTCTGTTTACATTGTACATATTTGATTTATTCCAAATATCTTTTTTATAGTTCCTTATTTTTTTAAGAATCGCATGTTTACTTATTACTTTATTCATAGATTTTGACTCCTGCAGCAACATGGCAATTTTCCCCCCAGTAAACCTAGTAAGGGATTCTCTTACATCTTATCTTACAGACGGGGGTTACAACATGTAAAGAAATGTTTCAAGAGGTATTAAGGAGAAACTTACGACTGGTCTGTGTAATTGTCAAATGGGCGGTGAGTTTCATAACATGGAGGCTCTGACAGCATAAAGCTCAGCCGCCCGATGTTACAAGGTGAAACCTGCGAGCAGCCAGCTGGACTCCATCCCCAGACCTCAGCGGTCAGAGGACAGGTACTGGGTCAGTGAATCTGAGAGGTAACTGGTTGCAAGGGCATTGAAGGGTTTAAGAGTTTTACCATCAATATGAAGTTTAACAGGGAGCGAGTGTAGAGAGAAGTGTTAATGTTCCTTTAATAGATCTCAAAAAAGGTTAAAATCCTGCAGCTTCATAGTGTTTCTGAAGTGACATTACTTGACTATAGCTTCTGCTGCTGGAACAACAGTGTGAGCAGCGTTTTACAGGATGTGGATCACAGGTCAGTGGTTCTCCCAGGAGATCTCCAGAGAACAGCAGCCTGAGTTCATTATTTCCAGCTGGCACAACACGAGCAGAGTTTATCGTCACCACGCTGAAGCCAAAAGTCTAATCTTAATCTGGGGTTGATTTTCAAGCCGAGCTGATGTATCTCAACGTACCCAGGCAGGCAGGAATAGAGCCCAGGGTATTCTTGGTGTGTGGTATGTAGCTCACAGGTCACTGATCCACCAGGAAGCTACAGGCCAGGTGGTTTTGATCAAGTCTCAGGACAAACTCTCTCATGCACCGAGACAGAGAAAAGAACAAATCTCAGGAAGACACAAGATCTTTAAACACCTTTTATTTTGTTGTTTAATGAAGCAAATAAAATGCCAGGAAGTCACGTGTGTCATGGAAATATAAAAAAAAGTGCAAAAACCATACTGTTCTTCCTTATAAAAAAACTGTTTTAAATAAAGATGAAGAGTATCTCACGGCACATAAGACAAGGTCTGACCCAGCGAGGCTCAAAGACAGTTCTCACACAGCACCGAGCGGAGCTACTGAAGCCAGCTAACATCAAATTAGTACAAAATACAGTACACAAATACACACAAAAAAAGATGGGTCACTTGGCAAACAGCGCTCATGAACCTTTGGTCAGTAAAGCCTTTTTTAAAAGCAGCTCAAGTAAATGAAGAACAACAGGAGCTCGTGCCTCACGTTAACACACACTGGGGGCGCTCCTGTCAAACCAAGTCTTACAGTTCTTAACAGTAAATGCAAAAAGCAAAGGGTTTGTTCTTGTTCACATATTCCTGATAACAATAAAGCTATGAGTCAAAACATGGTGCAAAATAATCTTTGGTAATCATGTAATGACAAAGTTAGGTAAATGTAGATAAGTGCTGCGATGAGACTAAACATGTGAAGCAGACTCTGTCCCAGACGTCAGGACAGCGACACGTTACTTCTGAAGCTTTCATACATTCATACATAAATGTACATTACAGAGTAGCATCTGAATGGTTTTATTCTTCTTGGAACTAAAAGGCAACACTTGGCTTTCGGTTGTTTTTTTAAACATCCTGTAATTAACTAAACATTTTTCATTGTCTTCAGCACATTTCCTCAGAGCAGCAGCTGCTCTTCATACATCAAAAGTTTTGGCAATATTAAAAATGCTGAGAAGACTGAACTGCATAGCAACAAGACTCAGCAAAGTTACTGTGAGCAGATGGGTTGGCCGGAGCCCCGATTCCTGCTGCTCTTTACCCAGCAGGCCTAAAAATAGCAGCGAAGGAAAGACGGGGAGCCAGAGACGACGCTGGGATTGGCCAGATTTCAGTTTTTTGGACGAGCCCCAGACCAACCCAGCCCCTGTGATATGTCAGAGAGGAGGTCTGTGCCACACTGAGCACAGATCACCTTGCTTTAGGATTAAAAACCCGAGAGGGAAATCGTTGGTAGGTCACAACAACAGACGATGGTTCAGACAGTCTTTCGCACAACAGTACAACCATATGCCAAAACAACACTAAACACACATACACACACTCACACAAACACACACACATACACACATTACAACACAAGGTGACACAAAACACTTTGTATTCTACGTAAGTTGGTGGAGTACAGGAAGTTAAAGCTGAATAACGTGATCACATTAATGATTAAAGGCACGAACAATGACTATCAATACGTCACATTGGAACGTGTACGAGACTGTGGGTCGGTGGGTTTGTATAAAAACAAACACTGACGTCAGGTCAGTGATACAAACATCTTTAGATATTGTCTAATGGGGGTTTGTTGGTATATTAAATGTACATTCTCAATCATGCAGTAGCACCATAGTTTTCTTGAGGTCACACTGGATCTCAAGAGATCCTCTACTTCCTCCTCCCGCAGTATTTGCCCTGGCATCCTGCGACTCCACCTGCAGCGAAGAGCAACACGTTTATGCTTTAGTCTTTCTCAGCATAAACTAGTTCACACCATAGTTTGCTAATACGTAGGGAGGACATGTCTCCACTGCCTCCAACTATCCAGAAATGAAACCAAGCCAAAGACATAATTTGGAGCCACAGTCTGTGTAGTAGGTATTGGGAGATGGAGCAGCATCATGACATTTAGTTTTTACGGCATCTAAAAACTACAAACCAAACTTACCTGAAACATGAACACTTTTACATATATCAGTGATAGGAACTATCTAAAATGAAAAAAAACATCTTTGAGAAAAATTAATTTGAAAACGTGTTCTTTGAGTTATTAATTTGGCCCATGTCCTATTCACTAACATGGAGTAGACAGGGTATATAATGCAGCCAGCCACCAGGGGGCAAACAAGAGAATTTGGCTATATTTTGGGGAGCAGTAATGTCATCCGACTTTATAGTTGACACCGTGTGTTAACACTAAGCCTGTGGCACAGTTATACCTAAAACAACAAATATAACTAAGCTGTCTCTTACCTCTGTAGACGCCTCCTCCTGCTGCTCCTCCTGCTGCTCCTCCTGCTCCACCAAAGAATCTCTGCAGTGGAGCGTACTTTGCTGCTTTGGCTGCAAAGAAACATAATATGAGCTTTTTACTTTAACCAGAAAGGTTTCTTTGGTTTGTAAATGTTTTATGAGTCGTCTCCTGCATGGCTGAGTGAAGTTTATGACCAGAGCTCGTCTGGTGTTGACCACAACTGATTTCCCCGACCACTGACTAAACACAGGTGCTTTGAATTAAATTACTGATGGATCTATTGACGAGGGCAGTGAGTTCAGAACAACTCACACAATGTTAGTTTTTGAGTTAAATTGTATTGTTTGCTTTATCCTTTCATAATAGAAATCTCATAATTTATGTTAAATAAACTCTTAAAAGAAAAATCCAATTGTTTATTCAATTTAGAAACATTACCTTATCCACATATACTTCCCAAGATGCATTTTTTTAAATGGAAAAAGTTGCATGGTGGAGGAAGCTCTGTGTCTCTTTCTTCACGATTTGTCTCAGGAGTCAGACGGTTTTCTCTCAGATCAACAGTCAAAGAATGGAGATAAGTGTATTTACTTCAGTTCACTTCCTGCTGTCAAGACCAGTCACAAATTTTGAAAGACAGTTTGTTATGACGGATAAGACTTGACACAATAAAGCTCGTTTGAAAACCAATAATTTCAAGTGGATACAGATTTCAGTGAAGGACAAAATAATCGCAGTTGCATAAACACAAGTGGCCTGAATTTGAGAGATTATAAAGTGATTAGATGTCAAACTTCAAGTTTTATTGACAGTAACCAACCAGAATATGAATTTGATTGGCTGACTGAACTGTGCGACAATTTACGCAGCAATGACAATGTAATATTATATAATCTTTCTTTACATTTACCATCACAATGAGAGTCCATCAGTAACTAAGACTCTATAACAGTAAAAAACAGAGACACGTAGCTCTGAGACACCAGACAAGCTTTCCTTGAAATAATCCCACCAGCAATAATCTCAGATATACAGGAAAATGCAGATTATCACACATTCGGATTCCTGGCTGATCTGCGCCCTCTGCACTGACAAGCACACACTGTACCAACCCACACTCCAGCCTTCGTTCAAATAATCGGACATGTTGCCTTCCTCTGCCAAACAGCAGAATTTATGAGGCAGCATGAGCCGAGGAGCAGTGAATGTTTTCATTACAGCAGCGATTTATTATCGCTTAAGAACGTGGTCTTTTGAGGGTGTGTGGGGAAATGTGAGGAGGTGGATGTTATGTACCTTGTTGAGGAGTCAGTGGGGCTGGTACGTATCCACCTAAACAGTGGTCAAGACAAAGACAAAGGAGAGATGAGTTGGAGTCATTACACGTTAACTGAAATCTGTCACAGTGGTTGAGTGTTTCTTTTTATCATGATGAAGAAAATTAATTCAGACAAGCAATAATCTCAAATGTTAAGGAAAATGCAGATTATCAAGCATTCAGTTTTCTGGTTCTTCGCCATCTGCACTGACAAGCACACACTGTACCAACCCACACTCCAGCCTTCGTCCAAATAATCTGACATGTTGCCGTCATCTGCCAAACAGCAGAATTTATGAGGCAGCGTAAATTATCGCTTAAGAATGTTGTGGGTTGTGGTTGTGGTGGGAAATGTGAGGAGGTTGGTGTTCGGTACCTTGTTGAGGAGTCAGCTGGGCTGGTGCGTATCCACCTAAACAGCAGTAAAGACAAATGAGAGATGAGTTGGAGTCATTACCATAGAGCTGAGGTGAACTCTTATGCAGTGGTTGATGTGTTTCTTTTGGTCATGATGGAGAAAATATTAAGGTGTTATCATGAGATCACATTGGAGGCACTTAGATCTGGTGTCTGATACAGAGGTATCATTATTTCAACAATTTTTTTAGTCACATTTGAATCAATTTGAATAAAGTGACCTCTGACACGAGAACGTACAGCATCCTTTTCTCTTTTGAAAATGGTAGAAAAATCTATTTAAACATCAATATTTTCATTTGCATCACTATACTAACCCAATTAACTTCTGTAGGTACCTATAGCGATGAAAAGTACAGATGACTGTCATTCAAACTAAATTAATTCCCTCATCTCAAAATAAACCTCCAATGTGTTTAAACAAGTTGTAAAATTATTTTGAGTTAAAATAGAAAAGTCCTTGATTATCTTCAGTTTGAAGAAATAAGGGATCATGAAGTATTTTGTTCAGGATTTTATGTTAATTTGCGATCAAATGTATTCATATCATCCCAAACATTTAGGACTTTTCAAATTTAACCTGAGATTTAATGTGGTTATGATCGTTCCAGTGTAAGTCAACTTCAAAAATTCCAATAAATGCGCAGGAGATTAGAAAAAGTTTAAGTGAAAGAGTCGTGTATAAAGGGAAGGAGAGTGAGAGTCGTTGAATCTTTCAGGTGCTACTGAACCACAAAGAGACATTTTTCATGAATTGTTAATTGTTCCTCACTCTTTACTGGATATCACTGAGGATTAAAATAACTAAGTAAGGAGAAACTTCCTGTTCTCCTCTCCCTCTCTTTATGCTCTCAGCTCTTATGGGGGAAGCGACGTGTTAGTTTGCCTGTTCGCTCTTCCCTCCAGCTGTGTTACCTGGCTGCTGGCAGTTGGACATTAATCCTCGTCCTGATCCAGAAACAAGGATGAAATGTTAAAGAATCTTCTGTGATCTAAATCTTAAGATTCGGTGGAGGCAGGTTTGAATCTGCCAGCTTATTGGTGGCTGATGATTGGCATCCAGTAGAAAAAATAAGGATAAACTATTGAAGAATGTCCTTTAAATGATCAACTAAACATCTCTAATTTGTTCAAACCTTTCCACTGATTTATTGCAGAGCTGATGCTCCTTTAAGGTCACTACACAGAATACCGTTTACTACAGAACAAATATACAAAATAAATGAATTTGTCTGACATTGGAAATATTTACATTGACAACAATGTTCTGATACTAACAAGTTTAAGACAATAGTCTAAATAAGACGTATTTTTGATGTGAATCAATCTGACTTTGCTCTGTAGCATTCAAATGGGAATAAGAATAGTATATTCTATTAGCAACTCATGTAAGAATCACAATCAAAATCCTGACTCATTCAGAATAAGGTCAATAGTCAGAATATCGGTTGCCACGTAAACATAGTTATGACTCATCAGCAGAGAAATGTCAACCAGATTTCTGTTTCTGTCCAAACTGTCATGTTGCTTTTTGTAAAATCCATCTGTTGCTCTGCCTGAGGCATCTTCCATTTTTGACCTTTTTTCCTCCTCTGGTTCGAGGGTCTACAGACAGAGTGTGTTCATGGTAGTACAGGTTGTGATATTGGGGCAACAAATAAATCAAATTCACTTGACTGAATTTTCATTAGCATAAATACACACGCAGGGGAAGAATTAGAAGATGTACCTTGGTAGTACTGCTGTGGGTAACCACCTCCGTAACCAGGAGCTACAGGAGCCCCTCCTGTAAAAATGAAAAATAGTTTAGAATCAGTAAACCCACTAACAGAAAAATGGCCAAATTAAGAATAATAATTCCAGTTGCAGTAAACAACATCAGTTCTAATCAAGTCCTGTTTTTGCACTGTGAATAAATATCCTGGTGATTTGATTTGATACATTATCGTAAATATAGAGCCTTCATTACTTTGACCCAATTTTTATCATCACAGTTTCTGATGCAAAAACTGTGTGGGTAAATGAAAATGATTAAACCATCTGCAGCAGCATTTCACACAGACGGACGCCTGTGGCCAATGGGAGGTGGATTAGGGCCGTGAGTTTATATGAGGAGCTGGTACAGTATCTGTGGGACTGAGACATGTGGCTGCTGCCCTGTGATTACACACATCCCTCACTGATGCACAGAGGAAAATGAGGAGCACTGGCAGGCCCAGTGGCAGAAGTGATATGTGTGTGTCATATTAGCATAATATTGTTTATTTCTTCTATCAAGAAGAATTAGAAATGTATAACAGGTATGCAGCGTTCCTCACCTGCTGGCTGATATCCAGCACCACCAACTCCAAGATTCCCATAGCCTGTTCAAAAGAAAATACAATAAACCAATAATAAGAATGTGTCTCTTCCTGTAATGTGTAGTTAACTGAATTATGTTTTACAAAAAGTGGCATGTAGCTAGAGGCTCAGCTGAAGTCACAGTCTGGCAGAGTTGTGTTATTTCATTGCAGGATTCTCAGGGGGTTTGTGTTATCTTTACACAGTTGCACTTTGATGTTGTACACAAAATCGGTGTCCACTGGGAAATGTTGTGTTGCTGTTTGCTCCATTTACAAACTCCAGTCGGTGCATTAACACTTCATAGAACACTGACATTTTACTGGAGCTGGATTTTATGACATTCTGACATCATTGCTACTGTGGCAGATTTTATACTGCCTTTGGTAAACTAACTCCATAATCAAAATAATTCCCCTCATGAGTACTATTTATATGGTTAACAATCTCAATCAATGAAAAATAATTATAATTTCTTCCCTCGATTTATTTGAGTTCATTTAGGGTGCTACTATAATCAACACTTTCCACTATGAAGCAATGAGTTACATCGCTGCTGTGGCAAACAGCAGTGTTGGCTGTAATTGTGCAAACAATGATTTAAGAGCATTCTGAAAACATTTGATCAAGTGTAAAAACAATCATATTGTTCTTTATTATGTATAACATCTCCTGATATTAATATTTCGATCTATGACAAGCATTTAAATACTAATAGTAAAAATATATATTTATAATGTTGTTCTGTTAAGTTATGAAACATATTGTACACACTATGCTTCCATGTGCTCTATAACAGGCCTTTTACATTACCTGGTTTGGGTGCTTTAACTCCACCACCAGCACCTCCCAGTCCAACTCCTGAGGGATACGTCAACCCACCGCCTACAAGAGACACAGCACTGGGTTAGTTGAGGTGATAGAGACCCTCAAACTTTGGATTTCCTGCATCAAAGTCTCAGGCTGGCTTCTACTTCCTGACACTGCGCCCCACACAGAAACTTATCAGCACGTCGGACAATTTCCTGCACAGGAAATAGTGCAATGGCATCTCCTGACCAACTGCCACTCTGAGCAACGGGCAGAACGATTTTGTTGTTGTTGGAGGGGGGGGACATGTTGTTTTGATCAGCTTCCTCTCCTTTCATACATACCCTGTCCATAACCATGATGATATGGACTGTATCCCCCTGAATCACGGTGACAGAGAAAAGTGGCATTATTGTCCGCTACGTTATCTCAGCCACTACAGTTTGTGTTTGGGACGGTTTGATGGAAGTGTGGTAAAAATGAAAAAATTATATTGTTGAGAAAAAGTTGTGTTACATTTTTAAATGCATTTTTTATTTATTTGTGCTTTTGATTCTACAGGTTTTCATATTTACCGACACCAAAAGTATCTCTTGTGTTCTTTAGGTTCATAAAAGGTGTAATTTTACCTCTGAAATTAAATGTCTCACCTGGATAAGTTCCTGCCGCCAGTGGGATTCCTCTGCCTCCGGCTCCTCCCACAGCTACAAAGAGTTGAACACAACAATGTATGATGTAAAAACAACCCTAAAAACAGTTTGAAATTAAGTTCTCGATAAATGTTGGATGGGAGGTTGGTTTTAAAGAAGAAATGTGTCTGCACACACAGATACAGGATCATAGCAATACTCACTGGAATATAATGCATTTATATTGATGTTAAATATAAAAGATGGGTAGCTTGCCTCCATATGTTCCACCATAGGGATATCCAGCTCCAGCACCTAAGGAGGAGAATGTTAGGAGACTGAAGGTGTGAATTCAGATTAAATATAAGATTCTTCATTACAATTAATTGGTTTATGCTGGTTTTATCCTCTTTATCAAAGGGGTTATGTTAGAGTAACTTCAAAGACTTATTTACAGGTTACTGTGTATGTTATTGATCTCAATTGGGGGACACCATTGGTGCTCCTGTGTTCATCAAAACTTTTTATTTTCAGGATTTATCTTATGCAATAAAAACATCTTGGACTTGGTCTCATGTCCATCACAGGTCAAATGTGCAGCGAAGCAGAGATGTCCTAAAACTGTTAAACGCACTGATGCACAGAACTGTTGACTCTTCAGTCTATTGAAGGGATAATTGGTTAAACAAAGGCCTGATGCAGCTTTTCCTTATTTCTTAACTGCTGCTTTTATTGATTCCAGTCGAGTAATTAACTGTCTAGACAGAATGTGCACAGTAAGATATAGAGCCTGAGAGGGATCTATGAGACTGAATAAATCATAAAAACTCTGCTGATAAATTGGTACATCATTAGGATGTTTGGATTCTGAAGTAACAAGGTGTGTGTGGCGTGTGTGTGTGTGTGTGTGTGTGTATGTTTGTGTGTACTATGGTGTTTTAGAAAAATCTAACGATGAAAGCAATTATCCTCTTATTCTGAAAGTAAGAGGGGAAGAAAGATAACGTAACCAGAGGACTGAAATAAATATGTACATATTCAGCCATATGACTAATATATAATTGCTAAATAAATATAAACTAATGACATGTACTAATGTGGGTAGATCTTACACTGAGTTGAATGTAGAAGTTAAATTTTCTTACTTTCATACATTATTGAACAGATAATGTTCTGACTTACCATGTTTCTCTAATTCCCAAACATATATTAACACATTTTTATAGTAATAGGCGTCTATATATATACAAATGATTTAATATAGTTTTTGGAAAATGGAATGAGCCATCTAATAAATAGTTAATGTCGAACACGTCGTTGTATATATATCATCACATGGTTTGCAGTAACAGAATTGAAGAGAATGTGTAACATGTTGTCGTCTTTGAAAGAAAGGTCATATTCACCTGGAAAGAACGGTTTTGGGGCTTTGACACCAGTGCCAACAGGAAAACCTGAAACAGTCAAAGTTGTTGTTTTTGACTTTGTCGCCACCATGTGGCCAAAAAGATAAATCATAAGTAATAATGAAAAAAAAACAGTCTCAGGGAAAAAACATCCCACTGTTCGATGAAGTAAATTACTATACCTCCAGGTTGTTGGACTCCAGGTGCAACTGAATGAGACAAGAGAGTTTTAGTCAATGGTCTAACAAATGAATAGGTCAACGTAGAAAGTGAGACTCTTTAAAGTGTTGGAAAAAGATCAGAGCTTGTCAAAGGAAAACATTTAAGAAAAGTCGAAAGTAAGCAAACTCAGCAACAGTATTATTCACAATGAAAGTTTAACCTTACTATTATGTTTGTTACATATAAGTGAATCTCCTTGTATGCTTAATATGATTTTTTTTTATCATCGTCTTATTTCAAATTCCATACACTTTAAAGACAAGGGCTGTACATTGCAAGGTACAGTGTGAAAGATTTAGGGGAAAGGGATCTATTGTCAGCAATTCTATGTAAAATAACGCTAGGGATGTTTTCACGAGTGTGTTTATCTAAATTATACAAATTGTTGTCATATTTACCCTAGAATGGGCCCTTTATATTTAAATACTTTAACGCGGCATGTTTCTTGTAGTTGCCCAGACTGGAAAGACTAAACACCCTTTGAGTTTTTATGAAAAGTGAATGTTACCACAGGTTCTCTTGCTGGGAGGGTGAAGTGTGGGGGATTCAGTTGCAACATGACAATTTACCACTTTATGACACTCAATTGTACACACTGCAACTTTAAGGGACTGAACATTGCTGAAAATAAAATTAAACGAAAATGACCAAATAAAATGACCACAGATACAAAAGCAGGGGCTGTTTACACTCACTGGACTGACCTTGGCCTTGTGTACCAACTGGAACCACAGGCAGATGTTACATCAATTTACATCGAGCATGAAAGTCAATCGCACAATTTGTACACAAAATGAAAAGATCATTGCTCTCACCAGCAGGGGGTGCTCCAACACCGGTTCCACCTGTTTAAAAAAAATGGCTCTTCAAATTTTGTCACATATCTCATGTTTGAAGAAAAGCTGCACATATTTATAGATTGTTGAAGGATCTTTTTTCACATATTTACCAACGCTCGTGCCAGCTGTGAAATAAGAATAGAAATAAATTCAGTTATCGTCTACATAGAGTATATGAACAGTCATAGTTTAATATATATGTGCAACTCACCATTAGGCTGAGAAATTCCGCCGGAAACTGTAATAAACAAGGAATAAAAGATCATCATAACAAATTGAGACCT
Source organism: Pseudopleuronectes americanus (assembly GCA_038501795.1). Lineage (NCBI taxonomy): Eukaryota > Metazoa > Chordata > Actinopteri > Pleuronectiformes > Pleuronectidae > Pseudopleuronectes > Pseudopleuronectes americanus. The sequence continues at coordinate 11,606,642 of CM076719.1, read as the reverse complement.
AAGACAAAATTTGATTAAGTAACTGAAAATACATATAATCAGTATGAACCCACCGCCTGTTTTAAATAATCACATGTCCACCACAAGAGTAGGCAGTGCAAAAAAGAAAAGAAAAAGAAAAACAACATTAGTCAAACTTTGGAATTTATAGTATTTGTCTGTTTGGTTTGGCAACATCAACAATAATAAAAAATACATGTATAATATACTACTATACACTTTAGCCTTTCCAAACTAAAGTATATATATAGTAGCTACTTGATTCAACACATTTTACATGCTAGAAATAGAAGGTATGGGAATAACAAACAGGGACAGAAGAAAAGTCATATTCATTTCAAAGTAATAGACGAGGATAGCAATACTGTGTCAAGACGCAAAGGTAAAACCAAACTGAGATCACAGTTCATTTACGACATCTAATTATATACAAGGTAGCTAAAATCTCATTATTATCATTTGACTTTCATGTCAGTGGGTTTATGACATTCAAAAATCCAGAACTGTAAAACTTAATTGTTAAAAGAAACATTTAACAAAACTTAAGAGCGTTCTTTTAAAAGTCTCAGTGAAATGGATATACCAATATCCAAACAAGATGTGATGGGAAGTAAAGAACAGTGAGCTGTTAGTGAAAAGGAAAGAAGTGCGAATCCTGCTGAGAGGAAGAGAACCTGTGATTTAATAATGAGGGAGGTGCAGAGACCAGACACTAAATCAACTCCTCTTTCAGCAATTTTTGAAGAACTGTTTAAACATCGAGGCTGATGCTGAGCTGTCGTATGTGAAAAAAATGTTTTGTCTGGCAAAGAGCAATAAAACCTCATTCACTTATTAGACCATGTAATGCTGAAAGATATAGTTGAGTAGTGTCTGTCTTTACAGTGCCAAAAGGAAGAAGGAGGAAAAGGAGTACAATAATTAATGGAGGTTATAAAAGACTTTTCCAAACAGTATTTGAGAGGATGATAATTCTTATTAAAATCAATCTCCCGCTACATCTTCTGGCCATAAAGATGTTGAGACTATTCCCATGATATAGATTTAGACAAAATGGGAATTAAAAATTAACAGTGGCAGCTTTCAGAGGTGGTGTGGCTTTACCTTTCATAATTTTGGAAAAATTCTTTAAGTGTCTCTTCAGGACCAGGAAACAATCACCTTCCCAAATACTGAGTCGACTGTCTCGCAAATGAATAACACTGTTAGTTGAAATCTATCAAATATCAAAGGTTTCATGCAAACAGCAAGTCTTACTGGGCTGCTGGACCTCTGGGGCCTTGCCAGTTGCATTAATAGTTGTGAGCTCTGTCAAAAGACAACAGTTCCAGGTTCATAAACTGTACTATAAACCATGGCAGAGTGAGAGAAACCAGAAGAGGAAGAAGCTGTAGGGTTGACCCTAATACTGCCACAGCTGGGAGGCTGTAAGCCAGAGCTGGTCAATAGCGGGCAGCGCTCGCTGTACATTCATGTGAGTTTTATGGGCAGCAAATGGCAAAAAAATGTAGAGGGGATAAATAATGCCACATTACTCCTGTGGTCGCCCCGATGTTGAGTACCATTGTCAAATATAAAAGGAAATGTAGCACTATGATGTACCGTAAAGCCTACTATATAACTATTGCAAAACATAATACACACAAACTGTACCTGGTCCAACAGTTCCACGAGGAAATAAATCCCTTTCTGTAAAAGCAATGAAAAGATCAGTCACAATATACAGAACTCATTAAAAGCTACATGCAAATAATGATCAAATAATTAAAAAATTTGATTCAAAGTCTTGCCTGGTATTAGAGGAACACCTGTCCCACCAGGTGAAACAACAGCAGAGCCATCAGGAAGACCTCTAATGGCTGTATCTGGAGTAGCTCCTGGCACACCAAGTCCTACTCCAGTGATGCCTCCTGAAACAGGCGCACATGACGTCAGCCACTGTTATGCTCTTTATTATAATTACAACTTGATTTTGTTAATGTTCGTGTTTAGTAAAATGCTTTAAATAATAACTCTGATGCATCTGACTTCTCCCTCTTCACAGTCTTCTTCAGGCTAAGCACATAGGCACAACATTTGGCTGCCGTTGTCAGGGCCACACATGGTCTGCTGGATGTAAGGATCAGTTGTGTGGTTTGTGGCCCAAAGATACTGAAGAGTAACTGGCATTAGACATGTGGTACAATACCTCTGTAGTGGGAAAAGTATGTAGTGACGATAATATCTAGATTAACAGCAGGTGGTGCTAGTGATTTGAAAATTATACCAGACAGTTGTAGTAAAGACAGAGCCTAACCAAATCTGCATTCTCTCAGCTTTGGTCAGGAGTTTTGGTTAATGACCCAAAGAATGAGATTTCTGTTGCAGAGTTTGTTTATTTACTAGGAAATGTGTGTGAATGTGTAGCATGCGAGTGTGTTAAATTCACCCACCGTATTTAGCTGCTTTTGCAGCAGCAGAGTATTGGCCACCTGCCCCAGGTATTACTCCTCCTGCTCCCCCTGTCCCAACAAATCCTCCAGCTCCTAACCCTGCTCCTGCGCCTAACCCTGCTCCTCCTGTTTAAAAAGTGGAGAGGGGAAGTTTTATTATGGGAATGTATGGATCATATCAGAAAACATGAGAAGATATCGCTTAAGCATGGAAGTATTTTCCGTTTTGCTAGGGTTATTTCTGCTGTCATATTTAGCAGCTTTTGCCCCCCAGTCCTAATCCCTGCTCTGAGCTCTACTGAATGACCTAAATTAAACAGTACACACACACGAAGTCTAGCAAATGCTGTTAAACATTGTCAGATCAATAGGAAGACAGATTCAGATGATTGTTCAAATTTGTCAAATAACAATGATATCAAAAATAATCTCAAAAGCTACTTCAAGAAAACTTCATACCGTACTTCGGGGGTTTGACTCCAGCACCAGCACCATAACCTTTGAGGAAACAGCATTATTTCTTAGATCATACTTACTTATCACAAAGGAAACAAATGCAGTGAAAAAACCTTCTCATCTGCACTGATACATTAATTCAACCGCTCACCACCGTAACCGCCAAAACCAGGTAGTATCTGTCCTGCTCCTCCTGGAAGTCTACCTCCTGCTTGTCCTCCTCCTGCCACTCCTGTTAAATAAATATCGACTTAAACCAATATAAATGAAGGATTACAAATCACATTACATTTGAATATAACATACATTTTATATTATTCTAAATTGTGTTATGTAGATGAAAAATACTGTAAAGCTGGTTATACTTTATCTATATGTTAATCAAGATACTATGTGAAATTATAAATCAGTCTCACCATATTGCGGAGGATTGGAACCAGCTGCTAAAGCTGCAGCAAAACATGGTAAAAAGGTGTGAGATAAAAAAATAATATTATAAGTAATAAAACATTGTTTTCATTATTCAAATAACTTATTAATTTGTGGGATATGCTTACATCCATATCCTGGTAAAAGTGGGAATCCAGGAACTCCTCCTGCACCTCCAGCAACACCAGTACCTGTACCTTTCATGTACAAATTAGTAAAAAGTATTATTTTGTGCAAACTCTTATTCAGCTGTCTTTTCCAGAGTTTGAATGTTGTTACCATATTTAGCAGCTTTAGCAGCAGCAGCTGCAGCTGCAGGGTATCCTCCACCTCCCAGTCCTCCTGCTCCTAGTCCTGTTCCTCCCAGTGCTCCTGCTCCTCCCAGTGCTCCTTGTAATGTTGAGACAAATGTACTCTTTTGTAAAGCTGGTGGTATGGTGTGATACAGTTATTTGTATGACATACATTTTATCATAGCTAAAATGCCCCAAATGTGCTAATATTTGTGTATTACCATATTTAGCAGCTTTGGCAGCGGCAGAGTATCCTCCTGCACCTCCAAGTCCTCCCGGGCCACCTTGTCCTGCTCCACCCAGTCCACCTGCGCCTCCCAGTGCCCCTTGAAATATGAAAGCAAATTTATTCTAATCTAAAGTTGGTGGTAGATTGGTATAATCATAGGGGTAATACAGTTATTTTTTCATGATGATATCTTCAAATTTAAGATCATTTGACTCGCGCAAAAAAGGTAACTGTCATGTATTATTACCATATTTAGCAGCTTTAGCAGCAGCAGCTGCTGCAGCAGGGTATCCTCCACCTCCCAGTCCCCCTGCGCCTCCCAGTCCTCCTGCTCCTCCCAGTGCCCCTTGTAATGTGGAGACAAATTTATTCTTATCTAAAGCTGGTGGTAGTATGGTATAATACAGTCATTTTGTCACTATGATAACAGAATTCAGGTTGCTACTACGTACATTTGAGTTGGGCATAATAGGTAATTGTCATGTATTATTACCATATTTAGCAGCTTTAGCAGCAGCTGCTGCTGCAGCAGGGTATCCTCCACCTCCCAGTCCTCCTGCTCCTCCCAGTCTACCGGCTCCTCCTAGTCCTCCTGCACCTCCTAATGCCCCTTGTAATGCGGAGACACATTTATTCTTATCTAAAGCTGGTGGTAGTATGGTATAATACAGTCATTTTGTCAATATGATAATACTTAATAATATAATATTAAGTTGCTATAGGACATACATTTAAGTTGGTCAAAATAGGTTACTGTCATGTATTCTTACCATATTTAGCAGCTTTAGCAGCAGCAGCTGCTCCAGCAGGGTATCCTCCAGCTCCCAGTCCTCCTGCTCCACCCAGTCCTCCTCCAGCTCCCAGTCCTCCTGCTCCACCCAGTCCTCCTCCACCTCCCAGTCCTCCTGCTCCACCCAGTCCTCCTCCACCACCCAGTCGTCCGGCTCCTCCCAGTGCTCCTGCTCATGTTCAAAACAAGATCATCTAATTTGGTAAATATATAAGTGATTTGGTCTAACTTTCCCCATAAATAAAGACTGAGAAAATGTTATTCCCACAGATTAATAAATCTGAACTAAAAAGAGAAGCTAAAATCAATATTTTCTCTTTTTGTTTCAGACTTTCTCACAATACAGGACATTTGATTTAGCAGATATGCATGGTTTAGCAAATGCATGAAAATGTTTATTGTCCAGAACAAACCCTTGCATTGTCTATGATTAAAAAGGTCAGTGAGATAATAATCTCAAGGGCCACTTAGTAAAGATTTCAGATTTTACCCATACCATATTTAGCAGCTTTGGCAGCAGAAGAGTATCCCCCTGTTCCTAATTGTCCTCCAGTTCCGAGTTGTCCTCCCGTTCCGAATTGTCCTCCCGTCCCAAATTGTCCTCCCGTTCCAAATTGTCCTCCTGTTCCAAATTGTCCTCCTGTTCCTAATTGTCCTCCTGTTCCTAATTGTCCTATCCCTGGAAAAGAGAGACCAAAACATGATTATAGCTAATTCTTGCAAAGCACTGAGTATGAATTTTGTACTTAAGAAGATGTCATGGTACTGCCCCTGGTACCAATCCTTTCTCGAGAACACCAGTAGAAGAAACAGGTCAACTGTATTAGTATGAATAGATAGATTGTAAAAAAACACAAGGTATGCAAACATATAAAATTCCATCATATGCAAAACATGAAAGTTCTCACCATATTTAGCAGCCTTGGCCGCAGCCCCATATCCTGCTGTAAAACATTAAAACAAAAAGAACCATATGATCACATTCTTACAAGTAAAATACATTGAAAAACCGAAGTCAACAGCTATTAAAAGGACATTTGACTCAATGTAAGTGTGACTTTACAAATAATGTCTTTGATTCAGAGGGACATATTTCGATGACAGGAACTATCAAGCAAATCTGCCCACCATATGTAAGGACATTTTTGATTTGCTAGATGTTTCTTTTTTCTTTTTTTTCATTTTTGAAAGTTATTATACCTCCTGGCACCAGCCCTGGATATAATCCACCAGTACCACCAACACCACCAGGCCCAACTCCTCCAGTGCCAACACCTCCAGGGCCAACACCTCCAGTGCCAACACCTCCTACACCACCCAAACCTGAACCAGAGAGCACAGATGTTGTTCTGATCGATTCAGCACTGGTGTTATACAACCTGCACCATGTTAATCGGAAAAGAAAAACAATGCGATATCAGTGTCCTGGTGATGAATGTGATCATTTACCATATTTGGCAGCTTTGGCCTGAGCAGGTGAGATGCCCCCTGGTCCCACTCCTGCTAAATAATAAAAAATGAATGTTTAGTCCTTTCTACCTCTCTCCTTAGTCCCAGACAATGTGTGTCTGGGACTAGCATCAAATCTGCCTCTTTATTTCCCACAATATTAATTACATACTAGTTTTCTGCAATGTGATGGAATTAAAAAATTGCCCTAGATGTTTTTACTTTTTCATTTTTGCAAGTTATTATACCTCCTGGCACCAGCCCTGGATAGAATCCACCAGCCCACCACCACCAGGCCTAACTCCTCCAGTGCCAACACCTCCAGGGCCAACACCTCCTCCACCACCACCCAATCCTGAAACAGAGAGCACAGATGTTGTTCTGGTCGATTCAGCACTAGAGTTACACAACCTGCACCATGTTAATCGGACAAGAAAAACAATGGGAAATCAGTATCCGGGTGATGAATGTGATAATTTACCATATTTGGCAGCTTTGGCCTGAGCAGGTGAGATGCCCCCTGGTCCCACCCCTGCAGAATATAAAAAAATGCATGTTTAGTCTTTTCTACCTCTCTACTTTGTCCCAGACAATGTATGTCTGGGACTATCAAGCAAATCTGCCTCTTTATTTGCCACAAAAGTAATTACATACCAGTTTTTTGGTATGTGATTACAATTTAAAATTGCCCTAGATCTTTTTCATTTTCATATTTGCAAGTTATTATACCTCCTGGCACTTGCCCTGGATATAATCCACCAGCACCACCAACACCACCAGGCCCAACTCCTCCAGTGCCAACTCCACCAGGGCCAACACCTCCTCCACCACCACCCAAACCTGAAACAGAGAGCACAGATGTCGGTCGAAAAGTTTCAGTACTGGTGTTACACAACCTGCATCATGCATGTTAATAGGAAAAAAAAACAAGGGGAAATCAGTGTGCTGGGGATGAATGTGATAATTAACCATATTTGGCAGCTTTGGCCTGAGCAGGTGAGATGCCCCCTGGTCCCACTCCTGCAGAATATACAAAAATGAATCTTTAGTCTTTCTACAGGCACACATTGTCTGGGACTAGCAAGCAAATCTGCCTCTATATTTCCCACAAAAGTAATTACATACCAGTTTTCTGGTATGTGATGAAATTAAAAAATTGCCCTAAATGTTTTTACTTTTCTTTTTTGGAAGTTATTATACCTCCTGGCACCAGCCCTGGATAGAATCCACCAGCACCACCAACACCACCAGGCCCAACTCCTCCAGTGCCAACACCTCCAGGGCCAAAACCTCCAGGGCCAACACCTCCTCCACCACCACCCAAACCTGAACCAGAGAGCACAGATGTTGGTCTGATCGTTTCAGCACTAGAGTTACACAACCTGCACCATGTTAATCGGAAAAGAAAACAATGGGAAATCAGTGTCCTGGTGATGAATGTGATAATTTACCATATTTGGCAGCTTTGGCCTGAGCAGGTGAGATGCCCCCTGGTCCCACTCCTGCTAAATAATAAAAAAAATGCATGTTTAGCCTTTTCTACCTCTCTGCTTAGTCCCAGACAATATGTGTCTGGGACTAACAAGCAAATCTGCCCCTAGATTTCCCACAAAAGTAATTACACTATAGTTTTCTGGTATATGACGAAATTAAAATTTTTTCCTAGAGGTCTTTACTTTTAATTTTTGCAAGTTATTATACCTCCTGGCACCAGTCCTGGATAGAATCCACCAGTACCACCAACACCTCCAGTGCCAACTCCACCAGGGCCAACACCTCCAGTGCCAACACCTCCTACACCACCCAAACCTGAAACAGAGAGCACAGATGTTGTACTGATCGTTTCAGCACTGGTGTTACACAACCTGCACCATGTTAATAGGGAAATAAAAACAATGGGAAATCAGTATCCGGGAGATGATTGTGATTATTTACCATATTTGGCAGCTTTGGCCTGAGCAGGTGAGATGCCCCCTGGTCCCACTCCTGCAGAATATATATATTTTTTTAGTCTTTTCTACCTCTCTACTTCATCAGTTAATTTGTACAAACACACACCAGTTCCAACCGGATATCCAGGATTGGAACCAGCTGTTCCTCCTGGCAGTCCAGCTCCACCGTTACCGAAACCTCCATAACCTGAAACATGGTAATAGAGACAATTTAGTATCCTCTGGATTTTAACCTAATGCCTCTGTTGTAACAAATATTTGTCAAGATTTATACAAGAATTTGTACCAAAGGGAAGTTTCCCTCCTCCAGGTTTTGCTCCATAGCCACCTGAGGAGAAAAATATATGAAGCAACGGTATTTACTTACATGACTAACATTAATTATCTGCAACATGGTACGATAACTTGACCTGACCTTATTGCTATGAAATGTATGAAAACGTTTCACAAAGAAATGTGACCATTTAAGAAATCCCAGTAAAAGTCAAGATTAAAGCAAGTATTTCATTGCGAGAGCAGTCTTATGCTTTTCAGGTGTGTTTGTAAACATGAAAGACTGTATGAATTCTTTGGTCCATAAAGTCTCATGTAATCATGTTACAGATAAAGTAACACACTTTGCTCACAGCAAAGTCTATTAATGCCCCTTGTTTGAGTATTACTGGAGCCTTATCATTATTACCTCTAAATAAAAATGTCACATCTGGGTTAAAGATTCTAGAGAAAATACCTTCTACAAATTAATTTTAGGTGGAATCATCATTTCAATGATCATATCATTGTGATTAAATAAGGAAAATTATTAAAAAAACAAAGGAGTCAAAGGATAAAATTATAATTTACTTAGAAGTCTTCATTTTATATAGGGTTGTACGAGGCAGCTTTCCCCCAAAGAGCCTTTCAATAGACCTTTTAAAATAAATTCAAGCTCCAATCCTTCGAAGCAGGAGCCTTCAGCGTTTTTCAGGCCAAGGACCCCCAAACGGATGGAAAGATGGAGCAGGGACCCTCTACTATACTACCGGTATATATATTGTATAAAATAGTATTTTATATTAAGCTGGACTTAGTACCAACATAGCTACCCTGTTATTGTACATTCAATACTAAGTTATACAAATAATACACATGTTCATATAATCATGTTTTTATTATTCTGTCTCGCTGAATGTTTGCATTGCTGACTGAAAGATAACGATAACGTTCGATACAATATGTTGATAATGTAAATTTGTGGGAAAAAATTTGTTGGAATTCTTTTTTTTAATAAAAATATATATAAAAAAAGGTCTAATCAACTAAAACTTTTGCGACACCCGTGCAGTACCTCCGCAGACCCCCTAGGGGTCAAGGACCCCCTGTTGAATACCTCTGCTGTAAAGTAACAGTTTGGAACTATTACTGAGAAACAGCGCCCTCTGCAGCTACACGTGGTGATTAATTCTGTTGGGCTCCCGTCCGAGTGATTAAGTGGTTTTCAGGTTGAGAATTAAACAAGTCGATCACTGAGTTGAGTGGACAGCGACTAGTCGGTTGCACACTCCACTCAGAAGGGATTGTACCCACTTACCAAAGTTACACAGCCAGAACAAACGTTCAGGGTGAGGACTGAGAAGCAGAGCACCATTTCTCCATTTACAAGTCAGTGTAAGTGTTGCTTTAATGGTGTTTTGTGAAACCCTGATTGACATTAGTGAATTGGCAATGTTACAGCGATGTTAAGTAGCAGCGTTTGAGACAGTATGATCTGCTGCAGGGTGAAGAGCACAGTTTCCAAAAGTAAAATAAACTTTCTGTGACACCGGAAGACAGACTTCCCTCTTTAGAATCAACCAGTGATAAACACACCATACAAAATCATAGGGTGGGGCCAATTGGTTATCAGGCCAGAGGGTGTGTAAACCTGTCTGTGAGCTTAAGAGGAAATAAACTGCTAAATCAAATTTCAAAAATAGATTGGACGTATCATCTCATCTCAACACAGGGACGAAATGTCAGAGTAACAGTTACTGTCTAGATTCAGTTCGTACCTTGCACTTGTGGTGATTTGAGAGGGTATCCGTGAAACACCCCTGGCTGCATCTGTTCACCATACCCCCGGCTTCCTGTGTCAGGACATTTAAATCTTGATCAGCTGATACCACTTATATAGACAAAAAAAACAAATAGTAATCATTAATAACAATACCTGGTCCTTGACCTCCTCCCTGTCCTCCACCTGCAACTGCACAAGAAAATGTTTGTAAGAGGAGTGTGAATAGTATTCAGCTGCAATATGCACCTTCATCTATGGATTTTATTAATTTCTACACACTGAACCTTTAAGTTATATGTAATATTGTCAATTAAGATGTTGTATACATTAACTATTGTCTTGACTGCAGTGTTCCCCCATGCACAACTTGTATGTGTACATCTGAAAAACTACATATTACTTGATTTTTGATTCAGGTCAGTTCCCATTGGCACACCAGGAAGAACTCCACGTCCACCAAACCCTAAATGAGACACAACAAACCAGGAAACAGCCACGTTAAATCTCTGTACAGCACTAATGTGTAAAAGTAATGACCATTCAGACAGCGGAACACTTGCCAAATGCTGCCTGAGATTAAGCAATAAAAGAGACAAACCTTTTCCTGGCACCAGTCCACCTTGGTAAAGTCCAGGCACACCCATACCTGTCACAGCCAATGAGAGAAGACAGTTTCTTCATCTACAGTCAAATACATGACAAGGATCTTGCATGCACGATCGGTTTGTTTGAGGTGATTATGACACCGACAATGAGGAAATTATACACATATAAATAATAATCACAAAACACCACTACCACTACCACATAGTTTTTCAAATTTGATTCAATTTGATTCTGATTTGTATAGAGTTAAACCCCTATTAACATATTCTGTTATGATCTGTAAAGATTTTTGGACCAGAAGACTTTTGGTTTCTGTTTATAGTTTCTGTAATCTAGCTATCAATTTATAAATGTATCTGTATTAATATGCAGATAGCTGTTAATAGAGACAAGCCAAAATGTTGTCTGGACTTAAAACGCCCACACCTAGTCGGACTTCAAAAAGTGTCTTGGCCTGGATATCGACCGTCTACACAGGAAACCACAGAATATTGGCCGTTGCTTCCAGAGGCCAATTCTTCATCAGTTGATAGCCAATGGGCTCCGAGATTAGAATAGCTCTAAATCACATCATCTCAAGGCACTTTACTGAGTAAGGTTTAGATAAAACATTATTATTTTGCAAATAAATATAATTTCATTTATACTAGTTCCCCTGAACACCTTCCACATTCAATAGAAAATGAATTGGATGATGTTCTGCTTCCCTGTGAATCAAATCCTGTCTCCCTCCAGTTTTATGTGTTTATTGTTGAGTCTACAAAACCTGGCACTTTGGAAGCTTTCTTTCCTGCTGCACCACCAGCTCCCCCTCCTGGAAGGCCGGTCTGAGGAATAACAGGTACTGGAAGAAAAACAAAATGAAATAAATGTTAGTTGGCTCATTCAGAGAGTTTGACAAATATACAATGTGAAAAATATACAGACATCTTTCTTCTCCAGGTGCTGAGTCCAAACAACTGTAACTGTGATTTCTGCCTTCTTAGGCCACTGGTGACAGTTCTCTTTAATATTGCTCCTTTATTATATTAGGTAAAGAACTGGCTCTGGTCAGAGAAATTAATTCAATGGTACCTGAGGAGCCAATTTAGGCTTGAAATGTTGAACTTAGGAAGCACAAATCACTGTTTGAACGTAAACACATACTGTAGCTAATGCTCTTAACTTGACATTATGAACAAACAGTACAAATTTAAGTAAAATAAGCAGCATGATGTGTGTGCTACTTGCCTCCAATGGGCAACGCAGCTCCAGTTCCTGTGCTTAAAGGAACTCCTCCTGCCCCGAGCACTGTTCCTCCTGTCCCTGTTTAAACACAAAGTGTACAGACATGAAGATAAGACAAAAATATACAATTTCACATTTTATCTTAGGCTCATTTTTATAATTCAAAATGAGAGATGTCACATTGTTCATATAATAAGTAAAAGCTCTACTATAACTCTAATGAATAAAGAAGGAAGAAATATAGACCTACAACAGTAATAATAGGATAGATACAGGTATACTAAATAAAAATGAATAATATACTATACCAGAACAAGAATAAGTCAAGAGTGCTAATACATCAATGTATATAGTATGTTTAAAACAACAGTTGACCAAAGTGCTGATCAGGCTTAGAATGCAAAAATAAAATAAATTAACTGATTATAGAAACTATAAAAGCAATAAAATATTCAAAATCATAAATATTTGAGAAAGAAAATATTGCACAATTGCAGATGGATCCAACGCTCTATAAACCTGCACGAGCGTTCTCTAGTAGTTCATCCCACGACCATGAGAGGGCCCTGTGATACCTAAAAGCAGTAATGAGCAGGTATGCTGCTTGTAACAGACTTCACCTCCTCAGCAAGGAGCCAGATCTTCAGACTGACCATTGGTATTGAAAGCAGCTAATCTGGCCCCACTAGTCTGTCATCACGGCGTGATCAAACATAACATGGCTGATGTTTAATCAAATCATGAGAGGCCGGCCAGCAAGCATGGCATTTGCCTTGCCTCATCAAATGCCTCATTTCTTTGGCTATCCCCTGATGGAGGAAATGAGCCTTCAGCCTTACTTGTAAGAGGGTTTGGCAGCAGAATAAATAATTCATTTATTTGTTGAAAGTTTTTATTTTTTATTTTTTTATCTTAGATTCCCCATAGTTTACCGGACAGACATTGCGCACTGCCTCTAAGTATGTTGCCTGAGAGATTTGGTGAGGAAAAGTTTGGCAAGAGAATGGTTTGTTTTATCTGTGCTCTTTCTGTGAAACAGCTCGTTTCTTTTTTTTGAGTGTCATGAAAATACAGACTGATTCTAGGGACTGAGGATTTGTCATTGCCAACCAATACTTAAGAATAGGCTCTTTGCCATAGACCAGTTCCAGTCATGATTGGACCCTCCTGAGTTCATGCTTAATCAGCCTAAATTAGAGCAAATCATGAGCGAGCACACACACACACACACACACACACACACACACACACACACACACACACACACACACACACACACACACACACACAAACATACAAAGCACTGGACTTCATGTCATGAGGTTTGCAGGTACATGATAAAAAATGCACATTTGTCTGCCAAAACTCTGTTTTTCAAGCATGCAGGTCTGTTAAAGTGCTGAAAAGATTTGAGTCAGTATTCAGAACAATTCAAGTCTGTGGGCCAAGAATCAGCTTAGCACCCTGTGGTAGCAGATGGCCTCCTGCACAATGGTATTCATAAATATAAGAGATTCAGGGAATAAACATAAGGACCATTAGCATAAAGGTTTAATTTGTAACCTCCAAGTCCGTCATGGAGGTTATGTTTTCACCCCTGTCTGTTTGTTTGATGGTTGGTTTAGTCATTTTAAACCCAGAAAATATCAGCCATCAAAACAAACAACTCATAATAAGCAAGTAGAACATAATCATTTTCCTTTGCCAACAATCAATTTTCCATCGTCGTGTCTGATGACCCCCAGTTTCCATCACAGTCTGAGCCTTCAGCACTGCAGTTTGTTTAGAAATCAAGATTAAAGTGCGCTCCTCACTTTGTGTCTTTCTGTCTAATCGAAGCATCAATAAACAAATGTCTTAGCAAAATAATAAGAGACAAAACTACATCAAAAGATTTATGTTGTGTTCTAGTGCAATTTAAATATGCATGCTACTCATATGGACATAATACAATTGGCAATATCGAAGAAGGTTACATTTACATATGGGTAAATATGAGTAAATTTGCTCAAACCTGCAAAGTCTCACCAGAGGTTCAAGTAACCAGGGGACTGCCATACAGTGCTTGCTACAGTACAGTACCTACAGTTAGTGTGAGAACTGTGGGAGATGGAGCAAATGCATTAAGGCTCCAAAAGAGGTAAAGTACTGTAAATGTCCAAATTTGAGCAATAAGGCAATTTATGATATCTGATAACCTTTCAAAATATTCATGTCATCTGTTCCTATTCATTTATTATCTGTAGTGTAGTTAAATTTCTCTACTCCTGAATTTGGTTTCATTGTTTTGAATTAAATATTTAATGTACTGTACCCAGATCGTGACAGACAAGGCAGCTGGAATCAGAATAAAGAAAAACTGAATATTCTGGAATTGAACAGCACTCTTTGAGAATATGAGTAAATTAAAACTAAACAAAACAGAAGCTGTACCTCTTTTAGCAGCTTTCTGTCCAGCTCCTGGAAAAAAGCCCCCAGTGCCTCCTCCATATCCACCATAACCACCTAAAGAAAACAAAGAGACAAATGCCAGTGAAACATTTTGTGCAGTGTAAACTTATAACAGACAGTTTTACCCCTTTTTATTGTTACAAAAGGTATATACTTGTAATACTGATAATATAATGCTCGAACATACTGTTGAACTATTGTTACAAATCTCAGTTTCAGTACTAACCTGCTCCAAGGCCACCACCTCCAAAACCACCTGCTCCTAAATTTCCATAACCTGGATGAGAAAGAAATTATAGATGGGCAGTCAAGTGAAGTGAAAGAAATAAAGCACAGATGGGGCAACAAGGGTCAACGAAAAGATGCACAACTTTCTTCACTGTGAAGAAAAATATACTCTGTTGTACTGACCCTTCAATAAAAACAACCCATCACTCAGGCTTTCATCACAACATTTTCCAGGACCTGCAAGTACTTAACTGTAGATACAAAAAAAGGAAAAACAAGAAATATGACCCAATCAACTTGTGCTTAATCAAATGTGATTTAAAACACTCACATTTATGTTTCTAGAGCCAAGTCCTGCATGTTGGGAGCAGTGGAAAGTGCTGACCCCCGCTGAGTAAGAAACATGATAGACATAACATGACTGTGTTCTGGTTGTGCTGTATTCCAAACAGTGGAGGTAGCAGTCTGTTCTTTGCGAGACAAGAAAGCCCCAAACTAATCCATCGGCGGCAAAGATTTTTGGCTTGACATGATGGATAAATAAAATCTATCCCAGCTTGTGTCTGTGTTTGCCAATACCAAATAAATGAAAGACAAAAGAGTAAACATGCTGACCAACTGCAGTTGGATTAAGAAAAAGTGGAAGACCCCTAAAATTAGGAGCCTAATATGGGAAAATGGGCCCAAGGTATTCAGTCAATAAACATCTATGTATTAATTCCAGAAATCTGTTAGTCTGTAGTGTGGAGTGAGAACCGTTCCTCTTATCGGCTTTAAACTTGGCGTTTGTATTGTTAAGGGACCAAGGAAGTACTGGGTCAAATTTCGTGTGATATGGACACGCGATAGGTTCAATATTAATCGACTTTAATAAACAGCAGGGGACTCAAAGTAAGTGACTTTGTTATCACGACAACTTGCCCGTTCACATGGTAACAACTGATTCTCCACGGTTTTGCATACTGAGTCGAGGTTCACGGAACTTTGAATAAACAGGTGAACAACTCTTTGTGCAGCGGTGTCTTCAGGGTCCAGCAGTTGGTCTTTACATGCCGGCAGAAAGAAAGTGGACTCAAGTGGATGTCATAGAATGATGTTAATTAAATTGAATTTAATACATCAGGCAATGCCTAAAACATAATATAATTCAAGTTAAATTCCTTGCAATAAAGTAAAACAATTTTTAAAGGAAAAAAAGTGAAGGTTGGATATTTATTCCACTCCAGTTGTTTAACAAAAATGAGTATCTCTAGAATATGGCTGAAGTCATTGACTTGTATTTTTTAAGGGTAACATATGGCACTTGATGTGTCACATGCTTCTCAGAGCTGTGTTTCTAAGCTATGAGTTGAACAAGTTCACCAATCAAAGACAAACATGCTGGAGTAATGACTGTTTTTGAAACCAGGAAAAATTCAAAATGCAGCCAACAAGCTAGTCCACCAAGGAACTTGTTTTCATCAATACTTGTAAGCCAAAAATCTGGGGGTGAGAACATCTACGCATGGGAAACAAGCGGAACAAGGGAGAGAGAGGGAGACAGAGACACATGAGGCTGGAGGGTAAGAGCTTGGAGTCAGTCCAGTAATCTGCAGAGTTGCAGGTAATGATACTGATGAGGAGGAGGAGGAATGTGCTGGGAAAGACAGAGAGAAAGATGGAAGTGTGGAGTTTCATGACCCAGTCAAAATAAATGTGGGCACTGGCCTTGCCAAGGGCTTGGCAAACACACAGAGTAAAATGCAAGCCCAGACGTTAAGCTAAGCATCCTTGCGCTAATCCATCTCCTTCAACGTTTTTTGCTCGATTCGCCTCGATTGCTCAACTATCCCTGGACACACCTTGAAGTAATAACAACAGTAATCATTTCTTGTATAAATCAGAGTGATCTAGGGCTTTCTCTTTTCCAGCGTCTACTGAGCTGACACAAGGAATCTGTATCATTTGTCTCATTTTTATCAGTGAGCCTCACATACCATAAACATGTTAAGGAATTGACAGGAACTGACAAAAAACAAAGGAGTTACCAGATAAATGGCACATTGCTGATGCCTGAAACCTTTAGAATGACTAAGTCTGGCTTGAAGTGTTCTTGTAAGACTGTACTGTCTGGTATTGCCTCCAGATCACAGAACGTCTCATTGGCCAGGGACGTGTATGCGAATGTCAGAGTGACTGTTGGAAAGAGCACAGTGTGCGCAACAGAGAGATTATGCATGTCAATAGAAGAGAAACACTGAGAACGAGTGAAGAACCGTGGATACTTTTAGCCTGCTCATCCATCATCTGGCCCACCTGTAATCACATGTGCATGACCCAAGCTGGCTCCGGCAAGTCGTACTCAGGGTCAACCAGCACCTGCCACGTGGAGCTCTGATTTAAGATCAGGAGACGAGATGCAGACATGTAGAAGTCAGCCTGAGAGGGTATGTGTGGGTTTGACCATGCCTTGGGCAGACAAAAAGTTTAGACAGGGGAGAAATCACTGAATACTGGGAGACTAAAACCCATCAAAGTGATAAAAAAGCAAAGTCTGGAGGTTGTGTACTTTCAGCGCCGAAGTGAAAGGACATGCTTACAAAGCCTGGACATTTGTTGGTTTTGAGTCGATACTCTAATTGTATTTGTGAGAGATAAAGCTTTAGTACAAAAGATCTCAGTTTAGCCGTATTTATCTGCTCTGCCCAAACAAGCATGCTTTTGTTGGACTGACATCATTACAGTACGTCAGCTCACACAAACAGATCTGTCCTAGCTCACACATTATTGGAAGTCTACACTGATGTTTGTTGTCATGAGCCACACACATAGAAAGTCTGCCCCATGACCCGATATCATATCATCACATTTCCTTGGTGCGGCTCCCAGTATTTAGTTGATTTCTAACAAGCTGAGGGTTTCTGTACGATAAATTTAGTGGCTAATCTTTCATGGTGACGCTCTAGGCCTTGTGGGAAGCCCAAGAGACCACTTGAAAGCCCAACTGACTTTGGACAAAGGAACCTTGCAGAAGGTCAACAGTCTGAATATAACAGTATTGGGACAGAAACTCAATACTACACAGGAGGGAGGTCTGGGAGGCGAGGAATTGGAAAGCAAGTGATGCAGTACTGCATGGCATCATAGTTTCCTCCAGTTAGATTTCTAAAAGAGGTTCAACAGAAACCTGGTTCATTTGCCAGTTTCCATTCAGAAAAGACCACTGGCTTCTACAGCTGTACAGGGACAGGTGCACCAGCAGGTTGTTGAGGTGAAATTGGGGGATTGTGTGGCATTGAATAACTGAGCGTTGCCCAACATTTATTTGTGGTGGCTGGTTAAAGAATTATCACAGCGAGGGTACACATGTGATTTTAAGTCTAGACCTTCTCGGACAAAATAGGAGTCTTGTTTTTGGTCACACTGTAACCATGTCCAAAAACATGTGCTTTATCTATTGTTTTACTCTAATTTGGACCATAATCTACAAAAGAGAGAATTATAAGTTTATTTTCTCAAATTTCAATAGAGAGAGGTATTTTTGCTGGTAATTTACCAGGTTTCAGGCACTTCTGCACTGGCTCAATTTTCCAGACCCTGGCAAGTGGGCAGCATGGCCAGTTCTTCCAGACACAGGTCATACTCTAAAACTCTACTCCAGAACATCTGATGGCTATGGTCCAGTTTGAAGAAAGATATCTGGTTTCAATCTCAACATTGAAACATCTTGCTGATTCTCCATTGGGGTTAGGTCAGGTAATTCTGTTCCAGAACCAGAAGAATACAAGATACATCAATCAAAACGTTATCTTCAACTTGCAGTCTCTTGCTTTTGTTCTCCAAAATATTTAATCTCTTTTCTCTTTCTTCTTTGCTCGTCTTTTCTTTAAACTGTGTCTAAGGTGTTGCGTGCTGTTCAGACATGAGGTGGTAATTGCCACAACCAGAGGAGGCCAAACGTGAGAAGTTAAGATGGATTTGCTTGCTTCTTTCCATCTCCTCCCTTTTCCTCACCCGCTCACCCTTCTCCCCCTCTACTTTGTGAACCAGCTGGGCCTGGTGAAGGCTTTAATTTAAGAGATAGAGGAATTCCATGGCTGAGATCCACTTTAACTGATGGCAGACGCTTAGAGAGCAGACGTTGGAGCTGGATGTCTGGAATGTTCAGGATTTTTTGGATCAATTATTTGCCATTTTGGTCTTTGTTTTTGCTTGTTTTTAATCAGGGAGACAGTCTAGGAACAAATGCTTGTTTACTGAAAAGCAAGGAATGAAGATTAAAACTTTTGTTAAAAGTGTTGTCAGGACACCACTGTCAATGTGATGCTGCTCCTCTGTGACGGGAGGGTCACAGAATTTTTTGTAATTCGGCCATCTGTTCCACTAAACACTGGCATCCCTAAACCGACAATAACTGCAAACATATAAAGAGTGAAGGCTAATTGCGAGAAGCAGTTGGGCGTGATATGGCAATAAAATGCTGCAATTTTATTGATGTGTTGGAAAGCCTTGATAATTTCATCCTAAATGGTTCTATGGAGGTCCCCATAGGCTCAGCATTTTTCTGTGATTGACAGGCAGATTCTGCTCTCCGGCTGTGGTCCCATATAAATTTTCACTTTGAAAGCTAAGCCTCTCATAATGTCCTTCACTGTCATGACACCAGATTTTTATCAGTATCAAATTATCACACTGTTCCTCTTCCAAGTTAGTGAGTAGATTGCATTCTTACGAGGTGACGCAGGACAAGCTGGATGAAAGCACAATGATGTGAGGTTCTGTAGTGATTACATTTCGCGTGAGACAAGTGGATACATCGAAGCTCTCCTTGATTCCTCTACTCCCCCTCCCTTCTCCAGTGACCTCCCTGCTCCTTGTCACTTCCAGGTCCTCCTTGCTCCCAGTCACGGGCACTGGGCTGTGAGAAGCAGGACTAGTCACATGTTGGACTGATTAAGTATTCACAGTCACACCACCGCACACAAAGCCATCCCTTGCTGGCTGGTGTGAGCCAACCGACACTGGCGTCGAGCCTTTTATTGTTTTTGCTTTCCTTTTCCATGGAGTCATTGACACTATCAATGAGAGGTCCTAAAGCCCTGAGCATCCCACTCTGCCAGATGACCCCAAGTGCACGACTGCCAGGTCAAAGGACTAAACTTTCTAAACTGCTCCGTGCAGTTATTCATTGTTGGTATGGCTGCTAATTTTTGGTAACTTTTATTGGAGACAAATGCATCATACTAAAAAGAGAATGCTATGTCGTAAGCTTTTATATTGCTGAAGCACCTTTGCCTAAATTTCGAGGTTCTCACCAGCCCACACACTTTGGCCGCTGAACACACATTATCTCAGAGGCATTGAGCAACTCCTTCAAAAGGGCTACAAATTATTGGTAAAATTAAAAGTCATCATTTCACGTTGTGTGGATTACAAGAGCTGCCACTGTGCCAAACCACAGCTCCCTGCCCAGTGACGTCTGCAGCCGTCTGTTCTAACCAGCTTGAGCCCTAGTGCGCCTCTCACCTCCACAAACTCATGGTTTATTTCAAACACATCTGTGTGAAGAGAGTTGCTGCCGTCCCTAATTCAAACTGTGCGGATTTGTAAAGCATGCCTTAAACCATATCCACTGAGTTTGTGAGGTCATTGTTAATGCTACAGATTAAACCTAGCAGAACACGCTACACTGTATGCTTTCAAGACGACCAAATATTTCTCCCTTTTGATTAGTTGAGAGGCTGCTATTCTACTTATTCAAAACTTTTACAGAAATGTAGAAACAGCCAACACTGAAGCCCTTTGAATATGTCTTAAGAGTATCCCTAATACAGAGATCATACCATCACCCA
Organism: Pseudopleuronectes americanus; assembly: GCA_038501795.1. Lineage (NCBI taxonomy): Eukaryota > Metazoa > Chordata > Actinopteri > Pleuronectiformes > Pleuronectidae > Pseudopleuronectes > Pseudopleuronectes americanus. Next base: position 11,586,234 of record CM076719.1, on the reverse strand, counting down.
CTTAAGCCTGGCGCACTCACTTACAATATGTACGGTGAAGGCATTCAGACAAAGCAGAAACACATTGCGAGCATAAGAGTGTAAAGCAGGACACAGAGTTCACGTGCTCTGAGAGAAACCAATTTTTTATAGCAGCTCATGTCTGAGTTCCACAACCGGAGAAGTTCAATTTCACAAATTATACATAGGTTGAGAAAACCAGTCAACGTACACAGCCTGTGGCTAAGGTATGTAAAGTTGGCCGAGAGTGTTTCCTCTCCCAGATGGTCCGCATATGCATCTGACTTCTATTCCACTTTTCTGACAACTCTGGGCTGAGAAAAGAGACTTGTGTCCGACAGGTTGGCTCGACTCAAAACATGCAAATTGAAACAATGACGTTAGATTTACTGAGGGGGCTTCAAAAGCATTTCCCAAATTCCTCTGACATTACAAAGGCTGTCATCATTGTGCAGCCATCTGAGGCATTCCACACTGACAAACTTATGGGATGATCTACGAAGGAAAACAATTGTAAGAGATAAATTGTGTCATTGACGGAGGAAAAGCTCTTTATCACATTGTACATTACGTCAATGAAAAGGATTTGCTTCATGGGCTAACATATGAAGGCCCCTAAATAGATGAAGGTAGAGTGATTTAAAATCCATTTATTTCACTTATCTTCATTTACAACACTACGACTTTAACATTTCTTATACAGACACAGGCATTGGCCCTTATCGCAAAAACCTCTAAAATGTCATTGTCTTTCCAAGTTGTCTGCATCTACGGCACCCCTTTTTCACCTTGAGGTATTTGTATTCATGTTCTTTTTACCTGTTCTTCTTGTACTGCGTGTTAGAAACCTCATCAATGTGCCCACTCGCTTGCTGTGAATTTCCCTAAAATAATCCTACTATATTCTCACATGGGCTCACTCTGACATTATACCACAGGGCTGGCAGGAAAAACCCTGGAGAAAGTCCTCAGCAACTGACTCAGACATTTTGCATCCTCAAATGCAGCCCCTCCCAATAATTTCAGGATTTAGAGAGTACAGTGCATCCTATGCAGGTTAAATTGCACATTTATATCGACCGCTGCTATACTTGCACAATGTGGAACACACACAACTTTTATCAGCTTTAACACCATTTTAATTGCCCAGTTACCAACCAATACACACAGTTTCCCTGATTTAACAGAAAACAGTCCACCTCTACCAATGATTGCAACAAGGTCCTTCAAATGCGGATTTGTCTTTATGGCCTCTCTGGGAAAAAAGACCAAGAAACGTCTCCATCAGAACATTTACAACACTTAAATTGTGCTGCCAGATGGACAAGGATAGTGGTCCATACTCCAGACCTTTTGGCAAACGGAGCAGAGGAGAGATTGAGCAGCTGCCAGCAGGATGGCTCATCAACTAACACAGAGAACATGAAAAAGAAGAACCACACTGATATGCTCACTCGAGAACAAGCCGCAGTCATGAAACAGAACAGGGTGGTGAAAGGCCGTAGAGCTGTAACTTAGTAATCGTGAAAGTTTTGGTCCAACGAAGGGGGGAAATACCTCAGTTAGAAAGTGTAATGTGTGGCATGCGTGATGCATTAGACACCAATAAAAACTAATAAAGCCCTTATCTTATCTTGCTTTACTCTGGTTTAAATTCGTATTCCCAAGATGAATTAGGGAGATTACTGTGGACACTAACAACAACATGTGGTGAGATCATGCAAAATAGTTCGGAAAGTGACAGGCTTTTCCAAAGAGAAAAAACAAGCTGTGTTGGCTGTGTGTATGTTGGGTGGGCTTCGTCGAGCATAGGGAAAGAGTGGGTTTGATGTAAAAGTTTCCTCTGCAGACAGTTAAGGTTTCCAAGATATTAAAAGTCTGGCACAGAGACAGATTGAGGAAAGGAAGAGAAAGATAGGTTGGTACGGATAAGGGACAAGCTGAACAAGCATGTAATACGTATGTCTATGAGCCGAAGGTCCCCAAACCAATGTCGGGATAAGTATTTTAAGATTGTGCAGGTAAGGTATGTATATATGTACATGTATGAGTGTGTGCGTTGTAATTACACACAGATGAGCACCATAAACATATTAACATACACTCACGTTCAGGCACATTCACAGGCAGATGCTTCCAGGTCTGAGCTCCAGTAATGAAAAGCATGTGTGCTCCCGGAGACTGAACCTCTTCCAAGCTCATCATCTTCTTTTGGCTAAACACTTTCATCTTCACCTCAATCCATCAGTCTCTTTTCCTTTAGCGATCTCTCTAAGCATGTGTGTCGCAAGCACGAATGTGCAAATTATGTTTTTGTCTTTTCCTTCACTTTTTTGTCCTCCCTGTATATTTCCACTTATCTTGTGAAGAAGACAAGTACATTTGGTGCTTCTTCAAAAAAATACCCTGATAGGAACAAGAGGGTCCAAACATGACGCTAAAAGAATCAGGTGTATGGAGGGACCATTTAGGAGGATTAACGGAATGTTCGCAATGGTCCAGAGTTTGTGATTCAGAATCGGTGGATGGATAATAACATGAGCATTATTCTAGCAACAGCCTTAAAAAGAGAACCAACATCAAAAGAGTCTTGTGTTTGCCAGAGGCAGTTCAAACTCAAACGTACCTATGTATTGTCTGCACAGAGAAGCTTTCCAGACGGCTGTCAGATCTACTCACAGAGACATGTTGTTCCAATGGATGATGTAATCCATCATTTTTAAATTACACACAATTGTCCAACCACGATTTTATCTTTCATGTAACCGTTGGGACAATTTTCACTATTACTCCATTATTTCAAATTGTTATATTTATTCAGTGAAACTAAAGAGCCAAAATAAAGTGAAATAAGAGTTGAGGACTATTTACATTCAGCTCCCAGTTTATTTTGAATAGTTATCTGAAACTAATGCAACCCTAATACAACAGCCCTGCAATCAATCCTACCTCCAGGTTACAAAGTCATTTTGGAAACTAGGTTGTGGTGTTATTGAGTTGTATTGAAATATAATGTTAGGTTGAATAATAGTTTCATATTACCATGCTCACTATATCAATTTCCTTCGAATTTTCAGCTCAGTGGCGCTGGCGAGCAGCACTGAGGGTCAGTTTTGATGAGTTAGTTTTGGAGCGGCTGAGAGACCATACCATTTATTCTACTGGTATTTTTGATTGTATTTTAAACCAACCACAAACAGTGAAACTAAGTAATTAAAACATGAACATCTACGATGAACAAGGTTTTGACTTGCCGCTGTGCTGATTCAAACTCAAGGCAAGCCCCAGACAACACACACACACACAAACACACACACACACACCTTAACCTAAACCTAATGCTAACCCTAACACTAAGCCTAACGTAATTGTAACCCTAACCCTAAAACAAAGTCTTAACCCCCAAACAGTCAATTAAATGCGGGTCACAAAGTGTGGGCCGGCCAAAAGGTCCTCACAAAGATAGCTGTACACAAGCACACACACACGGAGACTTACTCTTACCCTAACTATAGTTACTACTTGCCAAACCGTAACCCTCACCCTCACTTAAACTTAATCTAAACTTCAAAGCATGTCTTCACCTTAAAATGTAAATATTTACGTCATGACATCTTTTTGTCCCAAGAAGGAAGAAAAGTCCCCATAATGTGATTGTGTAAACAGATTTAAGTCCCAACAACATGAATTAGACCTGGACCGCACACACAAACACATACATATATACTTTATCAGCCTTGACACTAATTAAGACCACAGCGCCAATCAAGTTTCTAATTCTTGTTCATGTAGACCCTCACTCATAATGGGTATGGACAATATTTTGGAAACAGAATAGAATGGTGGCTGAAGTACTTCATTCATGTTCTATGAGAGGCATAATATAACATTTCATTGCCCTCTGATTATTATAGTGCTGTACAACATTGCTATTGTCAGTTTCAGATGGGGAGAGAGAGGTGGGACAGACAACCTGTTGATTTAAATTTGTTGACTGGCTAGCTAATCATGGACACTCCAAAAATATCTCACCCAGAAATTTTTTTTCTCAACGTGAACCAGACTTTTGTAATGGTACAATAAAGCTACACCAATAGTGAGAACAGTAACCGCAATGTTTCTAATTAACTACCTTCACACCCCCTGAAAGTGACGCTAAAAAGACGCTAGCCTACGAAAGCCAAGATTTAGAAATCACGGAGACGAGGATTGAATCCACCTTTGCTTTGGGGGGGAACGCAGAATCTGAATCTAACAGCTGTTCATAGAAAGAAAAAATCTTCTCTTCCAGCTTTCAGTGTACTGTCAGTGTTGGACGATGACAGGCCTTACAATTAGTGTAACATTTACAAGGTCTTGCATGAGCTGCAATGCAATTCACTGCAGTCACGCTACTCACATAGCCAGCTGCTGCGTTTGATTACGGGCCAGGCAAGGTGTGTGTCTGGGGAATGCAATGTCAACATTGACCTGCCAGGTACAAATTAATGGCATCTTTCCTCATGTGTGCGAGAGTGATTAGCCATTGTTTTTTCACTTAGCAACAACAATCCTGCTTTATGTATTATTGCATGATAAATAATGGTCAATCATCTTTTATATGGTGGTAGCAAGTAATTTCTTCTGGCATGTTGTGTCACAAGCCAAATACTGGCGAACTGATGCAGATACATTCTACCTGCAACTGTTTGAGCCTGCGAGGGTTACAAACTGGTGTACTAGAGATGCAAATTTGTGTAGTAATAGAAAGGTAATTCTTCTAATTTATTCCAAAAATTCTCAAATCCAAATATGGATCGCTTAAGGTCATTTTATTATGTTGGGAAAGAAATGGCATATACGAAAACTTACCAGTGACGGAAATATTCAGAGACCACTGAACATAATTATGGTTGGGAAGCAGAACCTATCACAACCCCTTTGTTAATTTCAGTCTCTCCTTTCATTTCATGTGTAAAACCTTATCTGACCCTAAGCTGTTCAGTCTGAGTTTAAGATTTTTCCCTTTTTTTCCCCCTGCAACAGAGATTAGTATGGAATGTGGGAAGGGGCACCTACACCCAAATTGAATAAAAACACATGGAGCCGCTTTTAACATCGGTTGCTTCCCTTTTTCTCACTCACGTAATTTCTGCCAGGTACGCCTTGTGAGGGAGACCTTGTATTCATGCTAACACTGGGACAATATTTCCCCAAGTAGAGCTCTGCTGATCCCAGCCAAGATCAACTTCCACCAAATACTGGATATTAGGTCATTTTCACAAGCTAGTTGTATTTGCTGGCAGGGGTGTGGCCCTCCAGAGGGAGCCCTCAGAAACAGGCTGCGTGAGTTATCAGGACAATAAGACGATTGCTTGGTTCCTTATCTTTCTTAACACATAGAAGTAAGCTCAGATTGTATCAGCGGTGCTTACGGAAATAAATGATTGCTAAACGTTCCTACAGCACCAATGCAGTGCAGACTGAAAGGAAAATATTTACTGTACGCTATCTGAGTGAAGGGCCGTGGTAAATTTCAGAGGAGGTTTCCAGATATTGTAAGGTTCCAACATTACAATAACATTAATCAGTACTCTGGCACCATTGCTTGGCTGGCGTTGATGGCCGTTTGCACGCTGCCAATCATCACTCCTTTATACAGCTGAGGTCTAGGAGTGGTGGAATCTTTGCATGGGCCAATCCCGACAGGACGCCCCAAACAGCTGCAGAGCCGGTGTAAACCAGCCCTGACGAAAACACAAGGGTGATAAGAAAAACTTGGTGACAACCAATCAAAACACTGTTTCTCTTTATCCACTGCTCTGTATTTATGCAGATCTCTGTTGGTGTGTGTGAGTGCATTACGCAGTCTGTACATTAACATACTTTATCCATCTCATAACAATGCACTGTTTCCTTCCTGTCAAAGCACTCAACATTATATTTAATAAAGAGGAATTTTCCATGTTGTGAACAAAAGAGGTCTGTTTCCTGCTATGTCAGTGTTGCTTTACAGCATTACAGTGTGATTTAAACTGACCAGCACACTATCTTCTGAATGTCGATTTTCCACAAATGAAATGGAATATTTTAAATCATTTTAATGTACAGTATGACCACACAACATAGACCCAGCCCATTGTATAACACCTGTTAGTTTCAGACAATGTGAAATAGAAAGCTACAATCTTTTAATGTTGCTTTTTTCAGCATTTTCTCCTAAAACAGACTTATAACAGTGAAGTTTGGACAGGAAATAAAGGTGTGAGAGGGGATCAGGACATGCCTAATAGACTGTATTTAAAGATGGATTATGCATCTCCATTCCCTCCCACTATCGAGAATTGAAGCCAAAATATCCCGGATAAGAAAGCAGCCATCTTTCAGTGATAACATAATTTGGAGACAGAGTCTGTAGCAATCAGGGGATGAAGTCATGAGGTCCCTCTCATGCACAAACTCGACCAACCGTGAGTTATACAGCTGTCAAGCTGTAAAATATGTTTTAGTGTGTACTTTAGTTTCTGACCAACAGCAGCTTAAACAAAGAAAATGTTTGGATGTTTATCTGTCTTCATACCTGCAAACGCCTGGCCACCAGGTCCAACACCTCCTGGCACCAAACCACCTTGGCCTACACCATGGCCTCCGCCTCCATGGCCTCCACCTCCATAGCCTCCACCTCCATAACCTCCTATTGTCGGGAATAAAACAGCAACAGGTGTGATGTACCGTCGTCATCATCATTATTGTTGTCATTATTCACCAGAATCATCAGCTAACAGTGTCCATGTCATGTCATTATGGACTCATGAATATACATTGTTAAGCTCATGACTGAAGATGTATGAGAGAACAGACTTCCAATTTGTAAACCTCAAACTTCCTAATGCCATCCAATAAACCAGCTTAATAACAGTGGTTGGCCATAAAGACATTGTTCATTGCCACAGCAATATCCCAAGCGATTTAATTACTTTTGCTTGTGTTTCCCAAGCATCTGACAAAACAAGAACCAAGTGTTGACAGGGAAATTAATTTGTCTTTAGAACCTCTTTGTCCTTGTTCTTATTAACATAAACTTTTACGACATTCAACTCTGCGTAGAGACATTTAAAAAGTCTCATCAATAGGTTTCTTCCCAGAGTGATGGCTTAAGTTATCCTTCAAAGACACACAGGGTCATCCTTGTATAGCAAATGGGAGTTGAAGTCAGGCCAATGTGCCTACGGTTGGTGAGCTGCTGCTCAGTGGCAGGCATCTGTTATTGATGTGTGAAATGACAAACAGCAGATGGAGTATTTGTGTCTCTGTATTGAGCCCAATGGAGGCAACGGTCGCATGAACAAACAATCAGAGCCCTGAGAAAGCAGAGCCGCTGGCATGACAGAGAGGTAACTTAATGAAATATTATATTTATTTAAAGCCAAAAACACTCACAAATGAGCCTGCAATAAAGCTAAATATATAATGTAGGGATACAGTTAAATAAGTGATTGAAAGATTTAATTAATAAATGCAAAGGAATGAGTTAATACAAACGTTATGTTACCATTAAATCACATTGTTACATCTACAAATTAAAACATTTTCAAACATTTTTAGACTGGTTCTACATTTCAAAAATTAAATTGACCACAAACAAACATTACTTCTTGTTTTCAAATCACTACCACATTTGTGCATTGACCAATTTGTGATAAACAAGATGTTTTATCCTAAAAATGTATTTTATTTGTTGGACAACATAACTACTCACCTGCAGCTTTGGCTGGTTTATAGCCTGGAGGGACTCCTCCAACAGACCCTTGTAAAACAATAATAACACAGATTATTGAGTTAAGGTTCGCATGCAGAGATGTAGCAGACAGTTTGTTGGCCAAAGGATTCATCATTTCACCAGTTGGCTTTCTCTCAGGACACCAGGAGAGGGAGTTGTGACATCTTTTGAGCCATTATTTATCCTGTACGTCTGCACTGATGGATCATGATGGAACAGGAATCCATACTGACATTTTGAGTGTTTGGAAATCGATAAAATATTGTAATGAAAAGCATTAGGATATGCTGTTGTACAGTATGCATGTTCATATGTATTTATGTTTCCATCATATGTCTTACTAGACACTGCTTTCCCATCCTATGTTTAGTGGTTGAGAAATTGCAGGGAGGGTGGGGAATGAAAACACGGCAGATGTCAACACAAAGGATTTGTAAAACATGCACATGAAAAAAAAACTTTCATTAACATTTATAGCCTTCACCAGGAAGTTTATATAGTCGGCTGAGCAGGATTACACAGGACAACTACCTCTACTACTGCACTGATAACAATGAAACTTGCTATTCTATATGGGTCAGGGAAAAACCCATACAAAAATCTGATATATTTAAGGAAATGATTTTGTGTACTTCGGTGCAAATGTAGATCAAAATCCAGATAAAGTGAGACTTTAATAAAGGAACTGTTGTGTCTTAGCAGAGGTATTCATTTATTGATGTTATCAAATTTAAATCTAACAGCCTCATTATATGGGTTAAACTGTGATAATCATCATTTTAATTTGAGCAGTGGAAGAGATATTCTGTAATTTACATCAAAACAAAACAGTAAGTATCTTTACTTTAGGTTCAATGGTATATTGAGATATTTTAATATTCTGGTTTTGTTTTAATAAAACCTGTTGACCTTTGATTATCATAAACAGACTTTTTTTTGTTGTGGCTGAGTTCTGGATAATTATTCTTTAAACTGTCCAGACAAGTCGTTGGAGGCTCTGTTACCTGGAAAGAATCCAGTGCCTGTTCCAGCGCCTCCTGGTCCGATTCCAGCACCAGGTGGTACATACACACCTGGAGGACACAACAGAGAGAGAGCAGAGGGTCGTCACCATTATGTGTCACCAAGCCAGAGCAACTTTCACCGGTAATCTGATTTATTAGACAATCAATCTCCCAAATGAATCATTAGTGATCCGAACAACACAACTGAAACCTGTCCTCATCCCCCAGGTCAAACCAATGATGCAGCACATAATAAAACCTGAACACAGCAGCTCCAACCAGAGCCAGAGTGAAAATTAAAAGTTAAAAAAACGTTCTAGTCTTGATTAGAAGAAAATTCCTTTTTCTGTTTTCATTTTGATGAGGTACTGCAGTTGGAAATCCTCTTTCAGAAAGCTGCTGCAGCAACATGGACAATGGTGACCCCCACCTCCATCCCCCAGCCTCATTTCTAGCAGATTTCTGGCTACGCACCAAACTAACTCCTGAGATGGTCGTTCTTGATCCCAGACACAGTGGCCTCATGTGAGTAAGGAACAATAACAGCCATAAAAGAAAAGGGGGATAAAAAAGTCAAAATGACTCCAGTTGTTTTGGGACGACTAACAACTTAATCCACTGGGACTGGTGAGCTAAGGCAAAAATTACAGTTATATTTTTTGAGGGCAAACCTGGTTTATATCAGTGAAAAGGGAGAGATCAGGGCTACAGGACCATGATGATTATGTATAATGGTTCTTACATGTGTTAGGAGGCCAATTAATTTAAACCACATGTCACAGGCATTCATGTGTTTATTAGCAAACACCGCAAGAAAACAGAACTTTGTCCACTGAGTGGGGCAATTAGTGGAAGAACATTACAATGAATCACTGTCCGATTGAGTTGACTGATAAAGTCATGGCTTTGACCTTTGAAGTTGAGATTTATTAGTTTTGTGCCATAATAACATGGCACAAACCCAGCTTAGGTTAGGAAAATGAGCAGCAAGTGCTAATCAATGGAGAAAAGCACAGCCATAGTGTAAGCATCTAATTGTTGGATAGGTTTATAAAGATAGAGAGGAAAAAAAAAGTAGGATGACTCCAAGAAAAAGAATGAAGTTTATATTTTAAGCTTTTATTTTTTGGTAACATTTTTTTGAAAATCAGAGTCTAAATGACAGAATTGTGTTGATATAGAAGTGAGTTGATTTTGTTGAAGTTAATGAGGATAACATTGCCATATTCACATATCCAAAACTGCTCTCCTTTATCTGATTGGAATATGGTAAGAAACATTTGTCTGTTTTTGTTTGACAGGAACAATTTTCTTGAGTTTAAAATGGCCATCTGCACAGAAGAACTTGGAATATCTTAGTTGACTGAAATCAAATAAAAGGAGGGAATAAATTATAATGTTCAGGGCTCTCTATTTCATTATCAACTGACTAAATCAATGCAAGTCACATGGTTGTCTCTCACCATGTCCATGCCATTGACTCAGTAGCAGTGCTTTTAGGGGCAGGCACCACACAGCAGAGATTGAGTAATTGTTTTAACATTGCTCCTTCATTTCGCAGTGAAAAGGAGGATTTCCTGTCTCGGCATAGTAAGCGAGGCGAGAGGGAGTGTGTGACTGCTCCACTTTTCCTTTTTCTAAGAATCCCATCATGCTACTGTGGCAATTTTACAGAGTGCATTAGGTTCACTGTAGCCGTGTATCCAAATGAGGCCCATGCTGACCTCTGTCAAATAGCCTGACCTTCCTCAATATATCTGAATATGTCGTCAGGATTGCTCTGCTCATCATCATCATTGTGCGTTTCAGCTGCTTGTGAAATCAGCCAGGTTATGGGAAGGTGCTGGAATGTGTGTGAAGGACAGGGCTGACTTGTAGACCACAAGGGATATGAAGAGGTATAATTTATTTCAAAGTCGACCCCAGACAACAGTTTGCTCTGAGTGTTTGTGATACGATTAATGTTGGTGAATAAAAGACTAAGAAAAAATTATTAGGCAGTGACCTTTATTCGCGATCTTTATGAAAAACTGGTTAGAAGCCTTCACTTATGACTACCTTATTCAGAAGGAATAAAGGCCTCTGTATGCTTCTCCGTTTTTTGGAAAACGGACGGACACGGACAGAGAAACGCCCACTCCGAGCGCCTCGGAGAGCTTTTCGTGCACCTCTGATTTTTCTAACTACACGTCGGCAAGACGGGCAGCCTACGGATAGCCCTTGGCTGTGATTGGTCATCTAACGACATTTCCGGACCTCAAACTTCCTGTTTCATTCCCTATAGCACAATAAACCCAAACACAACTACGGTTCTACGAAGAAGCATACAGAGGCCTTAAGTGTGAGAGTTTTACTACTTAATATTGACGATGTGTAAAAGGAAAGTCAGAGAAGCGTTGATAAATTACTGCCAGTGAAATACAATGACAGGTTGTTAACTGAACTTTTAACCGGTATTCATTGAGTTTAGAGTGGCTGTGAGTGTATTAGTAGGGCGATGATGTAAATTAACTTTAACGGGAATCCCACCAGTGATTTAATTTTGTCATCACGCCATTTTGATCTAATTTTCAGAGGACAGAGAGTCAGTAATATATGAATGAAGCCAGTCATCAGTAAAAAGGGAATCAAGTGGTTGAATGGGGTTCAAAGTCCAGGAGTGAGAGAGCAACACTGACATAAATAACACTATGAACATTATTTGTTACGGTTTTTGAAGTGCACAATGTGCTTGAACAAGATACAATTTTCAAAATACATTCAATAAGGTGTGGCTTTACAAATCGTTGTTCAACAGTGAACAACGATTGACTTAACGATTAACCACGACTGTGCACTCTTACTGAGTCAGAGAATCAGAACCAGACATAAAAAAATCATGGATCCTCTACTGGAAATTGTATTCCCTCTCAGCCACAACTGAAGCTCTGTCATGTCTGTCTTGTGGCCATGATTTTTTTTTATCATACATTTTTCAAATCTCATTTTCCCCCAAATCCATTCCACCACAAATCACAATACAGTATCTCAAGCAACAAATTTGAGCCACTTCTGAAGATTCAAGGTTGTGACCATTCACTAACTTCACCTGTGCTACTGCTTGTGTGGGACCAGGGGGGGTGGAACCCAATCATTAAGAGTGTGTGCGCGATCGCACACAAGTGGAAACTGGCCAAGAGATGGATGTTTTGAACATGAACATAAAAAACTTTTAGACATGGAAGGTGAACAGACTCATACAATTAAAAAACTAACTTTAAAAAACTCCAGACTTTATTCCAGCAGCCAATTCAGCTCTAATACAGAAAGTAAAGATGATACAATTTAGAAAAATCTACTTTTGTGCAGTCTCCAAGTCTAGAGCTTTACCTTTTCTTTAGGTGGTATACAAATAATGCACCAAAGAACATGAGCCTTGAAATAATGGGGTTGTCTAAAAGTTGGAACGATATTATTTTCTAGAGAAAGGAAATTCTTGATACCATTTCAACATCATTATTCAATCCATAATCTAACAAGGCAACACAGCGGCTGAGATATCTGATAATCAGAATGAGGTTTCAAATTTGTGTTTGTATAACTCAAAGAATGCAATGTTTAAAAAGCTCAAAAGCTTAAACGAAAATCATTTTCATACACAGCATGTGCGTATGCAAGTGTTTTGGTTTCTTCTGTTCCCTTGATTTGAATTTAGATAAAATGACGTAGTTCATCAGACACAGGCCTACAGGAGAAAAGGATTGGATCCAGCCCCTTGCATGTTTAGTTTTGCATAATGAGTGTTTGAGTGTTGGCCTGGAAGTGACATGTTTATCAATGGTTTTCCTGGCAAGATGATTTATTTGATATTTTACTTCTACATCAATACTGGTGATACAGCTTAAAGAAGAAAAATTATACTGGCTTGAAAAACTTGAATTTATGGGAGATATGGGTCACTGGGCCCACGAGTAATGACTGAATAGCACAGAAGTTGGGAAACTCTACGAAATAACTGTTATAGAATCAAACCAAAGCCAATGACAGGTTTTTTTTCCGTATTTCCTATTCATGTTAATGGCAGCTTTTACAATTTCTCAACCTTGAAAGCTTTTTAGTTTTACTTCATTTACAACAGGGTGGTGAGTAATGTGACATTTCCAGAAACCCTTTTCTGTGGTTGTTTAATAATTGGCCTTTTACTAAATAATTAAATCCTTAAAGAGTTGCTAGAATAAGCATCATTCCCTGTTCATTACAAAGGACTTACGGGTCCATTACACTTTATGATCTCAGTGCTGTGCACCACATAAGCTGGGAAGTTCGAGGGAAATCTAGGCTGTAATGTGTTAACATCACTCTAGCCACCTGATATGTACACAGATGTGCACCGTTATTTCATCACTTTCGGAAAAAAAACTAAAACATTTTTGAGCTAAATGTTGGCTGCATTTACTTGTATCTGAAACTGCTATCGCAGAGGAGAAAGTTTGGTTCTGCCTTTATGGAAATCTCTCATAATGCAACCTAGAGCAACAGCACTGTGAGGTAAATACTGTGTGTTCTGGCGCCCTAACATGTCCTGTTATCAGCCACGTGACAGCTGGACAACTATCAGCCTACTATCACCCCTCGCACTGTTCATTTTCCACAGCATGTTGGAGGCTTGAAGAGGAAAGTGTGAGGAGGAGCATCCCAGAAAAGAAATACTTAAGTGGGGAAGATTTGTTTCTTCTCGCACCTACCCTAACTGACGTCACTTTCTCTTTATTTGCTTGTCCGTACAACCACAAACACAGCCCATAATGAACAAGCATGTTTGCCTCTGTGTTTCTTGAATGAAGCCTTCCCGTAGGAAGCTTACGGGAATCATTACAACTGACTCAGGAAATGCATGTCTTTGATACTGAGAACGAAAGGGGTTTGGAAAAGCTTTGAGCTCTCCTCTATAAGTATTTTAGACCTCAACATGACTAACGGATAAGCCATGGTTGAAGATAACTATCAACAATGTGAAATCACTACATGCTGGTGGAACAAACAGTTCATATTATGACTCTATTCCAGAAACTTATTTATGAGATAATATGGAACTGACAAGTTATGAGTACAAGGCCATAAAGTAGCAAATTTACTACATACTGCAGTTTCACTTGTGCTGCGTCAAAGACATCCATCGATAGGACATGTTAGACCATATACAATGTACTGTGGGTTTTCTCACTGAAATATTGGTGAAATGATCTGATGTGACACCTGAAAGGACATGAAGCAAGTTGTTGTTTTTGCTTTTGATTAAATATTAGAAATATGTCTGAATTGTGATAAAGAACATGACTGATTGAGGAATCCTTCAGTGACATTTATGATATGTGATATTAACATTTTCATTTTATCTTTATATGGGTGAGGACTAAGGCCCAATTGAATGGGGAGAAAGCAGTGATTTATTTCAAAGAGGAAAAAAGCTTCACCATCCTGTTGCTGAAACCTATCAAGACACTTGCAGCTTTGTTTGGTTTAGGCCTAAAGGTGCCATGTCAACTCTCACCGCCTCCAATGAAAAAAAAGTGCACTGAAACTAATACCACACAGCACACAGTGTTTTCTTGCCAGAGGACTTTGATTAAATTGACGTAATGTGTTTAATCAGTATATAATTTTGTTAACATCTTTTCTCAACAGTTATGGAAACATATTAATACAACAGTTTTTATACTAATGTTGTGCTCATGTTATCAAGTTGTTTGTAAACTCAGGAAAGCTTTGGTGGGTCAAGGTGAAAACATTCGTGACAGGAGACATTTCACATTGCTGGCCAATTGAGATCCTGCTAGCACACAGCCTGGTGAAGGCTGGGATTAATCATCTGACTTAATGCGCTTTGTTAAAGACTTGGCAACGGCTGAGGTGACCAAACATCTGACTGGAAGATGATAGTACTGACATTTAGCCACAACTACAGAGCTAAACTGATTATCAATTGAATATTAATTAACTACTTATTGTATGCCACTAGAGGAGGTACTCACTTTACTTAATTAGAAATACAAATAAAAAGGCAAAAGTACTCAAGTAAAAGTACCACCTTAACTTTTCTACCAGGGTAAAAGTAAGTACCTCCTTTTAAATATACTTTATTAAAATTGCTTGCAAAGCTTAGCCTATTCTCTAATGCAACCCGTTTTCTAAACCATTAACTGTGCCAACTGCATACTGTTTAATAAGAATATCATAATAAGAATAGCACAGACTGTCATATAAAAGAATGTAGCAGATGATGCTACTAAAACACATTATCATACAATTGCCTCTTTCATTTTAGGTGTTTTTTTTTACTTTGAAATGCAAAAATATGCATTGGAGTAGAAATTACAGATATTTGCTGATAAATGTTGTGGAGAAAAAGGTTTAAAAAGTACCCAAAATAAATCTTCTTAAATAAAGCACAGATACAATTAAATTTACTTAAATACATTAATGAAGTAAATATACTTTGTTACAACCCCCTGTGTCTACACGTGCAGAGGTATGACCTCGTTGAGCAATCAGTAGGTGTTTCTCTCATGAGAATTTAGAATTGCATATCAGCAAGTCAGTCAATCCATTGATGAAGGAACTGGATTGCATTAGACACTCAATCAGATTATCAAAGCTAAGACCAATAGTTGTAACAATGACGTGTGTAGACCTAAGGAGTTACACCCAAGACTTTTCTGCAGTCCTTTAGAGTTACAGTACAACTAATAAAACAAGTCATCCATCCCAAACCTCTGGTGTCAACAACTCTAACAGTTTGTTGCATTAAAAATTGTGACAGGAAAACCTGTAGGCCAAAATGTTAGTAATCGCTTCTGGCTAGGACCATCAATACAGAGTGTGACTTCCCCGGTAATATAGCACGCTGTGATGCACAGTTGCAAACCGTGAGCTGAATTTGTCCATTCTCCCAAACACTTACCTGGGACATGTGCCAGAGCAAGACATGAATACATGGAATAACAGCTTTTTCCCAATAACAAACCCTGGTCACTCAGTGATTGAATCCAAAAAGCCAATGAATACTGGGTGAGGTCACCTCATTGCAGATTACACCAAACCATTCAACATCAACAAATAAAAATGCTTTTGTTGAATCATTAAAAGAAAATCAAGAAACTGAACAAAGAAGAAACAAATTCCTTCAAATGCAGAGCAGAGTGCGGGGACCACTATATGTCACATTAATCCTATGCCGTGGCTGGCAGTCAACTCTGCAAGAATATGAATCAGTGCCAAATAGGTGCTTGCAACATATGCTACCAATCAAGCCTGAACACAACATCTTTGGGGAATCAAGAGAATAATGCTACAATCCATCATTCATTCATTGTGAAAGCTAAAACGCACCAAGTTCACTTTAACCTACCGATTAATGTGCAAAAATCCTCTGAGGTTTTTTATGCTTGGACCTAGCCGATGCCAAATGAGGAAAACTGGCTTCAAGCACCACTAAAGAAAATATCGCACAACCTTTTTTAATTCTTTGGAGACGAGGAAAGAACGGAGCAGTTATTTTTTTCACTTCATCTCCTGCTGGTCTCTGCCAGTGAGAATAGTGCCATTGACCATGTCCGTCATAAAAGCCTAAACTAATGACTTTGGTGCGCCAGTTGGTTGTTGAGGTTGTCTGGAGGATTATAACATACGTCAAGGTGAGTGATGTGATAGTTGATACTCTCAAAGTTGTTTTTTTTATTCTCAAATGTGAAAGCATCTTCTTAGCTGCTGACTCTTCCCTTTAGTGAAGAGTACGTCTGATTAAATTCCTAAGTTGAGGAATTTATTGAAGGAATTTTATCATCCGCTCAGGGCCTGGATTTGATTCAGTTATCATATATAGACATAGAAATTGAGGCCACGGAACCCAAGCTTCGCAAACATTGATTATTTTGATAGGCATAACCAGAGATGTTAGAGTGAGAAAAACACTTCCTGAATGGAAAAGCGCATAATTGCCAAGATAGCAGTTGTATTATTCTGCTATAAATTTGGGCTCGCTCTCCCATTTCATGTAGATTGATTCCTGGTCTTGTTCATCCAGATATCTGCCTAAGGTTGTTGCATGTTGGCTGCTGAGTAGCATGTCTATAAGGATTTTGCCAAAAATAAATCCTCCAACTCATCTGACAGATGCTATTTGCTTGTGGAATGTAGAATAACTGCTCCTTTAACAAATGAGGGATAATCAACAAACATACCTGCACATGGTCACAGGAAACGTGCCAGAGGACCCATTTATTACCAGACTCCTTTACAGATGTTTCCTCCAGCCTAACACTGCATCGTAATTCAAGGGGTGAATTTCACAAGCCTTAGGTGCTTTCTGTGCGGAGGCATTAAAGAAATGGATGGGTGTTAATGAGGTTCATGTTACTCACAGATAATTGACCTCTTGATAAGCCGAGGGCGCCCCCTTTTATCGCACAGACACAGATGGAACTAGTTTGAGCGCCAAAGAAATGCTGGATATGGATGGATTCACTTGAGATCAAAGTTTCGCTCCGAAGCCAATGTTGATAACTGTTGGCTTCTGTTGGATATATTTTGCCGGAATCCACCTTGAAATATCAGCTGAAATGTGGCAATCACAGAGAAGCAAGGATAACATGTGGTATTAGTAGAAGGGCAAAGATTTTTTTACATGATACAATGTCCGACCTGACCAAAAAACTATTTAAGTCAACATGATAAAATTAGAAAAGGCAAAGAAGCAGCTAGGAAAAGTGAGCCTTTATATGGAGAAAATAGTTGTTATAGGAATCTACCAAATAACATGATGCATCGGAAAGGACGCTTGGACAATGGAAGATAAGGAAAATAGGGAAACAGCTGTGACCTTTAAGCAAATCAATGCAACAGAAAACATTCTTGACTCCAGCATACCTAGTCCCAAATGCTGAACATGTTTTCCAGTGGGGGGTTGAATAATTCAAGAGAATATCAGCCAAAAATCTGACCAAGAACCCAGTTAAAGCAACATGGAAAGAGGAGAAAAAGCAAACAGAGACTGAGGGAGAATGGTCGGAACCTCTGTCTCACTTTCTGTCTGTCTGATACAGATAAGATGCAAAATGAACCATTAAAATCTGCGCGCTGCTACCCTGACTTGATGAGATGACCCAGTCGAAGCCGTCACAGTGACACATACACTCCCACTCCCTGTGGGAGTTCATCAGGGGTGAACATAAACAGGGGTTTTACAGAGTAGGGAGAGGGACCAGCTGTAACCTTCACTTCCTGAAATGTAATAGGACAGCGTCTGCAGCCATGTAAACATACTGTGTGTGCACAGGTGTGGAAAGGATGCAATCCAATTGTCTGAATGCATTTAAAATACATATCATTAAGATACCATTATACCATAGTTTGTTATTTAAATTTAGATTGCATGCACACAGACACAATGACACGTTAAACCCATTAACAATTTAAAGTGGGATGCAAGTCTTGCTCTTTAAAGGAATTTTAACAGCAGCAGTAGATATCAAAATATGATTTAAAGAAAAAATCTCTTCTATTCATGATTTAGTACTCAGTATTAGCTCAGTCAGACTTACATTTTCATGATTATTGCAGTAAGAATTATATATATATATATTATACAATATATATTAATTTATTTAAATCACCAAATAACAAATACATAGGATTGCACATGAAGAATTGTCTTTTTTTGTTATAGCTGGGATCAACCATAAGGAATAATAAAACAATAAAAGTTATAGCCAAACACTTTTATTTCCGGAAATGTCACACACCAACAGAGAAATGTTAGTTACATAAAATGTCTCAATTAAATATATGAAAGTACCACTTTGATAGTATGTCAGTAAATCAGAACACTGCACCTGCTTCAAGCCTGTATTCGATGCAGCAAAGATCATGGCTCAGTATACCTGTAGCATACACTTACCTCCTTGTAGAGAGGGCTGAATCAGTGCTAAGAGGAAGAGTCCACAGAAGAGCAACAGAGTGTTTCTGTTAGCCATCTCGCTCCAAAATGCACCACCCCTCTCCCGATCAGCTGGTTTTATTCTCTTCAAGCTAATTACCTCGAGCCCAAAGTCTTACAGCGCGGCGGAAAAGGTGAAAAAAAAGGGAAGAGATGTGAGACTCTACGTAATTAAGAGGGGGCAATGACTCCGGTTCAATGGATCACTTTTGCTTTTTTTCCTCGTCTGTCTGGTGTTGCTGTTTTTATTCGGGTCACTCCTGCCAACAGCACAGACGCTGCTGCCAACAAGGAAAGAGAGAGAGAGTCCGAGATACACACACAGACAGGGAGAGAGAGACAACCCCCCACTCTCATCCAGAAGGAATTGAACTGACTGCCAAACTTTTGCATGAACACAGACCATGCTTATCTGTAAGAGTCGAGAGAGAGACGGAGGAAGAGCTAACCACAATCCCAGATAATAACCTTTCTGTAATGGTCAGCTGCATAGTTTTAACATAAATTTTTACCGTTTCTCGCATAACCCAGAGGTAGAGTGAAAAGAACACAGCAACTATCAGCACATGTGCACAATACATCAGAACAAGACATTACAAAGTGACTGGCTGCATAAATAACAGGGAAGCAGCAGTGCAGACAGTCTGGGAGTCCACGTGCGAACACCGGTCCCACTGTTCATATATGAGAAAACTGTCAGCCTCCAACGCAGATGACAACAAAAGCTAAAAAATCCAGAAACATCAGCCTGCTACTCTGTGCAGCCCCTCAACCACTGAACAGGGATATTATAATTCTCCAACCAGCCTCTGTGCATACTCAGTTTTAGATAACTCTGAATGCAGCAACTGTACTTCTGTGATCTGCACTTGATACATTTCACCCTTAGATCATCAATCATCACACAAAATAATTATAGAGAGAACAGTAGAATACGCTGCTCGTGTCTTGAATATTTTTGTATGACTTTCTAAAGTCACAGATAACTTATTGGAGCGGCCGTGGCTCAGGAAGTAGAGCGGCTCGATCCCTGGCTCCTCCGGTCCACACGCTGAAGTGTCTTTGGGTTGACTTGAATGGGACTTGTAGTGCAAAGCTCTTTTAGAGGTTAAGACCATTAAGTGCAATATAAACACAGTCAAGTTACTCATTGTGCCATAACCGTTATGGCATGGTCCTTTTTCCTCATAATACCTTTGCAGCAGTGGCCACTTAATTCACCAAATCAACATATAGGCCAACACATTTTTGTTATAAAGTATCTGCTTAAACCTCACCATGATTTTTCAGTGTGGAATTTGCATGCCGTGAAATGTTGGTGTTTGTATGTTGGCAACCTGTCAAGGGTGTATCTTGTTAAATCAATGAGTCAACTGAGATTGGCACTAGCCCCCCAGCGACCTTTAAAGGATAAGGGATATAATTTAATATTAATTGATGAATGGATGGATCATTTATTTGTCATATTTGCCCCCAAATTGACATTCATCTATTCACATCAAAAGGAAATGCTGTTTATTACTTGTCAAATCACCAATATATCAACTCTGACTACATCAGTAAAATATTCAAAATGTATTATTTTTTATGCCTACATTTTCCAGTAATGCAAAACATTCAAATGCAGTGAAAACACAATTAATCAAGTTTTTGTATAGTTATGATTAAGGCACTTGGAGCACTTGGGATATAGGAAAATATCCCATTCTGGTTTAATACCAAAAACAGTGACTTGAATATATTTATTTAGGCTACAGCCAAACGAAACTGTTCCTTAACCAAAAGTACTTTTGTTGTCCAAACCAGACAGAACCTGTAGATGTGAATCAAGTTCTCTGCCGTCACAGCCCAGAGGCTTTGACCCACATCATCTGCTGGAAGCTCCTGTGTTATTCATTCATTCAAAATACATCATTGACTCTGAACATAAACCAGGCCCCAAGTACATTTGCAACCAAAACAATTTCAGGATATATAAAATTAAGCTCTAGCAGACAGGGCTGTTTGGCAAATGCCTTTTAACACACCATTAAATGAAAAAGCTTGGTGAGAAATATGAACTGCCTTACTGTAGGGACGCTTACAAAAATGTATCAACAAAACAACTTTCTTAACTGCTGGTCTTTTTAACGAATGATGTGTAGATAAAGGATTTGCACAGGAGTGCTATTACTAACAGGACACATCCTCCCCAGACACCTGGTGTGCAGATTCATCTTGGCTCAAAACATCAAACCATTACTTAAGACACAACACCTCGACACCGACAAGGCCGCCATCGTCTGTCTTTTTCCCTCCCTGGGACACATTTCTGGGATTTCAAGTCAACAAGGTTGAGTAGCTGCACTTTTTTACTGGCAAGAGCACCAGCCAAAGTCGTTACTCACTCAGACACAAACGTGACAGACTGACCGACAGGCTTTTGCACGCATGCTAAAGGCTTCTGCTTTCCAAGGCACACACTATCCTTCATCGAAGTGACATCGACCATTAATGTGCATAGTCCCTAATGATGATTTCCTTAAAGTTAGGAAAGGCATCTTAGGAGCTTATATCAGCTGTTAACAGTTTGTTCAGACAGAGCGAACCACGATTTCACTTGAATTATTAAGTATTATCAAACAGCTACAGATAAGCTTCAATTTTTCACTCAAGTAGGGTTAGGCAGCATAGCCACCCAGATACTGTAAAGGCTAATATCAAAGTTGTTCACCACACAAGCCTTGTCACCCAAGTCATGTGGATAGCATAAAATAATCAAAATATTTCTATAACATGGCGAGCCAGGGCATTAGCCTTGCGGTGGACCTCCTTTCTAGTCAGTTTTCCATTACAGGAGAATGGAAATGGAAATCACTTCGATTACACTAGAGCCTGACCATTGGATTCCGATTCTGATACTGATACAGTATAAGGCATTACAAAAATTCCAATGCCAAAATATATGCTAATTTATATTTTTAAAATGGCAAGGAATCACACAAATACATACATCTTGAAAATACTATAGAATTTGTTCCCTTAAAATGTGAACTAATGCACATCGTTTATGCTGCGTTTATTCTTTAAAATAAGTTTTTCTATTTAAACATAAACATAAACATATTTATCATATCATATGCCAATATTTATCGATCTGCCAGGTTATTCATTTATTGGAACGGGCTTGTGTTAAATTCACTGGATTGTTTGCCTTTGAATGAACTATGTAATTTTGCTTTGGGTTTTTCAGGGCACTCCCAAGATCCCACTGCATTAGTGTGCCCTACCAATATTCACATATGATAATACAGGGGGATGATTTCAGCCATCAGTGCAACATCTGTTTTTCTCAGTGAACTCATCAGACACATGAAAAAAGACACCACATAATTGCAAAACATCCATTAAACTCTATGACAAACAGTTGAACTCTCTGGTCTTGATGATTAGAGCAATTATTTCAATATTTGATTTGAGACCAAGAGCTGCAGCCGGCTGGATTGTTTGTGCGTTATTCAACATGAGATCGTGTTTTTGTCTATTTATTTGAGTCTAAATGTCCATTTTAGCTCATGTCTGTTACTCCTCTTTTGGCTGAGCTGAACAGTGTTTTGGCCCAAACGGCTCCGACCGACTCTGATCCGGAGGAAGGAGAGTTCACACAGTACCGAAATAATATTCTTTCCATTCTTCACAACATTTAACATTCCTTTCACTTTTTACAATTAATAAACTGATTTAAAATACATAGTTATGGACCACATGGGTCTATCTTCAAATTTGCCAAAGAGATCAGAGGAGAAATATGTTCTGGAGCCTTGGTTCGTACATATGTACAGCCCAGATTATCTGGTTGTGTAAGCGAATACAAACCTCCCAAACTGCCTGCAGGATCTTGTTGGCAGCTTTAATAATTATCAAGCATGTTTGAATTTCGGCTTTGAATTCAAGATGATAACGACAGTACTTGATATTACTTCAAAGTAACAGTGAACATTCTGAGGCTAACATCAGATAGCGTGCTACTGTTGACAGATATAACTGATGGTTAAAAATTCCCCAAATGAAAAGCTAACCCTTGATGATGAGTCTCTCCAAATGTTTTCTCATCCAGACTCATTTAGCGTTTTGCTTTTGTTTATTAAGCGAGTTAGAACAAGTTGTTGCTCCACACTCTCCATTTTGTTTACATCTGCTTCTCCATGAAGTCACAGGAGAGACATGAGGTACTGGGTCTCCACATCTGGAGCAATAATCTGATTTATATACTGTATTATGTGAAGCCCCATTATTTAAAAATGTTTGTAATGTAGGCATGTTTAAGGTTATAAAGAATAGATCTGAAGATTTTTCTTATGTTCATGATGCAACTTGCTTTCAAAAACGGTGAAGTTTCTAAAACTCCTGTCGTCTGAGCCAAGCTATGGTTTGATGTAATTAGTGGAAGTGTTTAAAGCAAGATATTTAACTGAACCTTCTGTTTTGGAGTTAATATAAGTGGATTTGCACGCTGGCGGTGGAGTCTTTGTCTACTTACCCGACTTGAAGATTATTCCAGCAGATGTGTAGATGTGTGCATGGTTAGAAGACAAGCTATAATAAAAATCAAGGTTATTGTTTCATCAGCCTCAGGTCACTAGCCAATCATATAATGAGCCTAATAAGATTGAGTTCAAGACTTTGGCTTGCTTTAAACATTTAAGTCTCTATGAGAGTTTGAACCTTCTTCGTGTCTTTGTCACATCACATTGCCTGACATGCCACAACATTAAGGCTTTTGTACTGGAAACTGCTCTCTTGGAGTCAACCGGGAATTACAAAAGACCTTCACTATAATTGTTCTGAATCTGCAGGCACAGTTGGCAGAGCATCACAATATAATCCACTTCAACCTTCCAAGTACTTCTGGCTTTGGTAGAAGGGAAATTAAGTCTGTAAAGACAAACTTTTGAGGTCACTGCCAGAAATCATATCCAGTCACTGAGGTAGAAGTATATTAAATTCCAAAGAAGTAGAGGCTTCATTTACTAATAGACATGTAACTTAATTCTCATCTCTAAAACTTAATGACCAAGTATCAAGTTCAGTAACCAGCTGAAAACCAGCCTGAAGTAAGTTGAAACATTCCAGTTAAAATGTGGTTCACCTGGTTTGGGCTTCCCACTGTCATCTTTCTCTTAAACCCCATTGATATAGCATGAACATGAGGTCACAACTCAAACATCTGTCTGCTGAGCAGGAACTTGTTACCTTTACTGGTGGCATGCATGGTGAGCTGACTTGGCTGCCTGCGAGGATCTCAGTTTCAAACAACTGGCTAGTGTTGTTTCCTTGTGTATTTCTTGTAGCATGAGGGGGAATTACGGTTTAACACTCTACACATGGACGACTATTGGAACAATGAAGCTTTGTTTACTAAGTAGGTGTTTACATCTTTCCGTGGGGTGCTGCACTGGATCACTTCTGAGATCAGTATCATGCAATGATACAAGAGTGGGGTTGGTCAGCCATGTTGGTACTGGCATACTGTTCATGCTGGCATGCCAAAAATGGATAGTCTTTTTCTAAAGTTGACACAATACACTCTTGCTTCTACAATGCCTGGAACAACATCTCCAATGTTTTAAGCTAAGAAAGAACATATAAATAGAAAACCACCACGGTCGAAAGACATGAACCTATATGTAACTAGTGTTTCAGTCTGTTGACGGTCTTCATCTGTGAACAGTCAAGACCATTTCTGGTATGATCTATGAAAACGTTCATGAAAAATGGATCAGAGTTTGCTATTACAAATGAAGGTGATTGACTGGAAATATTCAGAAAATTCAGGCAGAGAGTGGTTCCTGAGTTTAGAATGCATGGGGCAGGACCTAACATATGAATTCTGTTGCTGAAAGCAAGTGTTTCTGTTTAAAGCACATTGACACCCGCTTGGGCCCTTGTCCCCAAAAGCTCTTGAATCTCATTGTCGTTCCTATTTGATATGCTCTTCTGTGTCTTCTACATGGATGGTTCTTTTTCATCTGGATGATTTTCTTTTCTTTTTATTCAGTTTTACATACATCTTACCTGCTCACTGTGAATTTTCATAAAATCTTTCTGCTGTATTCTCACAACATGCTACAAGGGAGCTGTCAGCAAAAGTTTCAATAAATGTCTGGAGCAACTGAATTTGACATTTGTGTCCAATCTACGGCCCCATAATCCCAGACAATGTCGAGAGTTCAGTGCAGTTCTTCAGACAGTGCCTAGTGAAAGCCATCACAGATTGGCAGTTGTTCATCATTACCCTGGTGCAGCACAAACACCATTCTCTTAGTGGCTTGTGCTGTCACCAATACACACAGACGTCTAACCTGGCCTACCTCCAAAGTGTGACACACACATCCAGACCACACTCCAGATGTGGTCTCTGCAGTTAACATTGCTCTGCAAGTGAGGCAGGTTCCAGTGAACATCAGATCCAAGTCAAATCGCCCAGGGAAAACTGATGAGTTTTGGTGAGAGCCAGACCAAGCAGCAGTGTGACTCATATTTGGCATTCAAATCTTTAGGACTCTTAGAGATTTGAATGCACTCAGTAAAACATCCAAGTCTCAACTTTTACAGTCTTCATGATTTCGAGTGAGTTTCAGTTGGATATATTGGGAAGCCAGGCTGTTACATTGCGTGTGAAATAAAGCAGAAATTAGACATGTCATATTGGTCACAATGGTCACCAGTGTAGTGAAGTCTCTCAGTTTAATTGCAGAGCATAAGAGCTAAAGTGGTTTATTTGTGAAAAAGGATTACAAAATAAGGTTTCATCGAACCATCCTTTGAGCATGACTAAAGCACTGAGACAGTGTTCTCCTTTATTAGTTTTCTGGGAGTAGTACAACAATAAAAGCTGTGTGTTTTCCTTTGTTGGTTCATGTGCAAAGCTTTTGGCTTTTCACAGAGCTTAGAGTGTTCTGCTCAGTTTAGTGTCCATCAGAGCTTGAGGCAGTCAACCATCTACCAATTTTGTGTTGTTAAATTCACATAATAGAAAGTATTTTGGAGAAATATATCTGCAGTGGTAGGGGTCAATGCCAAATATTTGGTCAGCAACTCTAATAGCCCATCCATCCGTCCATTAACTTTACAATATTATCCTTTGAGGGTCATTGGCATCTGGGTGGAAGCCAGAGGAACTTGAGAAAACCCATGCAAACACAGGTAGAACACACAAAAACACCACAGGAAGATCCCTCTTTACTACAGATAGGTGATCACTGGAATTGCACCAGGGTAGTAAAAGCAGGTAAGGCCTGGGGCTCCGAGCTGAGAAGGAGTTCCCCCTGAACGAGTGTTCTATTATGTTCGTCTAGTGGGCATGGGGCCCCATGCCACTATTCTCCAAAAGCCTTTAGAATTTTTTGTTTTGGTATGATGTGTTTCTTTGGGTGGGAGAAACAACGTCTACTTTACCTAGGGCCTTGAAACACTCCTGTAGGAGACTGTTTAGAACAAGACATTTAAAGACTGTTACTGTAAGGCTCAGTTGAAAATAATTTGTTTCATCTGCTTCAGTCAGTTACACTAAAGTAACACATTCACAACCATTAAATAATAAAAAGTTGAGTTGGCCGAGTAGGGCAATGATAATTCACACTGAAAAGTAATGCTGACATATTTGTGGTGGGCTATGTTTGATTTTTGGCTTATCAGAGAATTTCTCAGGCTTATTTTGGGACTCTGCGGCAGGAAAGTCTGGCCACTAAATAGTGAGAAAGACTGTAGGCAGCTGTGTTCATGGGCAACATGAAATGCTGATGAAATAACTTTTCATCGGGTCAAGAGACAAACATGCTTGGGATACTGTTATGATACCATTAGGTGAATTGTCAACAACATGCTGTGGTTGTACCCAACACATGGGAAAACTGAGAGAGGTTAAAATGATCTGGATTCCCAAGCGTTTCAACAACTTTTCACAGCTTAAAATTAACAAAAGTGAAATTTCCTTTTTCTACAGATCAAAGTTATATAAAAGAATATAAAAGATGTCCAAGTGAAATTTAGTTGCGGTAGTTTCACCACCTTTATCAAGGCTCAATTAAATGCAGTGAGACTTATTTCCGACAGGCACACTAACACACTTCCTCTACATTGTTATAACTTCCTTATTTTGCCATAACAAAAGTGTTGGGGCCAACAATAGGGTGCAGCATAAGTGAAAGGTAGCCTAGTCAACTTAGTGGGCTCTTTGTGTGTGAACATGAATCAATGGCCTTTCCCCCAAATACCAATGAGGAGAGACAAGTGACAACTGACCCACTCCAAAGATAAGCGAGCCAGTTCTCACACCAAGTCAAAGTGGGTCACACCCTAAGAGACACTAACCAAAAATGTGGTCGATCAAAACAATCTAAAGGAACAACAACATCACTAGCCTTAATCATTCAAAAACACAATTTACTTCTGTTATCAAATGCAGCTCTTTCTTCTCACACATCTTCTGACACTTTGTCAATTGCTGTTGAGAGAAAAATGTCTTAATATGATGCACCTAATATGTTTTTGTGCCTGTATAGTAAATGTGTGTATGTTTCTCTGGGAGTTTGTACCTACATACAGTGTAAAAGCTGTGCTATTGAGATGCATATGCCACAAAGTTCAGTTACAGATATGTCAAAAAGCAGCAATTATTTCTCATCACGAGCTAGGAAAAAGCTGTTCTATTTGATCCCAAGATTTAAGACATAACAGACTTGAACAAAACTTGAAAGTCAAAGAACATGTTAAATAACCTTTTCTCAAAGAGAAATTGAATTAGTTCTTATCACTTAAGTTTCATTTTTCTGGTAAGTTTGGTTTAAATTAATCATTTGATTCTATAAAAACTGTTTGAAACACCTTGATTGACAGCTGAGACTAACTCACGATTGGTCCATGGACCTTGATTGGACCTCACCATCGCTGCTTAATTCCCCAATTGGTGCTGTACCAACTTGATAAGTTGAAAAATGGTAATGTTCGTATCCAGGCTAATTTGGCTCAAATTCTAGATAGTTGGAAGAGGTGAAGATGCGTAATTGATCTCTATACAGAGCTAAGATGTTAAACAGTACTTACTTAATACATCCAGCAGAAACACATATATGGAAATACCAGTGATGTCCCAATTTACACCTACTGTCCAATATGTCTCAGCTCATTTCAACCTGGTTTGGCTCTAATTCCTAACAAAAAATATCTTTGTGCATTTATCTTGCTACACTGCTGTAGTCTACTGTTGAATTCAGCTCACAACCATCTCATACTGTTAAGACTAGTGACAGCTTGTGTGTCATGCATGCTCATGGCCTAAGCATGGCAGTCCACTGCATTGTTAATTAAGACTAACTGCATAGAGCTTTGACCTTCACTCTGTGAGTCTTTTCACATTATGAATAATTTGATTAATTATAAATAATGCTTAATTTAGTTTTAAGTACTCCAACAAGGACAATTTCTTGCCATTTTAATTATGACAAAGGTTATGTTTTTCAATATTCCCTTCATTTAAACGTTGGTGTACTTCTGCACTCATGTTTTAGCCTCAACCATTATCATAGTAAGGCACTACGATCCAGAAAAATAACACATAGTTAATAGCACTTAATGATTGATAACGGCTTACTGAATCCTGGCAGCCAGATTCCAGTATCAACATAAATGTTTGCCGTGATCTCTGAATAACCATTGCAGACATGGAGAATAGATAAATACTTTTTCTAAAGGAAGTTTTTCGCCTATGTGGCCCACCAAAGCTGCTGAGAAAAGTCCTACAGGAAACAATGAAATAACAAATTAAATACTGCCTCCTTCTATGGTATATGAAATATATAAAAAATGTACAGTCGACAAATACAAAGATAAACACAAATGGATATAGGGTAGAATTCCCTAATTTACTGTGTTTTATGAAATTTTATGTCATTTAAATGGATTAAATTAATTTGACAATGGGAACACAAGCTTTATACAAATTGTTTGCATACTCCCAATACTAAAGTATCCACTTTTTCAACTTTGTTAAAATAACACCAATCTTACATTTATACAACTTTGTTATACCCCTGGCAAAATTTCCAAGGTTGTTGATACCTTGATCAAATATAATGGAATAATAAAAAACCTTTACTTATACTGTAAAGGTTCAAAGTTTATGCTGCAGCAGAATTAGGTTCATTGTGTTATGTGTCTTGAGAAAATTCCTGGAGAAACGTAAAAGAACTAAGAAGCAATTACACTGAAATAAGAGCTCTGAAAGCAGCAAGCTCCATTTCTGAATAACAAACGGATCAACAGCTAAAAACAATAATTCAAGGGCATGTCTCTGGACTTAACTTTGGCTGGAAACATCCATCCCACTAAACAGTCCAGATCTGCTTAATGAAGCTTCTTTCAAACTGGCAGCAAGTGCCGTGAGACATGAAATAACTTCTGGAATAACTGTGTTTTTGAATAATTATGTAACTGATACATCTCTGTCTTAAAAAATTTTTTGCCAGTAACTGAATTCCTCATAAATCAATAGAGCAATAAATAATGACCAAGTTCCTGAACATGGACTGAGCTGCTCAAGTGTCTCTGACTAAATTCACTCTCCATGTAGATACATAATTGTTTAGTTATAACCAGTTCATGTTCTGGTTAAACCCAAACAACAGAGCGCTGGACAATTGCAATTAAGAGGGTTTGAGCCAAGTTTTTTATGTAGGTGTGCAGGGAATAACTGTAAGGACATTGAAATTAGTTTAAAAATAAGTTTCTAAGTAAGTAAAATATACAATTCTATACTACAAAACAAAAAGCCACTGTTTGTTTGTGCAATACAAAGTGAGTCAGCTGTTATAAAAACAAATTCCCCAAAAGAAACTAACAGGACAGAAAGAAGGAGTCAGATGAAATAGCACAGAAGAGGTTTAGAGAGGACTGCTTTAAAATAAGATAACACAGCAAAAATAAATCAAAGGAGAAGCTGTCCAGTTTGATATGCTCTGACCACACAAGTCACAGACAAAACAACCTCTTCAGCCACACTAAGGTAGAGAATACCGCAAATGTCAACTAATTAGGTAAAAGTTATTAATATATACTGTCATTATTCTCTCCTGAGCCCGAATTTTGAAAGTCTATTCTGGTTCCGTTATGGACATTTGCCTGACTTTTTCTTGTGTTTAGATTTATGTTCATTCTGAGTTCTGCATTTCCTGTTTTATTTTAGAGTTCTGATCCTCCTCATGTGTTTCTGCTTCTGTAGTACTTATGTCTACCTACTGGGCTAAATTATTTTATGTTTTTTTTTAGAACACCTGCCTCGTTTCACCTGCTCTCTACAAGTGTGACATATACTGGACTATGGAGTTAGTTTATCTGATATCATGCATGTTTTCAGTGTTATGTCCTGCAGTGTAAAGCTGATTATTTGTTAGAAGGAACCAAATAAAAAATAAAACAAGTATCTTTATTCAACTTTTGATGTTCAGTACTTTTCTGAGCTGGCTGATTCCTTTTATTCTTATTTATTTTTTAACCGTTTTATCATTTAAACCCCTTACAAAAAAATTATGGAAAGCTCTGAGTTGCCATAAAAGTCCTGTCTGCTGCATATAGGCCTACTGATCTGTCTGCTGTGTATATTCAGTTGAATCATTACATTCCCGGTGCAGCTGCTGAAATGTGCATGCCAGGTCAGATGTTTACCCAGAGTGAGATCACATCAGATAAAATCCCAGAACTCTCAAAGCCAAAGTGTAGAGTATCACTACAATAGCACAGGCATTTAATGTAAATATATTTACATGCAGATTTTGACACAGATATCTAGCTTCAATGACAAGCTCCACAAATTGCAAAATAATCACCTTCCAAGTTCTTGGCAGTGCAGTCTTCTCAAATCATACATTTACACATCTACTCTCCAAAAGCTGAGCATTTATAATTGTAATGTACTGTGTAGCAAAGAACACCATATACTTCTTATCTGTACAGATACAGACAGAATATATACGACACTGAGGTCATCTTTTGTTCTTCTACGGGATATTTGTTTCTCACCGGTTTACATGGGACGGTATGGCAGTCAAAATTTGGTTCAGCTGTGCTCCACCACCTAGCAACACCGCATAAAAGTCCTCCCTATATGCACAATCAAAACAGCTATGGACTAATATGGTGTCTTGCATACAATTACTGCCAAAGCAAATGGCTCCTACACTCGGGATTACACCAAACATGGGAAAGGGTACAATAAGCATTCATTGTCAGTTTAGATACAGTAGTCATGGGTATTTATCTGCTCTGATAGGGAGTGATGGAAACATGAACCCCGGGTGGACACGCAAAGTGAAGCATGTCATATGGAGCAGAGTCAATTACCATGTTTACCCACGTTTAAAATACCAGCACATACACGCTAGGATGGTGTAAAACATGGTTTTACTGTTGATTACTATAGCCTGAGCAAATATTTTTTCTTTTTACTAAATTGTACAATAAAACCTGATAATCTATATAAAGTGTGAAATTCATGGTGTATGATCATATCCGGAAGGAGTTTATGTTTGATAATTCGTCATAATCCTCAAAGGCGCCACAAATTTCACTCCAGACTGCCAGCTTTGTGATAAGTCCAATTTGCGCTACTTAGCATTTGGAAATATGTAGTCCAAATGTTGTGCCGCAGCCCTGTTGTTAATTATGACCCGAATCTTCCCTGGAGATGTCATGTATGATTAACACTATGTTCAAGCAGAAGAGCAAAGCATCATCAAACGTGCTTAGTATCTGAATAAGTGTGAAGCCCAAACACGACCAGCTGAGTTGTACAGTAAACACTCCAAAAAAAACATTCATTATAGGGATTTTCCAGCGTTTTTCAGTCAATTTGCTGGAGAAAAAATATGATAATTTTGGGCTTTGTTGCTGTAACATACAGATGAAAATCATTAAGTCTTTATCTTACTTATATCCAGTCTCTTTAATGGGAGAGATGAGCTCAATGATTTAAGTATTCTAAATAGTGCATAATCCAGCAAAACTGCTACCCGTGCCACATTAAATCTGCTGAGGTCCCTGCTCTTCATGGCAAACATGTATGTAATCCCTGAACTCTATTCAGTAACCATTAATGAGCTGTTTATCTCAATGAAGACAGTGCCACACTGTGCCCGTTTTTTCTAGCAGTCTACTCTGTAGCTCAGACTAAAGAGAAAATTACATCACTTTTTGAATCCAAAACAAACGTGCTAAAAATACTGGAATTTAACAAAGATTGAAGGGGTTGGGGTTTAAACAGCTTTAATGTAGTCCAACACTTTCCACATGTGTTCAAACAACATGCAGAGTTCTAAAGTGAGCTGTTGTAGGGAATCAACCCAACCTGTGTCCCCCTGCAGATTCCCCAGGGTAGTCGATTTTCACCCAATCACAAGGATTTTGAATGAGCTGAATGAAGCTTTGTTTAACAGATTGCAGAACTAGTTTAGAGTTAGTTAGAACTAGACAATGTCATGTAAGGAGGCATAAAATCTATTGTCACGCCAAGAAATCACAGCACTGTTCTATTGTTTACTACTCCAGTACCTCCACTGAGGAGGTTACTTCATGTCTGTTCATTTGTGTGTTTTTATGCACCACAAATCTAGGCGGAATGATGCGGTATAGGTCAGAAAGAACCCAACAAAGCTTGGGGTGGATCCCTACATTTTTTGAGCACTTTCCTTCTCATTGAGAGATAGCGGGTTTTTTGGGACATTTTCACTGATTTCCCAGGAAATAAATCATGGATCTTGATGGAAAAAAAGGCCTATTTTGTAGACTAATATATATACACAAGTGTTTCGTACAGCTTGATTGAATTTAAGGGAACTGTTAGGCTTTGGCAGTAGTATGCACTCAACTCCTTTTGGAAAGTACAAGTTTTGTGGTAATGTCACATTTTCCATTGATTACACAAACTTTCACGATTCCTGACTCTTATTTTTCAATATTAATAGAGAAGCTGGTTTGTTCGATGAAACCTGACCAATGGTACCTCACTTTCAAGTTTGCAAATGTTTAAATTAATTTATTTTTCAAGCTCAAAATTAATTTAATCTTTTACAGCACTGCTGTTTGACAGGTATTGGTACTGTTCACTATAGGTGGCAGTGAAATAAAAGGCTCAAGAGTGAACATTTCCTCATGAAACACCATTCAACGGTTGAGACCTTTTTCTGACACTCCCTCTGGCACATTGTTGCAGTTGTGCCACTTTCGTTTAGCTCCAAGCTGGACCGTTAATTTCTGGATGTGGATCTTGGCATGAAGGTATGGAGGCTTAATGGGGCAAATCGACTACGTAATGTCTGTGATATGTCCACTGAACATGCTCAGGAAGGGTTTGGCATTATTGTTCTGTATGTGAGCTAATTAAGCATTGCCAGGTTGGTCAGATTGTCGGCACTAAAGAAACAAAAACACACACCATTCTCTGTTTGTCCAACTCTCCTGAAGTGACTCGGGTTCTCTTGTTTTGCAGCAGCTGTGTTCGCTTGGGAGGGAATGACGAAAGGAAAAAGTGAACTAAGATGTGCCCAGGATGTGCCAGTATTTTTCCTTTTTGTTTTCTGGAGAAACTTATGTCTGTTGTCACAGTCTTCTCTATATATTGCACTCTAACCCTTAGCACCACCACAGTTGGCACATATCAGATTGTTAAACACCAGAAACAGTTTCAAAAGGTGCATTACGATGTCAGTGTCAGGTCAAGTGATTAAAAAACATCTGTAACCAACAAGTCCAAACAAACAATCTGTTTATATTTTAAAGTAACTTCACCCCAACGTTTTGGCTGAAGTGCCTCTCGCTCTCAATTAAAAAATGCCAATTGAATGCTGTGCTGGGAGGCAGGGCTACCCACCTCCCATCTCTCCCTCCTCTACACACACAGACATCGTAATCACACACACAAAAGACATACCAATTAGCTTGCTTAAGAAAATTAATCAAGGTTGTCTAGCCATGAGTGGGGACTCCTGTATAGGCATTCAGCAGACACACTTGCAACAGAAATGTCATTTGAAGTAGAGGTTTCCCACCTCTAGAGTTTCACATTGGGCCTAGACCATGGTTACACCGAATTGTTTGATCATTCGCACAGGCAGCCGGTGCTACGACAGCCAGGGTTGAAGCAACCACGTCTGAGGAGCATGGGGGTCCCGAGCCATTCAAACTGCTGGTATAGGCGGCTTTGGTCTTGGCTCCGAAGAAACTCAATGATGAAGCCCTCTACATTTGCAACATTTCTGTCACAAAAGAGTGTGTGTGAGAAGCAGCCGTGTCAGAGGACATTGAGGTGCAGGAAAGGACGTCGGACACCACTGAATGGTGGCAAGGTGGTGGTTTAGGGGATTTGATGAAGCAGAGATATTTAAAAGGTTGCAGCTCTCCAGATTCCCACTGACGAGTGTTGCTGTTGGTATTTTGTCAGTTTAGAAAGACTTAATACATGGTCTCTACCTAGTTTATGTAAGAGTAAAGGAAACTGTCTATTTGTACAACTATATAACTCTGTATTGAGTTCACTGCTGGGTTTAACATCAGACCTACAGCTACAGTGATAAATAGTTTGCCCTCTAAAGAGGTTCTTTCGCTCACAGTTTTCTATTTACTGTTGAGACAAGTGACTTGAACCTGAAACATAACAGTGTAACATTAAGATCAAATCCAATCGGTAGACTCAGTAAGACCAGGACTGGCAGCAGGGGCTTCCTTTTTTTTAATGATTAACAGAGATTTGTATCTTGAGGCCCTTAGCAGGTGTTTTAATGGGAATGTGTTTGCTTTAGAAGAGTAAGAACAGCCTCTAACTTCACGGGCACTTTTTAGTTCTAAAATCGGAGAGAATATAATTTGGTTAAGGGGACATCAGGGACTCACTAGCTGGCTCTGTTTTCTGCTGAGATACAACCTTTATGCTACCCTTCCCCAGTTTGTTTCAAGATGTGGTAGGCTCAATAGATCTAGATTGTCACATAATTTCATCACGATTGTCTTATAAAAGTAAAAACTATTTTGGTTAATCTATGACTTTATGATTCCTGTCCTGTAAGACAATCAATCCATTAAAAAACAAAGTGTAGTGGGGATCAAAATGAGGCATACGATGCGTCATTAAATAGGACCATTATTAAATATGCTGTAGTAGCATCGTGCTAGCTTAAGTCATTACTAAAATTATATCCAAGAGGAGTCCAGATGTAGGATTTTCAGTGAACATGAGCTTATTCTCGTCATCGCTGTCTTTCCAGCTGGATGCTATTTCTGTCTGTGATTTTTGACAACTGGCAATAGTCCTGTTTGACATCACCCTAAGCTAATCAGGAGTAAGCTTAGAAGACAGCGCGAATGCAATATTTATGGACTCCAGCTTTAGAATAATCATTAGTAGGTACACAGCTTAAATATAAATATCTGTACTCATAGAGAAGTTTGTGCCTGGCAAAAACAGCACCTCTGCATTGATTTCTGTTCCTGTTTTATCTTATCTATGAGTGCTGGGTGGCCTGGAGCAGTGAAAGACATGAGCTTATGTCTGGCTACTTTCATAGCCTGTGAAAATGCAAAAGGTCAGTTTTGGGAGAGAATAGGCACCTCCTAGTCTCCCTAAAACAGAATAAGCAGCTGGCGTAATGTAAATTAAACATCATGTTTTTTAGAAAGTCCATTACTCAGTTACCTTTTTGATTTTTTAGGTTACATGTAATTTTGAGAAAGTATGGACCAAAGCACTAAACAGAGATGACTGCATATGGCCTTGCACCCAGATGACCTTTTGGAGCCAGGGGGAGTCTAATAATGGGATGAAAACAATCTACAAGAAGAGGAACTTTCCTTGCTGCACTTACATTTGCATGACAGACTGAGCAGGGCCAAACCCACAGGGTAGAGGGTGGCAGCCTCCCTGTTTACTTAATTGGTACCAGATATCATGGACAAGACTGGATGACTACACGACCACATGAGGTCCTGTCACATAATCAGAATTTACAGAGTATCGTAAACAAGACTAATGTTGGAGACAGAAAATCTTTATGTATTGGGGAATTTACCTATCTACAATGAAACAGAGAGTATGAAGGCTTCCTGTTGGGAAGGTTCAATACATAGACTGAATATATAGACTTAATGAGAGCTCCCCAAAAGAGAAGCCTAAGCATCTTAGCATGCTGTGTAAGGGGTCATTAACCTTGCCTCCTTCATGTGAATGGATGGAACATGGACCAAACTAAAGTTAAAGTTGAGAAGTTTTATTTAATTTTAGGTAGTTCTATCACAATGAAAATTGACGGCTGAGACCCATTGTCACATTGTCATCCCCCTAAATTTGGGGAAAGTGTAGCTAAGATCAGTTTAAGTGTTTGGGGTACATATGGTTCTTACCGTATAAGTAATGAACTTCAAGCAAAGCTATGTAATATAAGTCTATCATTATTCATCTTTGCAACAAATAGAAACATGACCCAAAGGAAAAGAAACAAAAAAAAAGGATCTGATTTCATTGCTTTTTGTTCTCAAATGGATTCACATCAGGAACGTTCCACACCACCTGCTGAGTGACACAGAAGAGACCATCACTGCAGTTAATAATGTGAATCCTCCGCTCTCTGGAAACCTTGCATGATTTTCACATTGCCTGAACAGTGCCATATTTTGAGTCAGAACATAGGGATTTTATGTCAACTTAATATCTACCAGAGGGTCAGTAAATCACTTAATAGCCTGTCTCAGAGTCACTGATGGAACACCACTTACTCATTTCCTGGCAGTGCCTTCCCCAACAAATACTGTCTGACAGGCATATTATGGATAAAACAAAATCCTCTCCGGCTCGTTTTGAAATAAACCTTAAAGAATTCACGAGACTCTCGTTGCGTGTAATAAAAAGGATGCAACTGCTTAACTATTCAGGAATCAACAACACCGATCAAGAAGAGAATGCTTTTTTGTTCAGTGAAAGATTACGACAGTCAAAATAAATTACCCCACTGTAAAGGGGAGCTTTGTATATATGACAAAAACATACACAGCTAACAAATTAAATTGAATATATAATCCAATGTTGTATTACCAGATTACCTTTTTCTTTGCCCACTGCATTTACATGGCAGGCAAGAAAATGGAATTGGAAAAATTGTAAACTGGTCAAAATTCAACCACAGCCTTACCAAAGATAGAAAGACAGACACAACTATGTGTTATTAGGAGTCTCCAGTCAATCTGATATTTATATCTTTGGACCATGGCAGGAAAGAAGAGCACCTGGAACTTGTAAATAATTCAAATTTAGAAATTATTTTGAAGCTTTACTTGTTGTTTGACAAATCAAACTTGGACTAAAACACGGAAAAATTGAAGGAACCGTGAGTTATCCTGTATATATTATCTTATTTTGCTTTATATCCTGCACATACTTTCATAAGCATTTATGATTAAATGGTTGTTGAACAATTAATCGATTATTCGCCAAGGCTACAGCTCCTGCTACGGCTACAGCGAAACATCTCCCCTACCGGGTGCCCGATAAGTGAAATGGACGCTGTTGACTGACTTTACAGAGCGAAGTGCCCGGCACGAATTCTATGGACAATTCCATTGCGATATCTGGACTTCATGCCCACCGTGGTGCAGTGCACTTAAATGACATGTGGAAGTAATATTTGATTAGTCTCTGTTCGCTGATACTAAATTCGAATATAAACTGAAGTTCGATTTTGTTGCTTGAATTGAATTGTGTTAAAGAGGCTCACTGTGAAAATATATGTTCCATTATCTGAATGTTAAATAAATATACATTTATACAATAAATAAATGTGTTTATTTTTCAGTTTAGGAACCCTGGTCTGTGAGTTTACGGGAAAGGAGGGGGCGGTTAGAGTGAATACATATTTTCTTTAGATGACCACATCACTGACCTGAACTAATAGTCCGTTTCAATATCTGACAGGGATTTAGCACCTGTTACACTCATCTGCTGTAGGAAGTCGCGCTCGCGCAAGATACCGGAAGTTGTTGTTCTCATAAAGCGCGGGACTAGAATGATATTCATTAGGCTTTGATTTTTATTTGAATAATTCTTAATGTACGATTATTCGAATATCCATTATTCATTACCAACCCTACTGCACATGGTGCATGATCAATGCACACCCTTATAACAGCCTGTTGGTTTTGCTGCCAGTATTTATACCAAAGAAAAAAGTACAAACTGTCTAACATAAACTAGTTGGTCTTTTGTTAATATGATAATAAGAAATTGATTAAAAAACCCATAGATCTTAAAAACTAACCTGCTCTTTGGAGTCTCATGATCATATAAATTGTAAAACGAAATAACAGTTAATTACTCATGTATTGGCATACCTAGAGATGTAAACCATCAATGTATCTTCTAAGACACCATGTTTGCCATAGATTGTATTTACATAAAACTTATCAATTACATTTTAGTTCCTTTATAATCTCAGAGATGGGATATCATATGTACATTTAATATCTAATCAAAGCTTAAACACCCTTTGAGAAAATGAAGACAGAATAAAAACAAAAACGTATAACTAATTCGTTAAGATTTTGTGTCATTGGCTCATAAAGTTTTGACATGCATGACAAACTGTCTAACTGAGAGAGAGCTCTAAAAGTCCAACGCAGATTTCTTTCCA
Source organism: Pseudopleuronectes americanus (assembly GCA_038501795.1). Classification (NCBI taxonomy): domain Eukaryota; kingdom Metazoa; phylum Chordata; class Actinopteri; order Pleuronectiformes; family Pleuronectidae; genus Pseudopleuronectes; species Pseudopleuronectes americanus. The sequence goes on along the minus strand of CM076719.1, from coordinate 11,547,798 downwards.
TTGACTTTGCCAGGAAAATATCACAAAAATGCTTCTGGTGCAACTATGGCATGGTACATACCTAATGGGACCTTCGTGAGATCAAACTTCTCAAACTCCTGGCATGGAGCTGAAGGGTTAGCTGAATAGACTTGGCAAAAGTGGGACCTTCTGATCCACCATCAAGTGTTTAGTTACATCTGTATGAATGCTATGGTATTTCTTCAAGGCCTGTGTGTGTTTGCGTTGAGTGGGCAGACTGATACATTCTTTTTTAACATTTCTGTTGAATGTGCGGTTACAGAAATAGAACTAAATAACTTCCAATGACTTTCTTTGGATGAGGGTCAGAAAGCTATCATCAAAGCATTAGTTTTAGTTTAAATGTGCAAAAAATGTGAATGAGGAAATCATTATTGCTGTAAAGATGTGAAAACCATGAGTTTTTGAAACATAATTTATCTATTAGGAGATTCAGTGCAAAAGACAGAGTGGACAAAAAAAATTACAAAAGTATTACAGAAATGTGTTTAAAGAACAAAAGCTGAGGCAGCAGCTAATGGAGTTACCATTTTGATTCCTTTTTGTGACATAGTTATTTTTCTCTAAAAGCAAAATCATGTTGCCCGAAGGACCATAATGTACCTTTAAACATGTCTTTTAGGGGAACTCTAAGGGCCTTTTCCCTCCTACCTTATTTGATCCGGATCTTCAGACTTTCCAGTTTAAACGCATGGTCCGGACCAGAACAAAATGAACACTACGTTCACACAGCAAGCCCAACTGGTCCAAATCTGATATATGAGACCCAAATCCGATATTAATAATCTGATAATACCGACATCTTCTCATTGTTTACTCCCATAAACTCCCCCTACACGCTGTGTGTTACGTCTTCAGTGCATGTGGGTCACATCAGTGCCATGACCAGTTCACATTTGGGTCCGATACTGGCAACATTTAAAAGATAATGTGAAAAGCTACACATACAAAACACAAACAAAATCTGAATTTAGATTTTGAAAAACATCTGAATTTAGCACTAAGGCTTTCAGTGTGAATCTGATGCAAGTCCGACCAAAAGACGAGGTGTTTGTGCAGATCAACCTGAACAATGGTTCAGATGGTTTGCAGAGTGACATTTCTATTTTGAATTGTTCTGACTTTTAGACCAATTGCAACTATGTAATGTTTGAACGAAGAGGATATTCATTTTGCTGTCAGTTATACCATAATGATATTACAGTGGCAACAAAATTAACAGAATGTTAGATTTAGCAAATACAATAGCCAAATTGATATATTGACATACGCCAATCTCCAAACCAATCAATCAATGTCAAGTTAAGGATTACACAGCCCACATTGGGGATGACGACAAGTTGTGTGTATGAAGTACAAAAGTCTTTACTACTGTAGCTCTGACTTCCAGGTGTGAAAACACCCAAACAATATCAGTGAACGTTGCTCTTTGGATACAGACATTCTCAAAAGCTGCTTCTTTATGCATGTTAGTGGCCACAGACATTTACATTATCACAATTTCCCCCAATGTCCCACTCTCTCCTTCAAAGAAACCATGACCAATGATACGTATCTCCAACAACAAATATGATCCCTTACAAGCTTTCTAACCAAAAGGGATCCTAATATAACTTTTAGCTCAAACACAAACAGCTGAATTGTCTCTCATCAACTCAAGGCACTACAAGTCACAATGTGGTTTTATTTTACAAATTTCTAAATAAAGCACACGCCAAAAGCATCAACCTTTATGAAGATGCAAGACTGTCAGTGCTGCGGCATCATCAATCTTTCTCCATTAAATAATATAAACCATGTCAGATGATGGAAATTTAAAACAGGACAGAGAACTTTCTTACTGAAAGCAAAAAAATCTGGTCATGGTTTTTACTAACGGAGCAGAATGTTCATAATGGCATATTAAAAGAAAGTGAAAGTTTCTACAACATATGGTTGGATGTTGGCTAGTGAAATATGTCATAGTTCCAATGCCTTCAAGCAGCAACACGTTTTTTCTATGTGAAAAATATTTATTCTCGAAAACCAAAAAATGAAATGCTCCTTTTGTCAATAAAAATGTGAATCTGGTGGATTGACTTAGATCAATCAAACATGGACCCTTTCCCAGTTTGACATTGAACAGGCCTTGTGAAATATTATTTATTATAAAATTATCGGTCATAATCACATTATATAAAAAAAATGAAATATGAGTCTAAATACCTTGACATCAGTGACAGAGGATGTGAAGAAATGTGGGCGTTCTCTTCAAATGTGTTTACAGAGCTGACTGAGCTCTCTCATCTGATCAAGGTGCAGCAGAGAGCTCTGCATTATTTGATTTAAAATTTTGCACAACTGCACAATGTTTCATATCCCTGTAGCTTCTGCTTAACAGGAAGATGCAGAATGTGGATGTCTGTCTTTCCAACGGGTGTTTTCCTTTAGAATCTAATAAACCTATACTACTCAGGGTGTCACAGGTGCAAAGTCATTGATTTACTTTGAAATTTATTTAATTGACTGTCCTACAGTACCGTGCATCACACAGAAAGATATGAAGCCAGTGTTCTTTTTTATAACCAATAAGTTTTTCAAACATCTGGTAGAGCTATATGAAAAAAAAAGCCATAAATAGTCTGCAAAAGGTCCTGCTAGAGAGCTATGGAGGATCTGAGAGAGCCACCTGACATCACAGCAGGAGAAGCAAAGATGCTGTGACGGTGCCTGAACTTTTAACTCATTGTTATGAAATAACAACAAATGTAATCATAGAAACTGCAGCTGCTTACATTACCTTCCAGAAAATGGACTAGATTTAGAGCTGCCAACACTGACATTGATGGTAGCCTGAGCAGAACGACTTGTGGACCAAAAATGAATTCAAAAAGATAATCTCCATCGCCAACAATCAAGCACAAACAGATGAATGTGAATGTCTGAAAAATTGCACCTGAATGCTCCAGGCTAACTTTTTACATTGGTTGCACTGAAGCACCAAACTTTTCATAATTGAGGTGCACCTAAAAACCTTCTACTGCTCATTTTGGCACCGCAATAAAAGACCAATTCAATGCCAATTCAGTTTAGGATATTTTATTGTACAATACCAATTATGCTTGGATATAAAATACATTCTCAGGGAACTAAAGCTGTTAACTGTGCAAGGAAACCTCTAACTTGGTGCATTATTGAAGACATTAAGGTAGGCCTGTCACAATAAAAAATGTAGCTCTAACTAACTGGGCTTGGCTTCTGCAGCTGCCAGGCCAGGTGCTGCCTTCAGATGCTGTCAAAAAGCCGAAACACTACATAGAGTACAACGAAGCTAATGTCTCACAGTGTACACAGCTTGCCCATGTAAGCAAAGAAGGCAGTTTAAGAGTTTTTTGAAATATTTTGAATTATCACACCTGTATCATAAAAAAATAATTAGTGTTTAATTTCAATTTTCAGTGGTTCAAGTCACAGAGAGGGATATGCTAATGAGGGCCGCACTTTGTCATGCATGTCGACCAATACAATTTATGATTACTCCCTTAGACTCTCATAAACTCAGGAACTAAGGAATTCTGTAAAACGATTCACAATTCAGTACTACAAAGTTAGCATTCGTTTCACGTTCACTTACTGACTTGCTTTGATATACACAGTCTTTACATATGTTTCTAATTCAAAGTTCAGTGCTCTTCAGATCCTAATAACTTCAGATAAGTATTGGTGTTTATTGTTAAAATGTAAAGTGAGCACAGGTGGTCAGTAGATTGTTGAGGGGAGTAAACCCAGCCAGGAGATTCAGAAACGGTACAAACTACCCGAGCTCTTGTTTTGATACTCAATTAGCGGCGCTATCCGTTTTGTATTAGTGGTTGGTCACGAAAACCATGTATTTGCCGCTGTTCGTCATAAACCAGCTACTTTTGAAGGTTTTAGGTTGGATATAGGTCTATAGGTGGCTAACACAACTGGTGAGGAGAAGGATTCTTAAGTAGAGGTTTAATCACTGTGGTTTGCCTATTAATAAAGATCATAGACTGTATATAAAGATGGACGACATGATGGCTCAACAAAAGTGAAGCCAAAGCGCCTTGATTGAAACCTGGTGGCTGGCTGTAGTGCATGTCATACATCCTGCCTCATCCATGTTAATGGGTGGGAAACGGACAAAACTAAACAGTGAAAGTACATTTTAAATAATGGTTACCAAAGATGGTGAGGCGGTTGCCTCCAGATGTACCTCGGAGAATTGATTGGCACAGCCGAGGTTAGTTGGCCAATTAACTTTCCACCAACTCGGACTGACTAATGCTTTGTCTATGGTACAGATAAACTAGTGCCATCCAATATTTTGTATGTATATGATTCAATTTTAACTCTATACACTGATCAACAATTAAACAAAATGTAATAACGCCACATGAATTAGAAAGAAAAGATAAGTATGTGGGCTGCAAGTAATTTCACATGACCCCTGGTTTAAAAGTTAATTCATCACTCAGAGCTGAATGAAGCAATCCTGGGAAAGCTAAACACGGCAAAAACAATAAAGTGATAAGCGTTTAGCTGTGCTGCAGTGTATCTGTCAACATGCTGGCAGAGCAGCTTTCATTAATATTTGTAGAATCGCACTGATACAGGCACATGGTTGGTGATTATAAGCCCAAAAAGATATTTGAAACAAAATTCAAAGAGGTAAGATATTTCCCTTTTTGGAAAATATATTGAGAGGCTTATTTTGAAATAAAGAATATGGCAGAGTAAGGGAACATGTACATCTTTATTGTCCCTTTGACATTAAGTGTATGTGATTGTGTTTGCATTCAGATGTTTACATTTGTGTGCAACAAAACTTGATGGAAGGATGTTATCTCAAGGAAGTATATTTTCTAAATATTTTCACAAAGAAAAAGGCACATTTAAGGAAGTGATATCTATAAGTGTGTACAATGTGGTGTAGCTTAATTAACTTTAAGGGGACTGTTGGGCCTTGGCGGAGGCATGCACTTTACTGGGTGGCATTCTAGTTTGTAATGTTATGCTGATGGAAGCAGCTCTTATCATGAGGTCATTTTGAATCAATTCATGATAGTTCAGGAAATGGGTAACAGTCTTCCAGTGAGATTCACCAGTTAACAGTGAGGAAACTCCATCAGCTTGATGACATAACAGCTAACACCTGGGTCAAGATGGCTAGTCTTCGCTGCAAAGAATTTTCCAGATACAGCAGTGACTCAGACCTGAAGGACATGGTCTATGTTACTACGATAACGTAAGAGCTCATGAACACTTGTGGAGTAGCGACAGCACCACAACTGATTTAGACTTGAACCAAAAGGTCTTTTGATTCTAAAAGCTACTTCCATCTGTTAATTCCAGACAATATAGTAAAAGTACTGTGAAATATTTTAGGACTTTGTCAGCAATGTCCAAGACTTGTCATCAGCAGAACAGCCCCTGAACGTTGTTTCATATGGTGTTTATATGGTGTGTAGGTGTCGAGAATAGAGTATAGAGTAATCCTGTAATTCAGTGCCACTATATCCCCAGAGATATCACTATATGAAGGATAACAACAACAAATTGTAATTCCGGGGCTTCAGCATACTAAGTTAAGTTTCACCAACCTTGAATTAATAGGTAAACAGTTCTTTGTGCAGCAGCAGTGTTGCGGCTTCAGGGTGTCAGGTGAAGGGACTGGAGATTGATGTTTTTAGAAAAGACATTGTGCTTCCCAGAAAATATGGTAACACAATCAATCTCCCCTACAACATGCTAGTTACTGACAATAACTTTGACAACATCTCAACTGTGTAAAGAACCTTGAGGGGATTAAATACATGTAAAATAATAAAAATTCAAAAGAACGTTTACAGTAAATGTCAACCGCGGACTGACTGTCTGCGTTTTCTGGACAAAACTAGATGTGATGAAAATAAATGTTGATACCAATAACAACACTTGATCTAACCTTAATGACACCCCAAACACCCACACAACTAACTCATTAATCATGTTTATGAGAGAAAAGAGACAAACATGTTCATGTCAAGTTGGGGATTCTAGTGAACACTACGGCACTGTTAACAATAAAATGATTCCCATCTGTTGAGCTTCAAAATCCAAGAGACTGAATCAATCTTCCTTAATGGTAAGGTCGTGTTGGCACAAAGTGGACCAAATGATTACATCTGTTTGGGTGTTTGCTCTTTCAGATGTTGAAATCGTATTGGACGCTTCAAAGCCGTGTAATGAGGGTAATGCCCAATGCACAGTCAAATAACATCCAGCAACAGAACTGCTAAACAATGTTAAGTGTTGACAAATCAGACTGCAGCATTGTACTCATGATTGCAGTTGTGGAAAGATTTGGTAAGATCACAGATAGTGTTACAGCCCAACATGAACACACTGACGCACTACACATGCTCTCTAACCTGTTCTGATGACTGTTACAGTGAGAGTGGCTCAACATATTTTCTCTAGCATGTTTCATTTGATAAGCAGAGATTCAATGTGCTTCAAGATAAAAAGCAAAGATACATAAATACATGACTAAACATTTGAATTTGAAATATAAAGAATAAGAGGAGCTATATATACAGTATATATATAAAATATTAAGTGAAAACAATGCAAATAAAGGGATGATATAGACATGAACCATGAATCAGTATAGAGGTAGTCTTTCATCGTACGCTAATTAAAATCTTGCGAAATGATAATATATGGATTTGCTTTAAAAAAAAACAGTTATAAGTGGTAGAGTATCCAGAGAGTGAGTCCATAATAAGCATGTCAGTAATATAGGAAGTAGCAAGAGGCATTAATACATTTAAAGACAATAAGAATAATTTGATTTACTGGGAGCCAGTCTAGAGACGTTAAGAAAACATTAAGTGATACTGGTGCCTTAAAGCCTTGGCAGACACTAAAAGAATCTGTTTCACTAGTGTGAGTTTCTGGATATTTACAATCTAACCAGGTTTCAGGAAGAATAAGGATCCAAGTATTCACAGTGTCTGATTCATTGAGCCACAGGTCAGAAGAGGTAATCAGACATGTCTAACAATAACTTCAGTAGAAAGCATCGACTTGCTGCCACAATTCATCATTCCTTGGGAGTATGTACAATCCATGAAGCAAAAAACAGTGCAGCTAACATTCCACCATAAATTTAAATTGTGGAAAAAGTATTAAACATTGAATAGGTGCAGTTTTAAGGACCAAGATCTGGACTAATAATTTTCCAAACTTGAGCCATAAAAGGTTGAAATCCCACTTCACTGACCTTTTCCAAGTATTAGTTGATTTATAGTGCAGGTCAAATGAGGGAGCAACTTAACACATGCTGTGCATCATCATCACTGTTTCCCAGAATACACTGACATGGAATTACTGTTCAATATTGCTAAAAATAAAATAGCTGTGAATATAACTTTTGATGATGAGTTAATCTGTGATATTGTATTATATTACGGTTAAACTCAGATTGGTTGTGAGATGATATGGATGAAATGACTGCTCCCCTAAAGTGAAGCCAAAGCATCTTGATCGCCCATTGGTGTCTATCTGCAATGTAAAAGGTACATTTTTAGGGGTAAGTTTGGTTTTGATTAGTTATCTGATGCTCAAAAATTGGGTGAGACATTATGAGTGATAGCGGATACTGAATTGCGATTAAATGAGATGTGTGTATCTTGATGCTGTGGCTCCATTGTGTATGCGCAACTCTAGCTCCGAAAGACAGCATCATTCCTGGATAGTTTGGCTTTATTTCTGGATAGGTTGAGTTGTGTAATCCATCTTTATATACACCATTGTTAACCTTTGGGTGTACAGTTACAGACTTCCGAGCAGTACACAGGCTATGAAAGCCATCCAACGTCGTTTCCTGTTTCTCATAATCTTGATTCCAGGGAAGTCAATGTATTTTGTTGAGAAAATAATGCTATGTCATAGAGTTTTTCTTACCTTCTTCACCTCATACGCCATAATTTGACAAGTACCTATCAATCTAGGCTCCACCAAAAGAAAAAGTAAAACATGCCTCAATTACTTTTCAGGGCATTTTTCCTTTCTGACGCTGTCGAGTTTAAGCATAAGCAGGAAATTACTTTCACATGGAGGCAATGTTTGCCACATTTTGTCAGAATATCTTTCCATGATATTGACAGCATCATCTCTTTTGGAGGGAGTTCTCATAATCTTACTGGAACACCCTGCTGGTTTTAGAGATGCGTGTATCTGCATAATAAACACTAACCACCATGAGAATATTATCGAAAAAGCAAAAGCCGTAGAAAAATAAACCCTACAGGATTTCCCCTTTAAGTAAAACCATCTGTTGTTGTCCTCTACAATAAATGAATCCTCTCTTGCAGCAGCCTTTGCCTTAGTGACATGTTTTGTACTCTTCCATCTTACGTGCTAAAAGCTGAACTGTTTTTTAACATATTTTGAGAACACTCTTTCAGGCAGCAAAACGACCTATGGTTGAATCAATAAAATATATTTGTGTTATCCAATGTATATATTTTTAATCTGTGAATTAAGTTTTGTTCTGCTTCTGAAGCAGCCAGAATGCACAAATACCTTCCATTTAATAAAATAAAATAAGTTTTTAAACAATCAACTTCATTTACCAATCTATGTCTACTAATCTTATAACATTCAGGGAAACAGTGTTTTGTGATAATAAAGTTCAGATGTGCAGTCTGGCTCGGTGCTTTTGAACAGCCTACTGCATGTGACCTAATACTGCAAACATTTGGCTGAGTGACAGGTAGCATGGTGTCTTATAAAACACTGATAAATGTTGGTGGTACTTACAATAAGGAACTAGGAACTAACGCATTAGGCATCTCAACATGTTTCCTGTCTCTCAGCTATAAAACAAAAATGCACAAAACAGCAAGCAAAGAATTGAATACATGTAGTCTATGTATTACTACACACCAACCGGTTTAATAATACCAATTGTAAACTAATGCTTTACAATGCATGAAATTATTGACATTATTACATCTGTACTGACTGGAGGTTGAATCACAGTCTGAGCTTCTCCTTTTCATGGTAATCACTCTATAAACTACTTTACATTGACATTCATGCTCACATATGGTGCAAAACTGTGCTGCTCTCAGGAGATGTGGATGCAATGCTATTACACATGGAATTCACACAATGAGTCCAACATTTACCTCATTTTCTGTCATCAGCTTTCGAGTCTTGGATGAAAATTACAATCAGTACGTCTCAACAGAGGTTGGCCCTGGACCACTATGTCACAACCCTATCACAGTGACACCTGCAGTGAAACCAGACTGGCTGTTGTGAACATTTCTTATTTTTGACTGAGTCGTTCGTGGTTGTCTTTTGCTCCTTTTGCTTTCTTCACATTTTTCACAATCAGATCGTTAAGTAGACTCTAGTTAAAGTAGAAGGCCTGTTACCTTGCCCGAGAACTCATTCTGATCAGGGTTCTGTCTAGTACGTGGCACACTGTGTTTTTTTTAACCATAATCATAGAAACATGTCTGTGTATGTTGTAAGTATAAAAGTGGGTTTTAAACTGGATTAATCAAAATTATATTATCAAAAGATACATTTTCCAAATACTGAATCCTAACATTTTCACATATTCTTTGACTTACGTGTTCTCCTCCATGAACCAGATTTGCTCTTCTGTAGTTGCTGAAAAGCAGATTGCCATAGTTTTTTCTGCTTTGGCAGCTTAAAAGTGTCTCTCATCCAGCTTTAAAGTGTAAGTGTAATCTAATGTAACATTACATCTGCGGTGAGTAGGATAAAGCATGGAGCTGCTTACCTCAAAAGTAAGTAAGTGCCAAGGTCCTCCATAGTGTGAGCTCTCACATCTGGCCTTTACAGCTACAGGTCGAAGTTTCACTGCTGTGGATTCAGTAGAGATAGAACAGAACATCATTGTACCTCAAAATTTATATTTTTTGAAATATTTTTGACTACTGCTATGACCTGAACTCCTCTATAGTGATAAAGCGAATTGCTGTAAATCTAGAATATCAAGGTACTTTAAGTGTTCATGCAGTTTTATTATTTCAGTTTGTGGGTTTACACAGATAGTCAGTTGCAGAGGATGTATTCCTGTACTTCACTGTAAAGTAAAAGTACCAATAACACACTGTAAAAATGGTCAGATCCTGGATTAGCAGCCTGAATGCATTATGTTTAACCAGTATTACGTAGGTTCTTTATTGATCTGCTGGTTATTTTCTATTTATTGTTTGGTTTGTAATACATAAGAAAATGAAAAAAATGCCTTTCACAATTACCCAGAGCTAAAACTGTCACAATAAAAGGGTAACTCTTGTTAAGTCAGAACCAGAAGTACGGAGTCGTGGGGTTAAATAACTGAAAAAGCATCAGTATCATATGATGAGCCGTCCATATGCATAAACAAACTTTTTCCAGACAAGTAATTGTCTATAGATAAAATAAAAAAGTTTCAGCCTCCTGAGACCCTGAAGGGAAAATATGGAAAATGAGTGAACGATTAAACAGCTATAACAGCAGACATACCTGAATATAAAGGTACATTTTTCTAAGAGGAAATTAATCTAGGATACTCCGATTTGAGAAATCATCCTCTATCACATCATCTTGCTCTTTAACTGCTTCAGAGCGTTTTTTAACATAGTTTTTATCAAGCTGTGTCAGGCTCTACCTCTATCTGTATTTAGCCTCAAACCTTTCACCACTTTTCCAAGAAAAGTTATCAACAGTTGCAAGATCAGACCTATCACCAATCAGAGAGATCAATGGTGACAGTAACAAAATATCCAAACAGACCATAGTGTGCGGATATGTGTTGTTCTTTTTAGATTAAATATACCATGTTGTTAATTTGATACGATCTCAATGGTGGATGCAGCAAACCTATGTTGGATAAAAGGTTCGGATTGGTCTGACTAGTTTCGCATTGGAATGTAGCGTCTGAATCTAAACAACATATTTGCCATCGGTTTAGTGAATCCATTCCATTATTTGACAGAAACTGGGCTGTTCATGAGTATTCTTCTTAAGAGGTTTACACAACTCTGGTTCATGCTCCAACACCGTGGGTGGTGCTAATGCACCTCAAAGCTGGTTGCCAACCACCAAAATACATGAAAAAGTAAAAAAAAGCCATTTTCGTGATGGATAGAAATCAGACCAGAAGGGACGGTGGGCAGATTCATGTACGAGAACAAGCTAATTGGTCTGATGCCTAATTTGTATCACATGGATAAATCGCAATGAACATTATAGCAAACATGTTATGCTAGCTTACTTAACAGTGAGGTCAGTGATGATTCAATGTAAAAGGACTGCATTGTAAAATAAAACTCCACGCTCACTGGGAGTTAATGAATCTGAGGGCCATTTCATGACGTTAACTATTGTTGATAGATATGTCATTTGACAAGATGGGACACTATGATGCTAATTAATTTATGTTATCAATGCCAATGTGCTCAGAGCTAGCTTAATGGCTAACCGCCTTCATCTGCTGATATTAGCTTAATTAAACCATTTGTTAGCTGGGTTTGTCGTGCCCACCTTGCTGTTGAGAAGCTGTTTTCCCACAGTTCCTCTGTTCTATTTCTTTCTTTCCCTTTTTGTTATCTCTCTTGTCATATACTCATGTACTCTGTTTGAATCTGGTTTGGTGGAAGACATCAGACATCAGGCATCAGGGTCTGCAGCCTCCAGCTCTCCATCATCACTTAGCTGGATTAGCAGCTGAGTGCAGGTGTGCCGGGACAGACCAAACCATTTGGCATTACTTGAGAGGGGTGAGAGGAGCCTTAAAGAAACATACCCTACTTTATTTAATTTCTCATACAGAGTTCAGTCCCTTGACCATTTTATTCGGTCAATTTAATTTACTTATAACAGTAATTCCTTTCAAAATTGAAAGCAAAAACAAACTTGTCATTCCTGGCTTTTCAGGGGCTTTCCCTTAGCGGGGTCATGAGTAGTCAGACCAGCAGCCCCCCTCTCTACAATGCCCCTGCTGGTCAGACACATTCAAATATTCCTGAATAGATACTAGTTGTGTTTTTCCAATTGCCATGGACCAGATGGTACAATGATTGATTTAATTATAGCAAAGTATCTGCCTCTCCCAAGAAAATCATGAGAAAACATGTGGTCTGAAATACCTCATGAGGACAAAGCAGAGAAAATATTTAGGCCTACCATTCATCCATCAAATCCCCAAAAAGCATGTTCTCTCACACATACCCACTGCTGAGCATTGGAACACAGCCCACGCCCCTTAGAGCATGGATCTTAGTTCCTCTAATGTATGATTTAAAAGACCCAATTCCTCTGTAATATGTGGCTACCTCTCTCTGAGTCTTAAGAGGTGATGTAAAGGCCAAACCACTTCCAGACAAACACCTCATAGGTGAATGAGGAGACCTGGCTTGAGAAGGTTGTTCTCGCCCTCTTAAACGTCTTATTCTTGGCCTTGACTGCTGCCCACTCAATTTTTCATTGCGAGCATATATCGAGGAGGACAGCATCGCTGCTGCAGAAAGATATAGATATAGTGCAATGTCATGACACACCAGAGTAAAATGATTCCTTTATTTCCCAGGACCCCATTCTCAAAGGTCGATGGAGGGAACGGCCTGGTAAAACATATCGCAACAAAGACAGAGGTGACTCCACTGCCAAAAAACACAGGTTAAATCTCCCATGTACCCTTTCATAATGCTGTCGATGAATATACTGGTAATAACTGATCAAAATCGAGCAGGAGCTAGTAAGTCATTTCAAATCTTTTTATGTTATTTCACATGGTCCAACTACTCTTCCATCCAGTACTAGCTCATTCAAAGGCAGTCTGGAGAGAGGTACAGAATGTGTGGTGTGTCGCACTTAAGACAATCATATGCCTTATATATGGTATTATCCAGCTATAAGTATTGGAAAGAAATCAGTTTTCTGGAATCAATGGCCTGTTAAAGGGATATACAAGATAAGTGATCTGTATTTGGACGGAGTGTTTATGTATTTTTCTTCAAAAACTATGATTTGTAATGGGAACTCTTTCTCACTAAAAGCATTGCTGGGACACTGATCCTCTGGTTGTACTGTTGGAGCTGCTAAATGTTAATTCTGATTGTTCTAAATGGGTGTATTTCTCACAGGTCTTTGGGAATTTTGTAACTCAAAGTAATAATACTGTGTGTTTGTATATGTTTAATTGAATTAAAACTTTAATTACGAAAAATGATTAGAATCAGCATCGTTCTGAACATTATACAGAGCTGGAGGCATTTTGAATTATACAGGCAGGATAATTTGGCACAGAGAAGTGGATTACAGCAACTCCAGTAATGGAACTCATTGTGTACTTTTCTTGTATATTTACAGAGTTTCAACACCCCGTGCTTCAGTGTCGGACTTGCCCTTGGTTGCTTCAGCTAGGTTTTCCTTTGTGTCACCAACTCTGGCACTGCCTGGATAAGTAATGGCAGATTTCCTCAGTTATCAGGTTGTGTAAATAGTGTCATCCGTCTTTCAGTGGGCTCACAATGGCTGTGGAAACAGTTTAATCTTAGTATGGAAAAGGTAGTGTATAGCTGGCCTGGAGGGCAGTGGCACGGCAACTGTAATATCATGTAGGTCAGAATGTAAAGAAGTTCTTTTTTAATCATGAACACAAGATATCTCTTAGAAGGAATACACTTTAACTTTGGGACATCAAATTTTAAGTGCACTTCTCTATTGAGCCTCTGACATTAAACAGCAGTGTATACTATAATGATGTATGCCCTACTCTCTCACATTGATACTTAAAGCACAAATGTAGTTTTTTTATTTCAGATTAATTCAGGTTATGGTACGGTAGAGATTATTTTGTAATATCTGTACAGTTGAGGAAACTAATTGCAGTTTAGAAAGTCAACTAAAGGAAATGATTGCTTTCCATTAACTTTACAGCTGCCCTTACACTTACTTTAAAACGTTAAAAATTGAATGGTCTCATAACAGATCGAAACAAACAAATGCAGCTTAGTAAGACCCTTCTTTCCATTTAGTCTGACTCAACACACCCTTCAAGATTGTGCCCCTTTCTGGTAATTCTTGGAAACAGTATTTTTTCTTATATAATACTTCATTGAAATGAAAACAAGGACTAATTCCTTGATATTAATCTGTTGGACATTTGAAATGTTTTAGGGCCACTGAATGCGGTAGTGCTGCCTTCACTCACTGCAGAGCCCAGACAAGATAAGGAGTTATGTCTTTAAACAAGAAGTCCAAAGTATTTTCTCACAAGTCTGATGCCATTTCTTGAATAACTTTTAACAGCAATCATGTGCCTAATAATAAGGCCAAAGATAATAACAGGAGGGAGATGGGAAACTGCAAGAGGAGGTTGGAGATATTCAATTAGCAGAAGACCCTCACAGGACATGCTGTGTATGAGAGATTGGCTAGGGGGATTTAGCCTCATGGGTCCTGGAGAATTAAGTAAAGTCCATTTATTATATATTTCTGAATTCCCTGGTAAATGTTTTCCATCCTTTTCTGGTGCATTAGTGAAGAATTCATATCAGCTGTTTTCACAGCTGCACTTCTGAGAGCCTCGGTTCACAGAAATTCATGGTATCCAAAAGTGAAATTTGAGAATATTGTAAGCATTTGTAGAGCTGCAGGGAAGCAACAAGCCAGGACATGTTCTACAGAAATGAAAAACAAATCTATCTATCTATCTATCTATCTATCTATCTATCTATCTATCTATCTATCTATCTATCTATCTATCTATCTATCTGTCTATCTGTCTGTCTGTCTGTCTGTCTGTCTGTCTGTCTGTCTGTCTGTCTGTCTGTCTGTCTGTCTGTCTGTCTGTCTGTCTGTCTGTCTGTCTGTCTGTCTGTCTGTCTGTCTGTCTATCCATCCATTCATCCATTCATTCATCCATTCATCCATCCATCTTTCCTAGTTTACTCTTGATTCTGAAGTTTCTTAGATGAATAGACATACAGAAAGATAGACATAGCGTTCTGGATGTATTAGTAGAACAGCATATCATACCAGTAATGAGGTATATCGTTTATGTAATTGTGAAGCTGTGAAACAGGAGTTCTTTGTAGGAAGCTGATCTCACTTCTTCCATCAATAAAATGTGCCCTTTGTGAAAGGAAAGGATCCCACGTCCAACTCTCTTTTAATAAAAAAACAGATCAGGCCTCTTGGATTAATTCCGACATTTTAGCAAGCAACTAATGTTCATGGCAAACAGGATATAAGTGAGATTCATAAAAGTCTTTCTTATTGGAAATCAACCTCCTGGATGAATTTCGTAATGTAAAGAGCAACATTTTTGTGGATACGATCAATCATAGTTGAAATTCCCAGACATTTTGGCCTTTGCTATTAAAAATTGTTTTTTAACTAAAAATATTCCCTCATGATTCATGTCTTTGATCTCCAAAAAGAAAAATCCCTCCATTGTTTTTGGTAAAGTGGCCAGAAACAATGGAATTGCCTGAGCAATATGGTCCCTGTTAGATTCAGAGTCACTCTGTCAAATAATAAATCAATCTTAACTGTACTAAATTCCTGCATGGCTGCAAAATCCCATCACGCTCTCCATCATCTACATGCAAGTAGATCGTACTGAGTTGATGCGCTCATCCCAGAGGCGTCAAAACACATCGAGATCCAGTTTAGCCATTCTCTTCCATCCATCATTGCAAACAGCATATCATTATTTAGAAATACAAGGTAAATGTCCCACAAAGATTAACATAGTATCTTTCATTTCTCTATTTGTTAATTAACTATTCATTATAGTAGACTCATGTGTCCCAAAGAGGCAAGTTTGTAAGATAAATGTGTCAAATGTATGTCTCCTGTGAGATACAGTGGTGGAAGAAGCAATAAGATCTATCAATTAAGTTAGAGTAAATATACAATATTGTAAAATGTTTGTGTTAAATTCATCCACTACAAATAAATCTAAAGTATAAGTGCACAAGATAATTTGCTTAAACTATCCTGATTATTTGCTAGTTTTTGAAGCTAGTTTGAACTCAATTGAGGTTCAGCTGTTATAGACAGCACTGTTTCCAGTTAAATTTTATATTGGGTCTGGAAGTGATGTTGTCAAGTTATTGTCAGACATGTGTCATGTCATTCCCACTGTTGTTGTCTGGGTTTTTATGTGACTGGACAGCAGTGTCTTATAGGGCACTAAAATCAATGTTGACAGGCTATGAATTGAATAGTAGCGCCCCCACCTGTTCAACAGATGTAGCATGCTTTGGGATGTATTTATTAACATTTAGCACCTTTCATACATGCAATGCAAACTGCTTTATAATATGGAATTAAAGAAAATACAATTGAAAAACAGAAATAATAAAGTTAATATAATTCGAATGAAAGATCCAATAAAACAAGGAGAAATAAAAATGGTTAAAAAAAGACGAAAGAATAAGAAAGAGATCCTCACACTGTAAAATAATTCTGCCTCAAAGTAGCATCATAAGTGGATTATTAAATAAATTGACAGAGCTTTTATAGTAGCACAGCAACTATTAGCAGCTTCACTGCTTGTTTGGTGTAACACTTCAAGAACAATTAGAACCCAAGCATGGGACTCGTATTTGTTGGTTAAGAGTTGTAAAAGCAATGATCTCATGGTCCCTTTACTAACATGAGACTCAAAGCTTAAATCAAGTATATAAACAAGTATATATATATTTCTAAAAGTCAATAAATAAAGTCCAACATGCTTGGACTTTTATTTTCCTGATTATTATGGAAACATCTTATCTTTGTGTTAATTTGATAATTTTATGCTATCACTATACTTTCCTGGAAATTGCCAAATTAACGATTGAACAAGTCATTGCCTGTTCATATTTGATTGATTCATTCGCATCTTAAGTTGTGTTTCTGTTGTTTCATATGTTATCACTGGTTAAAATGTTTTATTTCTTAAAGTAACTGTGCTTATACTGCTGATGTATACCGTTAACACAGAACGTTACATTATGTTGTATTGTTGAGGCCAACAGAAAAGAAAATCTCTCTAAGATAAAAAATCTTTATTCTAATTGTTTTCATCTCCAGAGCCCCACATCTCTCACAGACTTTTTTATTCCCATTCATGCCAGCGGAGGATACTTGGATGTGTGATGTGGTCCAGATTTACTCAGATAGACAATAGCGGAACCAGCCTCTGACAGGGCTGATTTCCACCACAAGAAACAATGGACCTTTATCCTTGCAGACGTTGTGACATTTTCACAGCCGGAGAAAACTGCAGGTGTAAATAATAACTGTTATAGAAATTCAGTGTTCTCGCACCATGGTGGTGATACAGAGCTGGATCACTGGTAAAACTTTATGATTTGTCTCAATAAACCAGAGCCAATATTATTTTATTTGTTGCACCTGTGTGTTCTCTCATTTGACAACTTTAAACCATCTGCGGTAACAGCAAAACAAAAGAAGTGATACGGAATCATGGAAACATGTTCAACTGGATGAGTTCACACTCTTTGCTGGAGTTTGGGCGACCAACAAAGAAGCATTTACCAGACCACGCTCTGACACAGACAATGTTCTGCAGGCGTGTTGCAGGGAATGAGCTAATGGCTAACCTCATTCAGAAGGAGAACTCGTGAAGGAGAGCCTTGTTACCCCGGCGGAGCTGCTGGCACATTAGAAATTATTCCTAAATGTCACTTTATCTTGAAGCACCGCAGCAGAACCGATTACGAATGTGGCACAAGAAAGTGAAGAAAACACGGACCGCGAGACATTTCCAGTCATTGTGTCTGGCCTGCAATGAAACAGCAGAAACGAGCCATGCATTTCTGTGCAGGCTATTGCACTGGAGTTTGATACAAGACAG
This sequence comes from Pseudopleuronectes americanus, assembly GCA_038501795.1. Taxonomy (NCBI): domain Eukaryota; kingdom Metazoa; phylum Chordata; class Actinopteri; order Pleuronectiformes; family Pleuronectidae; genus Pseudopleuronectes; species Pseudopleuronectes americanus. Next base: position 11,529,887 of record CM076719.1, on the reverse strand, counting down.
GAACTGCTGTGTTTGAGAGCCATGCATACACGCATGAAGAGACATTCAATACATCAGTGTGGCCCTCTAAGGGATGTTATAAAAAGGGCCATCGATAGAAACAGGTTACCTATGCACCCGGGGTTTAAAGGCCCATTCCAATATGGTGGCGACATTGATGCACAATCCAGCAGACATGCATCATCTATGATTGTCAACTGGAGCCGTATCTCTAATCAATACCTTAACTCCAGTTAGAGTGTCATTACGACATGAGCCTTTCTTAGGGGTGATTCCTCGACTGTGACCTTGTGGAAAGATTTTTGATGATGTTATCGCAATTATTCTCCCATCACAGGTGTTTTTACTTCCATTCAAAGTCTCAGCTCTTTTCATGGCCGGAATGTGAGGTTTCTTAGCATTAGCGGTAACATTTGGAGTGAATTTGATAGACTGGTTTTCCTTCCAATAAAGTTAAACAGCTTCATATTAAAATGATCCATGCAATGCACTCATTCACAATGAATTCATTAAACAAATAGCTTCCCCCTGTCTACAAAAAGAGGTTGAGTTGTTTCATCATTTATTTTATGGTGGTAACATTTGGACTAAATATCTCACATTAATCTTTAAGGTCTTTTACAAAAATTACGGTTTTATTGTTTTTATTTCTGAATGTATTGTCTGAATTTCCCACGGGATTAATAAAGTATCCATCTATCTATCTACCTATCTAACAGTAAGGAAGATTATGTGATAAAAAAAATGGGGTGACGTTTGGGCAAACATCATATTCTCTAGAAATGTTGAACTTGAACCTTTGTATAGATCTGTATTTATGCGATATCATTACATAAGTATTTAAAAATGATAAAATACAATTTTGACTGTGTAAATGAAGTGTTTTGTTATTTAATGTCCGTGCTATGTATTTTCCACATTGAAATGGTTTGGATAAAACATTACAGTTTGCTTTGTTAATATCTATGAACATGTAGCGTGATTTGGATTCCAATTAGCAAGATATATTTTCTCTTTGAGTTTCCATCCATCCAATCCACAGCTGAACGGTTTCAGGTATAAATATAGTTACTGCTTCAGCAGACAAAAAATGTCAAATCAGTCGATATCGAAGTATCACATGAATTTTTTTTATATATATATATATATCATTATTGATATTGTTTTATTGCCCTGCCCAAGTATGAATTATTAGAAGAACAGTTATTAAAGACAAAGACTGCAACATTTCTAAATTCACAAAAAAAAGTTCATTATTTAAGTAAAAAATTAAGTAAATTATTGTGAATTACGTGAATTATTTGAGTCAATTAAGTGGATTGTTTCAGTGAATAATTTCGGTAAATAAATGAAGTGTTTTTTATTATCGTTGTACTTTCCACATCGTCACTAGATAAAAAACAACAACACGCTTCCTGGTGTTCAGCTGTGAGCGCTGCGGGGCTGCAGCACCACCTGCTGGACGGGCATGAAGACAGCGTCCTTCCTGTTTATTGACGGGGGAAGATGGCGACCGGAGTCCTTCAGAGAGTCAGCGGAGGTTTGTCCCGGGCCGCAGGCAGGGCCCGCCCGGCCGGACAGCTCGTCCTGTGGAGCAGGTGGGGCGGTCGTCAGTGTGCAGGGTTCACTGTTTATCTCTGGGTGTGTGTGTGTGTGTTTGTGTGTTTATTAGTGGGTGTGTGAATTGGCTGCGGGGAAGCTAGTGTATGTTATCTGTTGTTATCTGTTAGCCAGACCTCGGTGGCCTTCAGCTGTAACTTCACACTGTAACGTTGTTTGTTCAGGAACATTTCACATCGACCCCACATGAGTTTGCGGGTGGAGGGGAAATAACACAAGTCTCTGTCACCTTTTGTTTATGAGCAGCTCCGGGGCTCAAGGTCAATGCAATAACGTGTTTTTCTCGTGTGTGTGTCCTCTGTTAGATGCTATAAATACACCACGCTGTGTTTCACGCTGTTAGCTGCTGTGTTTCACTTACATTGGCACAATTGTGTTTGTATTGTGTGCACTAGAGGAGCTGACATGTCACACCCAGGCTCTGTTTCCGTCCAGCGGCTGTAAACCTGCACTGTTACAGTGTTTATAACCAATAAAGCACCATCTTAAAGGTGTTGCATCTGCTATCAAAGATGGAGATTCGGCCACCAGAGTTATTGTATAACATAATGAGACACTACTTGTGTGTGTTTGCAGAGGCTTCTCTGCAACAGACAGCAGGAACGGACAGGACAGCTGGTTTAAATCTCTGTTCGTGAGGAAAGTCGATCCGAGGAAAGATGCACACGCCAACCTGCTGACCAAAAATGAGGAGAGTAACCTCTACAAAATTCAGTGTAAGTTGCCTTTTCTGCTGTTGGGCTCGAACCACAAGGAAATGAGATTGTTTGTGTTTAATGTATACGTTCTTTTTCAGTCCACAATGTGAAACCCGAGTGCCTGGACTCATACAACAAACTCTGGTGAGTGTTATTTCATATTAATGTCAGAATCAATATCCTGTTCATACCCTGTAGTTCAGCAGAAGATGTGCAGACAGATTTAGAGTATGAGACCAGGACAACATAAGTACAGTGTTGTGTATAAATAGTAGAGAGCAGTCTATTCCTGTGGTGATCAGACCTTCACAGACCAACTGTGCCCATAGCTAAGATGCCTGGAGGCTGCTGAGTTGTAGTTAGGCACAAACGTGGGACTTGAAACACTACTAACAGGAAACATGAAATGATTGTCATTTGGATTTGAAAATTACTACTTCAGAAGACTTGAATGCAGATTTTACTATTTAAAACAGTAATTGTAAAAAAAGAATGCTATTAAATTAACTTGTCTGTCATCACAGTGAGGAAGTGTTGCCCTCCATCCATGCTGATAAGTACTACCCCTGTGAGCTGGTGGGAACCTGGAATACCTGGTATGGAGAACAGGATCAGGCTGGTAGGATTACTATTATAACCACACATACACACATCTGCAGCACAACAGAGCAGGACATGCTAGATGCAACACATCTGTCACAAAATAAAACATTTAATAAGAAATCAGCTTAAATCAGCTAAAAACCTATAGAAGCCATCAAGCTTCCATGAGCTTTTTTCCAAAGTCAGTATTTCATTTTCATTTAATCTGAGGGCTTGGGTAATGTTTTATTACATTAGTTAATGATACTGTTTATAATCAACTATGTTTTATCAATATGTTTTTCTCTAGTTATTGTGATTTTGTATCTATGTACTATTCTATTTCCACAGTTCATCTGTGGCGTTACAGAGGAGGATACCCAGCTCTGACGGAGGTGATGAACAAGCTCAGACAGAACGAGGTAAAGTCTCCTTAATTCTTTAGTCGTACTGCCAGGATTTGAGGTAAAGCTTATTGATTGGTGTCTGTCCATTGGCAGAAGTTCACAGCGTACAGGAAGGAGCGGGGTAAGATGCTGTTGTCTCGCAGGAACCAGCTCCTGTTGGAGTTCAGCTTCTGGAATGAGCCTGTACCCAGAGAGGGCCCCAACATCTATGAGCTCAGGTCGTACCAGCTCAGGGTGAGTGATGTAGCCTGCTTTAATCTTATCATAGGCTGTGCTGATGATGACAGCAACAGATTTATATAGTCATGTGTAATGTCTGACTTGGTACATTCCTTGGCTTTGAACTCAAGAAATATCCGCCAGAGACCTTTAATTATCCCCCAGGTAACATTTTGAGTATTTTTATTATTATTATTATTATAAAGAGGAACCTGTGCCTGTAAACCTCTCAGTAGTTTGTGGGAGCATCAACTGGTGTGTGGACATTGACCCCGCCTCTATGTTTTCCTGGCTCCAGCACCAAATACCTTTTATAGTTTGGATGTGCTTGCTTTCGTAAATCTTTTTGACAAATCCAAACACTTATTAAACTTCAAAATAAAAACCGATTAACTCAGTAGAAGTTGCATCATTCCAGTATTCCAGTTTTATTTATGTCAGCCAATAATCTCAAATTTGCCTTTTCAACATCATACAACATACAGCACCCTCTGTCTCCTATGCTTAGACTGCTGGTTCAGATGTTTTTCTCACTTCTAAGCAGCTTCACTGCACGAGATGGGGCCTCAAGGCTAAAGGTCACCGGCCCAGCAGTGGTGGCAGAAAAGGAGAACAATACTCTTTCACTTTCCTCACTCACATTTTCCAACTTAAAAACCGAAGTTCTCCCAGTCACATGCTTTACTGTTGTGACTCTAAATCACCTCCACCCTCACAGACATACTGTATGACATGGTTTGCCCCTGTGTCTTCAGCAGTTACAAGACATGTGCTATTTTCAACTGGGTCACTTGAGAATTTATATAAACAATTTATATTGTCCCCCTTCCTCGGTTGGATCTGGTAATCCAGCGGCACATGATTCTTACTCATGCACACTGCATGATACAGACTCCTCCAGCTGCAGATTAAGTCGTTCTTTCTAATCCGAAAGACAAAACTGTGTAGATCAGTGCTGCTTGCGACATGTGATGAATGTAAGCTGTTATCCCTCATCCCGTACTGACATTGCATCACAGCGACGCCGTTTGTTGTCTTAAGCATCAGGGAGTTATTGAAGAAGCCTTTGGATGTAATTATTATTGCAGCTTATCTGAACAAAGACAAAAAATACCTGGGCTATGAGTTTACCGTTTATTTGTATTAACTGTGGGAAGAAGACCAACGTGTGATATCTAGTTGTAGTTTGCAAAACCTTGAATTCTACATGTTAATTGTAATGAGGAATCCCCTTTTCTCCCCTGCAGCCAGGAACCATGATCGAATGGGGTAATTACTGGTAAGTTAGCCTGGATTCATTTCATTCACTGAACTGTGGTTACAGAAGAGTTGCACCTCACGAAACCTTCCTCATCACACTGTCGTTAATAAGATCTATTCCACAGAGATGAACCTATTTACAGCTGTAATGTCACGCTCTCTAACAAAGATTCAGTTGAAGTGTAATAATATATAGACCTGGGGTTACCAGCTGGTATTGCTTTAAGCTAGTTTGATTAATAATAAAGTACCTATGTGCTGATGTTGTAATGTGTCCTGTTGGGTTATAAATCAACCTGCTGCAGCCGATGCTATGACTACAACTGCCATGCCCTGGGATGATTTGACCGAAATTAGCATAGTTTTATCTTAATCAACTATTATTTTATCTTTGTGACAAATGAGGCAGCTCTTAGTTTGGGATCCATTGCTATAGACGACCAGTGTGTGTCCATAATTGTTGTTTATAATGAATCTGAAACTCCAGGTCTGACCTAGCCAACATGTCAACTTTTATCAGTTTGTGCAACTCAGTTGATTGTAATTGATTTAAAACGAAGACGTGAGCTTTGTGCACATATTGTACGTTTCAACTGTTTTTTTTCTGTTAGCTCTGTAGTGGTCTGACCAGTTTGTTTAAGGCGTAACAGACTGTGGTGGATTAAATCTCACGGAGTGTTTTGGGCTGATAGAAACGCCTTTTGAAGTTACTGGAACTTGTACTTTAAATCTTCCATTTCTTTTTCCAGTTAACAGATTTGTGGTGATTCCCAATCATCATGTGCATGAATTTAACTATCTATCTATCATCTTTTCTGCTTTGAGGATTCATGAGGCTCAACAGTCCACTTATGAAGCCACATTTAAATTGACTAGATCCAGATTTTTATTCTACTTCACACACTCATAAATATCAGTCCCCCAAAGATGCTGGAGTTTTTTTTGCAAGATCCATGAATCATTCCCTGGGAAAAGAGTGAATATGTTTAAAATCATAATTTCTCATATAAAATATAGAACCAATACGTCCCCTCAATCAACTCGTCACCAAAATTCTATGGGTTCTTTCTTGTACCAGGTCTCATCGTTCCACCAAGTTGTCATGGTAATCTGCCTAGAAACTAAAGAGACAAATAAACAAACGCACAGAGGAAAACCTAACAAGTGATTTAAAAATGGTCATAGGGGGAAATATCTTTGATAAAAAACTTCAAATGAATGTAAACCTGTTCCTTAAGTGTAATGTTATTCGTCCATATTTCTTGTTTTGTTTACTTTAACCAAGCTTTATTTGAACAAACCTCTCTCATTCTGCAGTTAATGCTAGTAAATCAACTTAAGGCAATTGCAATGTTATTAGTGCGGCTGAGGCTGTATAGTTGAAGTACTGAGGCTGTATAGTTTCATATCCAAACAGTGATTATGATTTAATGAGTGCCTGTTTGCTTTGGGTAAAAACTGAATGTATTTTAAACACCCCCCCTCCCCCTCAACCCAGTCTGTTCATTTCACACATGTCCAGTGTAAAGCTCCATAAACATACCTACAGTGAGTTATGTCATCACATCTTATGAGCGGATGTATAATCACAGCTTTGGCACAGAATTGTCGTCTGTCTTACGTTTACAAAAACCATCTGAATCCACTTGTGTAAATTAAAAACAGTCCAGAGTAAATTCAGACATGATGTTGAAATCCTGGTTTGAAGACTGGTCAAGTATCTTATGTTTGGTGGCAGGTTGTGTTTTCCCAGATGAAGCCTTGTTTTTTTTTGGCCTGGCTCTTAACTGGAGTTGTTCTTGTCTGCAGGGCCCGGGCCATTGGATACCGCCAGCACAACAGTGAAGCTGTAGGAGGCTTTTTCTCTCAGATCGGAAACCTCTACATGGTTCATCACCTATGGGGTACGGCCAAATACCAGCAAAATGTGTTTATATTGTCAATGATAATATCATCATCATATTAGGAAATAATGGAAATCACTATTTATAGCCATAAATCTTGTAAAATAGCCCATTGACTCTGTTTACTGTAATAAGAAAACACGTGTGATTTGTTGACCTCAGCCTACAAAGACCTTCAGTCCAGAGAAAACACGAGGAACTCTGCCTGGCAGCAGGAGGGCTGGGACGAGGTGGTGTACTACACAGGTGAGAGGAAATAAAATCCTGTTTCGAACACAAAGTGGTGATGAAAACCCGTTGTCGTAAACTTTATTTTAGGTTTGCAAGTCATTTGTCTAGACTAACAACATACTGAGCTTTAGTCTCTGTTCTACCCTGCTCAACCTGATCAATATCCAATAGACTAAATCATTTGTGTTCCACGTTTCTCCAGTTCCGCTCATTCAGCACATGGATTCCAGGATTATGATCCCGACAAAGGCTTCCCCGCTGCAGTGAAATGAGCAGCGAGCTGGAAGCTGAAAACAAGTGGCACCCTTTCGAATGTCAACATCCCTCATGTCGGTGCTGCCAGATAACGTCCCTTCCCTTTTACTTCAAGATGTTACCAGTCTGAAGGAGGCTACAATGCCTATATTTGGAAATAAAAAAATGCCCTAACCATTTTACAGCACATGACCGTGCACAGCTTCTTTTCTTTCGGCTCTGGAGCAGAATAAGTTAATTAAATTAAACCTCCTGACGGTTATGTCCGACGTCTCGTGCCACATTAGAACTGGTCCTCAAAGAGCTCATCTAAGTTAAGAACCAACCAAAGTTACTTGAAGGCAAGCAGCTGTCTGGTGTGAGAGACCAGATGGCGCTGCTGAAGCTCACTGCATGGTGCAGTGGCCGTTTATTTATTTAATGTAAATTTGGAATTCTTATATTATCTATTTGTGTGCTGTGGAAGGGGCACTTCCATGTAAGCCATGCTCTTAGGAGAAGTGGGAGAAATCCTCTGTATATCCATGGAAATAATTTATGGTTGAAGGTGATATATGATCTGTAAAATGTAAAACTGAGGTCTAATATACATCAAACACCTTTCAGTTGCTTTTTCTGGATGTTCCTAAGTTCCCCGTCATGGTTATATTGTTGTTTCATGGTGCCGTGTTTGTAACTATGGCTCCCACTTTTCTTTCTTGAGACGACAGCATGCCTGGTTTTAAAACCTGTTTTTAATCTCAACATGTTGTAATGAGGCAAAAATAGTTATCGTGTTATAATAAATCCTGACAACAAACCTTATCTATCATTGGCCGAGGGGCCAGTCATGTTGCTGCAAACTGTGATATCAAAGTTTTATTGAACTGAAAGGAAGCATGTTTTCCTTGTGTTTTTGGTTCATAGGGAACAATGTAGAGGGAAAGAGAGCAACACAGATTAAATGAATTCAAACCAATTCAATTCTTTGACAGAATGTTTTTTCTTTAACGGGACTGATGTCACCACACTCATAGACATGCCTGGTTACAGCTCTTAGTATCCATACATAATTCAAACACTTCTAACGCTCATTGCACATTGACATAATGTACAGGAGTTGTATTAGCTTAACTAAAGGCTTTGATGCAAAAAGTGCAAAATACTAAAGTATTCTTAGTAACCTTCCACACACAGTGCTTGGTTATTCTTGTAGTATCTCCTAGTATAAAAATCAATAAGGCAATATCTCCATGAAGGTAAAACTGGTCTCACTGATGTAAACATATCCATTTATTATTAAAAAAATCTATTGAGAGTCTAAGGAACGTTGTGCACTGGATAAAACTGTCAGATTTGCAGATATGAAATCTTAAAACGAATAACAGTTAATTTTCACATCTTTAAATCTTCTCCAGTTCTTTTAGGAGTTCCCCGAAACTGGTCACGTACCACGAACACCTCTCCTTCACCTGCGGCCTGATGACGTTCCCGCCAAATCCAATAAAAGCACTCTGAGGGCAGAGGGAAATAATATTGTGATCACACTGCCACTCCCAATATGCTTGAATCGTTTCAAAAATACACAAACAACATATGCTAAAGATTTACGTGTGCACACTTGAACAGCACTTACAGCAGGAGGGCAGGCCTCTAGATCGGTGGCTCCATCCCCGATCATCACCACGGTCTTGAAGCCGTATTGTTCCTTCAGCAGGTTGATGACCTTCCCCTTTCCACCGCTCTCAGCTGTGGGCTGACTCTCATCAAAACCAGCATACTCCCCTGTAAACACACAGGATGCATAAGTAGAGATTGACAAGAGACCCTTGAGATGAAGGAAAAGTCTGTTTTTGATATCAAGCCTCTTCATTTCATTCATAGAGCGAGCACTGAATAGTTTCCTACACTTTTTAAATGAAACTAACTGGTCCACTCCAGTAAGAAGGGAGAGTCCAATATACCGTTGAAGTAGAACTTGAGCCTGTTTGCATAGACGTGCTGCAGAGGAATGTTGAGCTGAGTGGCCACATGTTCCACGATGCAGCGGAATCCTCCTGAAACGAGGAACACCTTTATGTTGCGCTGGTGCAGATCGTCCACCAGCTCCCTGGGTAAAGACAAATGGACATTTAGCATCGATCAAATGGGACACATATATGCAACTGTCTCGTCACAGTTGATTTCATTGAACCAGTGTTAATAAGACAATTGGAAATCTAATTTAGATGATAGACTGCACATACAGAAAAACAGCCTTGACGACTCCCCAAATGTGAAATCAAAGTCTCTCTATCACCTCCTGGTGGCTGCAAGGGCACATTTTCCCTGTAAGTTTCCATGAGCTATTTGATGCTATGAAAACGAGTTGAAACGTTTATGTAATTCTATGAAACGTTAATGTATCGATACTGCTGCGCCATACTCCGATTGGTACTTCGACTCTGGCTCCAGAACACGCTTGCATGTTGTATGCACATAACAGTATTTTAGTGGAATACAAACCCCACTGATTGACTGACTTAAAAATAAAGAACAATCTTGAGATGCTCACCTGATGCCTGGAGTGAGCTGAGGTGGGTGATCTGTGATCAGCTTGTTCACCTGCTCTCTGGAGCATCGGATGATGGAGAGACGCTCAGTCAGGGCCGTTTTAAACGTCAATGAGCCGCCCATTGCTTTCCGAGTCCTGAAATGTGAGCGTAACACAGGATGGCTTCACTTCCAGAGCCAACGCAGTACTATCAAGTGAAGACATGGAACGTTGACAACATTTCTATACATACATCTCAGTGACGGCATCCCCGACCCCACAGAATTTGGCCAGTTCATCGATGCCCTCCTCTTTGATGACTGTGCTGTCCACATCGAAACACACAGCATCTGCTCTCCTGAACAGTTCCTTCGTTTGGGAAGTTGACGTCATCTTGCTGGGAGGAAAACAAAATGTATATCTGAATTGACACACTCAAGCAGTTCAACTGGATTGACGAGTCTGCCAGCGTAGTTTGATCTTTCTGTTTTCAAAGGGATATTCTTTACCCCTTATTACTACTATGCCCCTTCATCTCTGTCAGACATTTCCCTTTTAAATAAAAGCATAAAACTATTTCACTTGTATTCCCCCATTTGGATTACAGCTACTTGAACTTAAGTACAGTTTTAGAGTAATCTTTCCAAATCTGGGAAAACACTAGACAGTATAAAAGAAGAGCACCTTCGTTTATCTGAGCTCCCTACAAAAGTTAGTTGGACAAAACTTTGAAAGCATTTTAGACGATTATCTCTAAAAAACAACATTATGGTGTGGCAGCATTGGGAAGTCACCTGAGGGACAATCACATGAGGGATAATCTAATAGTTGTGATCTCTAAAGCTGCAGAGGTGAGGAGGAGCTCTGTGGGTTTTCTTCCCCCCGGCTGCTGCTGGACTTCATTGTGTAACTAAGTCCAGTGCGCAGTGGATGTCTTCAATCCAGTGGCGCAGCAAACTCGTCCATCGGGTGAAATACCGACAGTGTTAGATCCCGGGATCAAACACGTGTCCCGGACCCGGCGATGTGTGACTAAATTGCGTTACATAAAGCAGCAGGCTGCATAAACCAACCATACGAGAGGGTGATGGACATCCTCTGCCCGTGTTGCATCACCCGATTCGCACCGCGGTGCAGGGGACCCGGGCCCCCGGAGAACACGCACCGTCACCGCGAAGAGACGGTGGATCCCGGTGATTAAATCAAGTGCCTCCGTGAGTAGTGTTAATCTCCAGATGCAGAAGAAGCCTGTTTAAAGTTTGCGTGAACAAACGACTGTAACCTTCCGCGTGTCCTGTTCACCTTCCAGCCGCTTTTAACACCTTCTCTTTCCCTGTCGAGCGTCAGGAAACCCTCCGCGGCGTCACACTAACACACCGGATGACTTTACGGTACAATACCCCCCGGTTTCCCGCTGTTACTTACCGGGAAGAGCAGAGTCGATCCGGTCCTAACAGCAGCAGCAGCAGGATTCACCGACCACTCCGCATTCAATGGACCCACCGAGCGCCGACCAATCACAGAGCCGCTGCCGTGGGGCCGCCCACTACCCGCTGAGCCGGCTCCATGACAACAGGAACAGTCCATTCATTCATCTTCATAATCTTCAATAAGTTTGTATTCGGTGTCAACATCTGCCAATCACCGGGGAGCAGTTCCGATGACGTCACTTCGAACGAGGAACTAAGTTGTCGTTCACTTCCCCGCTCTGTACACAAATTAACAAGTGCGTCATTTATGCCAAGTCCAAATCACCACTAGGGGGGTGTCCATTTAGTAAAAAATGTCTCATCATGGGACAAACCATAAAGTATGAACCCCCTTGAAATGTACCATGTCGATTTAGAGGGGGTCAGAAATGGTCTCATCTTTATTTCAAAAGATTAGATTTGCCAGTTACCTGTTTCTTAAAACCTAAAAGTATGACTGTTAATGACTTTTAATGCCTTTTAATGCCTGATTTTGAACTGGTGTTGATTGTCTAAAAAAAAATGGGTTTAGATTTGTGCTAAAGGTATAAAGATTATTATTATTATTATTATTATTATTGTTGTATTATTAATGAAATGAGGCATGCCAGATGATGTCAGCAAAGTGACCGTTCCTTCAATGTGGCCCTAAACCACATTTGTGTTGCCAACACAAAGCTTCCCACACCCTCTACTAGTCTGGTTTTCATATCGACCCTGAGTGACTCCACCACCACAGCACAGCTCTAAATACATGTTGAGTGGTCACAACGAAGACACTTTGAGGACACACTCTGAGATCTGCTCACTGAGACCACGTCAGGAGTTGGTCTGGGACCAGGTCTGTGGCAATGAGGCCACATTCCTGTGCCCTTGTGATCAGATCACCTGAGCGGGATGTTAATAACAGGGTTAAGGCCTCAGCAGTGTTGCTTTTATCTTGTATCATTATGATAACTTATTTTTAAAGTAGATTTCCAGTTAGTATATTTTCCAGCTGATGTTGGGGGTTTCACCAATGATTTATTATGTGAACATTCAGGTCTTTGAAAATGAACTCGTCATTAGAGCAGATGAGACAAGTCCTGAAATCAAATCGATAGGAATGGGAGGGCTCAAGTGTAGTGCAGTACTCCAGACCACATGGTGGCGGTAATGAGGCGAGAGTATTTAGCAAAGGCCAATAAATAACTGGCAGAATACGACAAAGAAGAGGTCTACAGCAAACAGCCACGAGTACTTGAGCTGGTTGTGTGGAGCTCAGACAAAATGTTTCTATACGTTCTCCTGTGTCGCTTTAAAGTCTGGATCCAAATGGAAATGTGAGTATTTATGTCAGGACTATTTATTTCAAAGTAAAGGTCAGCGATCAGCTTTTATATTTGCACGTGAGATTGCCTGTGGTGCGGAAAGCACGTGGTCCTACACGTGTGTCAGTAATGAGTATTTCAAAGTAATTTCAGTGAATGAATGGTGGCTTAATGGTTTCTTGATAGTGTGACAGGGTGGTTCTAGTTGTATTTATATGTTCTAGCTTCTATAAAACATTACAAGTATCAAGTAGTTTGTATAGTGTCGGTTAGCCCAATACTTTTGTGTGCCACAATTATAAAACTTTTACTGATCGTTCTCACTTTTCCATGTCATTTATTTGTGCACCTCTGTCTTCTGATCAAATCACAGCACCACCCAGGAAAAGGTGTCATGACCTGACTCCAACCTCCATCTTTACACAATCAGACCACGTGTCAGAGCAGCAGGAAGTCACTGTGCCGTCCTACAGGAGAAGGACCTCAGTAAAGTGAACAACATGGTAAAGCGACATTTTATGGACTGAATTATTTACCGTCAAGCACAAACGATAGTGAATCTCTTCCAGGTCACTAGTCTAATGCTCATCACAATAAACAATTAAGCTTTAATGGTAATATGCTAAATATTGGATTGAATTACCAATATTTCTTAGCTAATATTAAAATGATTATTAATGCGGCCTCTGGTCTTATTCAGTTTTTAAATTTTTTTTATAAGCTGCTTGTTATTGAGCTGCTCTTGTTCTCTTTGTTGCAGCTGGTGCTTGTGAGGATGAGCCTTGTTGAGCAGAGAGGACAAACATGCAGAGGTTAGTAAATGGTTTTTGATATCCTGTAATTGACAGCATGGAAGAATTCTGTTTTACTCCTGAAATAGTAAATGCAGTCAGACACTATGCAAAATTATTGTTTTCACACGGACTCAAAAACAGAAGAGTGCTTGTTCTGTGCCTCTTTTTTTTAATCTCAGAGTGAATACAGCAACATGTTAATAGTTTGAATTATATGGTTTGTATATGATTTATATACAACTGAATATTGTTTTCATTGATTTAAATGTGCAGTCATATTCATTCAGATATTTTTAGATTAGTTAATTAAGTCTAACAATAAGGATCTGTCCACTCTTTAAACCCTGCCATGAGCTCTGAATGATTTCAAGTGTGTAAGAGATGAATTTTCTGAGTGGATGAATTCCTCTCCTAACATATCTTGCCTGTTTTCTTCTAGCATGTGTCTAAATGTGCGTTTATGGTGAAGTCCTGTGATGGAGGCTCAGCCCTGCAGCTCGTCCCCGCACACTGGAGCGGCTGTGACCTCCAGCCGGTGAGGAACGGCCAGGTGATGGTACGTTTGTACACTGACGCAGGACATTATTATTCATAGCCCTGTAAATGCTAGAGGAGGCATGGACGAATTCTGTTCCAGCTGCTCTGTGCTGGACACAGTCAGACACCATGCAAAAGTATCGTCTCATTCCTGCTATATGACTGGATGTGTGCTGCTCCGCGCTGCATCTTACTCGGCAGGAATGAGTACAGTGATTCACGAGGAAACTGAAGATGTTGCTCCGTTAGTTTCTGTTCCGTTTTTTGATTTTAATGTGTTGTGTTTCGTTAAATTCTACAGAGCAGCCGGTGTCTGTAGTTTAAGCTGGGCTGAGGGAGAACTGTCCATTCCTAACTCGGGGTAAGATGAGTAAAATAGAAGTAACTATTGTCTCCCTGTTTTCTGTTCAACTCAATCATTTTCTATTTGGTTTTTCCTCCATAGATCCATTATTGGAAGGCAGATCTTATGTCTGCTCCCTGCCCATGGCTGAGTTCTATCAAAGATGTAGTGGATGTGAATGTACCTCCCTCTTTTATAATAAACTTGAAACTGTATTCAGATTGGGTCTCGTTTAATGTGCTTAAAGTTGTTGGATAAACTGAATTAAAATGAAAAGGCATCAAATAAAATGACAGATCTTAAATTAAAGTTTAATAAATAAATTCAAAGCATAACATTTAAGTCCGACCATCTTTTCAACTTCCCCTGAAGCTGTTACCAATATTGTACATCCTACACAACTATTAAAAAGCCACACACGTAAGTCAGTGCCATTTCAAATATGGAGATTCTCTTTCATAATCCAGTTGCAATAAGTTTCCACAAGTTAAGCTTCAGCTGCTGAGCCAAGGTCTCACATTTTAAGAGGGACACTGGGTAGAGAACAAACCTCCACCAAGGCTCAACGGTTCCATTAAATTATCTGTGAATCATTCCCTGTCAAAATATCAAGATACAATATAAGATCAAGAAAGTGATGGAAAATTTCAGAATCAACTCATTTGTGTGGACCTGTGTTTAAATGTATTGGGTTCTTTCTTGGCCAATGCCCAATCCTTCCAAGTTTCCACTCTGTAGTGTTTGCATGATGCAGCTGATTTAAAACTTAACTGAAATTGGTTTATACAACCAGAAATCAATTAAAAGAGCATTGTCATTTGAATTTGTTGAGTACTGTTGCACAGTGTCTCTGATAAGTAACATGGAGAAGCTGTTTTCCTCCATTTGTTATAATCAACACATTTTCAAAGGAAATACTTTACAGTGTAGATCTGGATCCTTTTAAGTAACATACTTTAAAACACTTTAACAGTACATTTCTTGTTTTAAAGTCCTTTTTTAAACCTTGACAATAACCAAACTGTTTAACAGTTACAAATCTTACTTGCAGAGTTTTAGACACCATGTGTGCCACACTGAGTACAATTATATTGCAGTATTGAAAAGTGCTTTTCAAGTTCCTTCCACATAAATTACATCGACCTTGTCAGGTAGAGGTCAGACACCAGATCATACAGTGGAGAGAGTACAGCTCCAGCAGAGGTGCACCTGAGGAGCAGGCGCCTGTTACCAGATTTGGTGAACGGGCTCATCTGCCTCGGCAGCCATCGACAGCAGGATGGCTTTGGGCGTGTTCTCGAACAGAGCGGCTCTGTTTTGAGTCTGGCCCTTCTTCACCCAGTGGCCGTAGATCTTGAAGGCGCAGGCGTCGATGAGCTTGCGGATGGGCTTGATCGAGTACGGGTCGCTCTTGATCACCTCCTTGGTGACAGGCTTGGCACGGCGGTAGTTGCAGTAGATCCTCATCGTGGCGAGCACGGTCATGCAGATGACCTGATGGAGAAAGGTCAGCCAAGGTCGCTGGTTATTGTTTTTTTATAGGTTCGAATTCTATCACGAATTACATGAATTTAAACTGCTGGTTTTTCATGCTCATTAAATGTACTTTGCTTGTATCACGGATTACCCTTTTTCATCCCAGTACCTGATAATAGCAATTAAGATACAAAGTAAATTGTAGAATCTAAAAATAAATAAAAAAACATTATTAAAACATAAAAAATTTTGGAAATCAGCTCTAGGAAAAGGAGGGGGAGGAAAACATAGAGACTTTTTTCTTAAAATCTCTGTGGTCTCACCTTGAATCGTCTGTAAGGGCTGAACTGTCGCACTTCATGCACCACATACTGGGAGAAGAACGAGTGGTTCAGAGCGTCCATGGCTGTGAAACGCTGCTTCGGATCCACCACCAGCATCCGAGAGATCTGAGGGAACCACATGAAGAGTTTCACCAGTTATTTAGTGATTTAGTGCAACTTTTTGAATTAGTTTTAATTTTACAAAGCTCATTGAAGGTGTAGACAGGAGAAAAAAAATCCTACCAAATCCTTGACAGTGTCTGAGCGGTCTTCCCATTCAGGAGATGAGAAGTCGTAGCTACCGGCCAAGATCATCCGCAGCATCAGCATCTGTTTCCTGTGCCAGAATGGAGGAGAGCCTGCGAGCAGCGTGTACATGATCACGCCTGAACTCCATCTGGAAACATGAGCCAGAGGTTATTCAGATTTTAACTATTAATTATATGGTCAAATTACTTCCTGTTGTGGTTTTATTCTCTGAACAACACTCACATGTCCACAGCGGTCTGATATCCTGCATGTCCTGCGTCCATGGAGCACCCGATGATCTCAGGAGCGAGGTAACCAGGGGTCCCACACACCTCTGCAGTACACACACAACACAACAGAACACAACTCACTTGTAATAAGAAACAAACAAAATCAGACAAAAACATAAGCTCCTTGGCCGAGGTGTGTACTCTGCATTCACAGAGTCTGTTTTTACAGTCTCTGTATATATGCTAGTAATCTAAACCGCAACAAGCTCTATTTACTAACTAAGCAAAACCATGTGGTGATGTTCAGAGTCCGTAGACGTCTGACTTCCCGCTGCAGGTCATTGAGGAGACTCAATGGAAAGGTCAGTGTGCTGTAAGCAGGACTACAGCACACAGATCAGAGTGTCCTGTTGCCTCTTAACCTTTGTGGGAGCAGCTCAGAGAGAAGATTCTCCCCTGACCACCAGCAGCAGCTGCTAAGCTGAAAAATTCACCGAGCGTCATAAACATGGGACGTTTATTGGAGGCTGGAGCAGGACATTCAGAGACGCTCCACTAGAAGAGACTTCTGCTACATTCATGCCCTGAGTCATTTGGACCACATAGAAGTTAACTTGGCTCACAGGATGATGTAACAATTATTAAACAATTCAACGGTTCAACTGTCCCCTCGGGAAACAACATTTTAATTAACTAGATCCAGATTTTTGTTTGGATCTGCACCAAATTACACACACTCAAAAACTGAAGAATCAAAAGAGGCTCCTTGGATGAGAAGTAAAACTTATTCAAGAAACACAAGCAAGACCAGTTGCTCGCACATACTGTACACTTGTACAACTTCTCATAATCGTGAATATCAGTCCCCTGAACATGCCTGATTTGAGTGGAAGTGATAAAAGATTCCTGGAAAGATGCATCCTTTCAACAAGTTTCTTTGGCTGTCAAGCAGTTTTTGCATAATCGTGCTTACAAACAAACAAACAAACAAAAGGACAGGAATGAAAACATACACCTGGAGGAGGTTATAATTTGTTCTGGTGTGTATTTCCACACAACCTCTCACTGACCTTTGAGCTTTTGACTCGGCTCAATTTGCACGGCGAAGCCAAAGTCTGTGAGCTTGATGTTCATGTCGTCGTCTAGAAGGATGTTCTCAGGCTTCAGGTCCCGGTGCACGATGTTCTGCTTGTGGAGGAACTGGACCACCTCCAGCAGAGCACGCATGATCTTCCTTAAAACCAGCACACACCACAACCTCAGACAATGTCTCAAAGAGATGAGGATGATTCTTTCATTTCAGTGACACGCTGGCTGACCTGGTTTCCTTCTCGCTCAGAGTAACTTTCTCTGTGAGGTAGTCAAACAGTTCACCCTTCTTCATCCTGGAGGACAGAAACTATTTTGAACGGCTGGTAATTCACAGTTTAAAATTCGGTCACGTTAAACTTGAGATGTGACACTTACAGGTCAAAAACCAAGAAGAAGAAGGCGTTGGACACGTAGTAGTCTTTAAGCTGTACTGGAGAGAGGACGGAGACATTTGAGACACATTAACCTTTGAATTTAATTAAGTCAGAGAGATCATGTTGATCAGCAGGTTAGTGGGACAAAGGCCAAACAATGTCTTTGCTTTGTTTAAGCAATAATAAAACTTGTGTTGGATAACAGTACATTTCCAAAATAGATTAGACGTGTGTGTGTGTGTGTGGTTGGGGAGGGAGTGTCTGTGCTCACTGATGTTGTCCTTTCCGCAGACTTTCTTCAGGATGTCGATCTCCTTCACCGTCGCCTCCCTGATCTCCTCGATCTCCTCCGGGCTCGTCTTGTCCGAGGGGGTGATGTCGATGATCTTCACCGCGTACTCCTGAGACGTCCGCTTGTCGATGCAGCGACGCACCACACTGCTCACCCCCCTGAGGAGAAACACATCCAGTTCTCTATTTCTACAGCTTTGCCAGTTTACTTATTACCTCAGAGTTTTTCCAGTTAGGGCATCTGGACTCAGGAGGCAACATGGTTCGGGGTTGTTTGATATTTTCACCTTACCCAAGGAGGTTATGTTCTCACACGCTTTGTTTGTTTGTTTGTTTGTCAGCAAGATTACACAAAAAGTACTGAGCAAATAATCACAAAGCTTAATGGAAGGAGGGGACGTGGGCGCAGAAGGAACCCATCAAGCTTTTAAGTTAGATCCGGACAAAGGGCTGGATCCAGGAATAATTTTTAAATTTCTTCAACATTGAGACAAAGCATTTTCAATTTCTCAGGGGGTTCAAACCTGGATCTTGATATAATAAATCTGGTATATTTAGGGGACCGATACCTGAGTGTGTGAAACTGAATATCAGTGGACTGTTGGGCCTTGGTGGAGGTATGCACTCTAGTAAGTGCCATTCTGATTTAAATCCTCTTTATTCCACTCAACACTGTTTTTGGTGCCAAAATCAAAACCGATATTTCACATACTTACACTAAAGAGATATAGTTTTCCACATGTTGGGTCTGCCAACTGATGACATGTCCCTAACATCCATTGGTGGTCATTAATATCTGCTGTTGGTTTGCACCTTATCATCCAACTAATGCGGGAGACCTTCAAACCAACAAGGAATAAGTTTCCTCTACCTTTTTAAAATCATCTTTGGGATTGTTCATCTGATCTCATGTATTTACTTCAGCACAGAGACTTGAAGGTGACCAACATTAAGAAACTATAACTAGCACACCGACCCCTGTGTTTGAGAACCTGATGGTCTCATCCGGTGACCTTGTTGTCTGCATGTGAGACAGTGAGTAACATAATCGAATCTGTCAGCCCAGTCCCGGGCTGCTCTCAACACTAAACCCTTTGTGCCGAAAACATGTAATAAATTAATTAATTTAGCCTAGTTGAAGTGTGTGTGCTTTACATAGCAGCACCACTGTCTGACTGCTGGGGAATGATAACCAGCCGGCTCTGCACAGAGGACGGCTCTCAGGGTCTTCTGGGAAACTCCAGGGAAACATTCAGCTTGTGACTTTTTTTTATACTGTCCACACGAACAGAGGTGGTCAAAATAAACAATTAAACGTGACTAATCTGTTGATCCGCAGCGTCAATCCTCTGATCAAACTCTCAGCAACAAAGAGAATAAGAATTATTTCCATAAAATGTTCTTTAAACTAGTTCTTTAAAATGAAACTATTATATTAACTGGACTGGCACTCAGTAGAGAGCAGAACCTCCGCCAAGGGCCAATCATGTCCAGATCAGCCCCTTTTTATAAATCCAGACAAAAATGTGTTGCCGTACAGTAGATGAAAAAAGCCTAAATTCAAATTTAAACTAAACTCCACTAGATACAGATTTTTTTCTGAATCCATACCCAATTGCAAACACTCATAAGTTTCAGTCCCCCTGCAAATGCCTGATCTTTAAAATCAAGAACCAAGCATTCATTGAAAAAACACTACGTGAGAAAGTAATTCAAAAAAAATGTCTGGGATCAGCCCTTAGTCCAAATCTGTACTAAAATTGAATGGAGTATTTATTGGTCCATGTCCCATCCTCAAGTAAATCAAGTATGATTTCATTCCTTCATTTGAAACAAAAAATATATAAATGTAAATCAAAAATCAAAGATTTGACATTTGTGAGGTCCTGACGCCCATATTCAGAAGATATTATTCCATACATGTGCTTCATGATCGTACCTTCCCAGAACCTCCTTGGTCTCATACTTGTCGTAGAACTCCTGAGCTCCGACACAGTTAGGGATCTCCTCATCTTTGGCCATGATGGAGTGACGTGAACTTCACCACCACAGATAGAATCGTGTTCTCCCCTCACAGCTCAACACCAGGCTGCTGGAGGACAACATGTGTTCAACATGTTCAACAGGGCAACAAGCACTGACACCACATAGAGAACATATTTCTCTATTGTATTTTCACATTTAATAAAACAAACAACATATTGAATAATTGACTAATTATGAATCATTCAACATTGCATCCCTGGGGAGTTTTTTTATACTTTTGTGTAGATTAATTTGAAAGAGTACATGAGGTCTCATAAACTGATCACATGCTTTGAATGTTGCCATGTTATCTTAATGTTTTTAAATTCAAATTATGTAGGCTACTGACTAATGTTGTGACCTCACGGAAATTACTTCACACTCTGTTATTCAGCATAGGAACCTAATGTTACTCTATATGACCAATATGATAATAATACATTGTGCTGCTTCTTTTCCTCTGAACCACGTCAGATCACAAAGCTTTGATATAAATATTTTAATCTAATTTTCCATTTATAAAAATAAAGAAAACAATCCATTAGACTAGATATAAATAAATATAACAAATCCATGGATGTAATTTAAATGATTTATTTCATGCACATTTGACCTTGTTCTTATATTAAATGAAATACA
This sequence comes from Pseudopleuronectes americanus, assembly GCA_038501795.1. Lineage (NCBI taxonomy): Eukaryota > Metazoa > Chordata > Actinopteri > Pleuronectiformes > Pleuronectidae > Pseudopleuronectes > Pseudopleuronectes americanus. Next base: position 11,509,047 of record CM076719.1, on the reverse strand, counting down.
AATAAAGGGCTGTTTTCCATAGATTTTGATGACTTATATAATGTCAGCTCTGTCTCCTGGTTTTGACAAGTAAAATGATCGTCCTGAACTTCAGGTCATGTCCGGAGACAGATTTCAGTAAAGCAAAGTTCCACCATGTGTGAACTGGATCCCTCTGTCACCGTTTGACCTTTAGCCAGCTACCACAAACCATTGCATTAAAAAAACAAAACAAAGTTGGATGGCTCACCGTATCAGTACCGATCACTTCCTGGTGTGAAGGTAATCCATAATCAATGCTGGGCCTGTAGAGGAGGGGGACGCACACAGAGGTGCAGTGAGTCTGTGCTGCTGCAGCTTTGTGGGGTCGCTCCTCTCTCTGCTGAGGGTGAGCTCTAATGTCAGATGCCAAAAATAAGTTGTTGCTTCCTCTGCAGCGGGAACACGTGTGTCCATACAAAAATATGATCCGACCTACACTACACAACATTACTACACATGCAGTGCGCAGTCAGAGGGTCTGAAACCAGGCGGGAGTGACATGGCAGCTGCTGGACAGAACTCTGCTTCTAACACTACAAGTCTTATTAGAGAAACTGTGTGTAAAAATAGAAACATTTCTTGGAAAGTCCAGTGTTATAATGTTCCTTCCAGACAGGATCTGGGAGAGGTTGTATTTTCTTTACTGAAAAATTTCCAAATCAATATGGCACCTCACGATACTGTATAACATAGGGAGCAGGTACAGCTGTAAAGATGAATGACGGTCATGAAAACAAAATAAATTGTATTGAACATAAAGTAAATGATAACAAGGCCAAGACCAGAAACACTGGTTGTATGCTTTCGCCAACAAGTGGTTTTAGTCTTCATAATAATTTTTCAAGACTCAAACGAGGTCACTGTGACCTTTGACCACTGAAATCACCATTACCAGGCATATTTGATATATCATAACACAAGAGATGTTTTGAGAGGCCATGGTGACGTTGATCTTTAACAACTAAAATCGTCTAAGTGAACATTTGTGCGAAAACTGAGAGGAATCCCTGGAGGCGTTCTTCAGATGATGCATTAATGAGATGGACGGACAACCAAAAACCTATTTCCTCCAATCACTGGCTATCTGGTACTGGTGCCATATTGGAATAACATTTTAAGTTGGAACATTTTTGGGGCGGGGAGCCATTAATGAACATCCAGCATTAGAGCTTCAAAATAAAAGCATTGTTGAAAGAAGTTATCAGTGGTTTCTGTTAAATCACAATAAATACAATTATTGGTATCAATTAAAGAATTCTGTCTTAATGAGTCAGTGGATGGATATTTAACATGGTTGGAATTGGGAAATTTGAATATCAGGTTCATATCTTGTGAATAGTTTTATTGGATAAAGTTAATGTCGTTAAAAGTTAAAAGATTATGTTGGTTACAGTATAGAACCTAAACCCATGAAAGACATCATCACATCACACAGAGCATTCATGGTCCAAGTGCTTTATTACAGTGGACATCTACAGAGAGAGATGTGAATTCACAATTTATCAACAAGTAATGCAGTTCACCTTATAATATCGATACTGGAGGAATTTTAAATTAAAAGCACTGAAGCAGAAGAAAAACAATGACTAATGAAATCAACTCAAAACACTGCAACACATAATATACACAATGATGTCTGATGATCAAAGGTCTAAACAAAGCATGTTTATTAATCTTTTTAGAATTACACCAGTAAGTATCCAGTATGGTTACTTATTGCAGTTTGTGCGTGTTCTTCTCTCTCCAGGTATTTGTCTCAGCCTTATGACAAACCTGTGGAGAAAAGACAAGTGTTATTAACACACGGCTCATCATAGTTATAAATTATTATATCAGGGATTAGGTTTATTGAACCCCTTGAACTCTGCAAAGAGAAAAAGTCCACCAGTGCCTTTTTTTTGGTATTTTTTACAAGTGTCAAATTTCTTCCGGATTTTCAAATTTTACACTCAACTCTGTACAACCTCAGTGAAAAAAGTTATGCAAGTCAATAAATAATAAAGAAAGACTTATAACAAGATTTTAAGTTATATAAAAACTTTGTATGTTTTCTAAGTTAAGTCACCACTCTGGCACCACTCGAGTTATCAACATGTTCTCATCGCACACAACAAAATCAGTTTCAGAGGGTTAAAAATAATAAAGTACAAGAAAAAAGGCTCACAACTACTGCTATGGCCACATTGGGTGGTGTAACACATTACAACACAACTCTGATGCCCTTGATGACAAGAGCTTAGATTTTGCATTTTTTATGTGTGTTAAATCAAATATGAAAAAGTAAAGCCAAGAGCAAGATCAAACCTACAATGATACTATGTGGATGGGATATAAAATCAAGGATGAAGACGAAATTGTGTTGAAACATTGATATAATTACACTCTCCATCTATGAGATGAACTCTTAAGGTATTGGAGTCAAAGGAATTCCACACTTCACTCACCATTGGAGAACTTGCACTGCTTGAGCACTTCACTGAAGCCCTCACACAGTTTGAAGTCGCTCTGGTTTTGGGCGCACTCGACAAACTGTTTCAGTTCGAAGGAGCAGGCCTGCTGCTCCTGCTGAGGAGGCTGCTGCTGGTACATGGACTGTGGCTGCTGCTGGTACTGGTACTGTGGCTGCTGCTGGTACTGCTGCTGGTACTGCGGCTGCTGTGGCTCCTGAAAGATACGAGGCAGATGATGCAATTATTGAAACATCTGTGTACTATGGTATGTTTAAGACCAAAAAAGTAATTGAAACAATTTTAGTTCACAAATAATATTTTTTCTCCCAAATAAACTGTTTCTCTGTTTGTCTGAACAAGCATATTTTTCACCTCTGTAACCAAATATCTGTACACGGATAAAAAAAACACCAACAAATACCAGGCAATGAAAAGTACTGATTTCCTACTGCATGGAAGAAATCATCACTAAATAAGAAGCACCAACTGCTGATAGAGCTTTACTGAAAACAGGAGGTTTCAATTATCATTATTGCTTAGTATGTACATACACAGTGCATGTGTTCTGATCTGTGGCTTACATCAAATGTTTGTTTCATCAACACTTTGCCCCACACACACACACACACAATCTCTAGTACCTGTGACCTACTTACCACGATACAGACACACTAATCTGATGCTAATCCAGCCCTACGATCACAGTTTATTTACCTGGTATGTGACGTCAGGCTTGGCGGATTCTCCTCCACCGAAGCCTCCAGTCATTGCGTGGCCGATGGTGTGTCCCACTGCAGAGCCCACTGCCACCCCCGCGGCTGTAGTCGCCATCTGGGCAAACATACCCGGCTGCCTGGGTGCTGCTGGTGCGCCCACAGCAGAGGCCGGAGCCTGCATTGGAACTGGAGCATGGGAGGGAGGAGGTGCAGCCCTGGCCATGGGTGGTGGTGATGGTGGTGGTGACCGCCTGTGAAAACAACATTTATTCATTGGTTTGATCCAATTGCAATCAACAACTGGAAACTATCTGCATTTACTGACACAACTTTAAATATTGTCTTTGAGTTCTCTGGCTCTGTTCACACCTGGTAATAACATCCATCCTGACAGATTCGATCACAGGTGCACTGTTCAGAGTTGGCACTCAAATGTGTTTAGTGTTTCTCCTATCACCAGTTGTGATCCGATCTCACTTACCCGCTCTACACGACCAAAAAGCACGTACGTCATTTGTGTTCGCAAAGACAAACAAACGTGTCCGATGTGAATGTTTGTGTGACTGCTTGAGCCAGAAAAACTGAGAGGAGTTGGGAGCGGCTTAATGAAACTGGTACAGCTCTGCGGCCAAGACAGGGTTTGAAATGTAAGAATTATTTTAGAATTTAAAAAGTATTTACCATTATGTGCTGGTCAGTGTTAATACTTGCTCGTGGTTATAAACAAAATAACGTATGGACACCTAAAATAATCTGAGTCAGTGTGAAACTGTGGCAGGTCATTCATTGACGTCATGTGAGTGGAAAGTCCTTCATATGTGGCCCAGGACCGGATTTGTGGGGATCAGATCTCAGGACGCTTTGGGGAGAAATTTGGCTGAGTTCAGACCACAGCCTAGTGATGACCACTTGTGATTGGATCTCAGAGGATGGATGTTAATGCCAAGTCACAGCCTCTGGTATTTAAATTATTTAGTGTTAGTCATTTGGCGATTAAATGTGGTAGCCTACTTTTAAAAGACAATTTATTACAAACACCTTAAGAGAAACAATACAATAAATAATGACGATACATTATGATAAAACAGAAGAAAACATCAGCAGAAAACGACAGTAGAAGTAGCAGTGGCACATGGGGTCAGCTGTGGTCACTGTTATGAGACTTGCTGCGTTTGGTTTGTTTGGCATTAAAATCATGATAAATTACATTGACCTGAGGATGTTGATACATGGGACAGAAGGTCACAGGTTCGATGCTCATGTCAGATGATTACATTTAAGATTATACTTATTTGACACAGTTTATTATTTATCCTATTATTTATTGTATACGTTTATTTATCCAAAATGATATCTAGTCGTTTTAATTTACTTTAGGGCTTGTATGAAACAAATTGAGCAAAGAGTAGTTGATATATTAACTAATCATTGAAGCTTGTCTGATGCGACACAACAGAAAAATGCAGAAAACCCGTGACCTTGAATTTCTGAAATCTACTTAATGCTTAACACACATTTCAAGACGTGTAAATGTACAAAATAACCCAAAGTTATACATGTGTTGAGTCTTGTAGAGGCTGACATACGCTGGAGTGACGTAAGTAAAGTGGCTAGCAGGTTTTCTAAACCACGAACACGGTCGTTACAACAACTTTAAACCCACAAATGTGATGTAAATCGGGGTGTTACCTGGCTGGAGGGGCCATCCTGGACGTCCTGCTTCTGCTTCCTCTCGGCATTGTTATGACTGTTGGTAAAAACTGTTGCTTTTCAGGCAGATTAAGATTCAGATGCGGCGCTCGGGAGCTGTCAAGCTAACTCGACCTTTGGCTAATCGGGAACTTTCCTTGTGTTACGTCAGTTGACTTCCGGGTAACTCGTATGACGGAACCAATGGAGCCGCTTGCTTCCTCTTCTTCTCTGGAGTTTAACGGCAGCGTGCATCCGCAGTGTTGCACTACCGCCACCTTCAGGCTTTATTCTACCTCGTTAATCTAATTATTTTCAAATCTGCTTTTCAACTCCACTCATGTTAAACTACTACTACTACTACTACTACTACTACTACTACTACTAATAATAATAAATAATAATAATAAATAATAATAATAAATAATAATAATAATAATGGGCCTGAGCACATGCTTTGTTTTTTTTTAAAACTAACAATTTAGTAGCACTTAAATGGCACTTACTTATAGCACTTTGTAGTTTTGCTTCTTTTTTTAAGAAATCATACGTTCTTGATTCTTGTTGTTCTGGCTTTGTGCCCTCATGGTTGAATGCACTTATTGCTTTGGATAAAAGTAACAGCTAAATGAAATGAAATGTAATGCAGGGGCGGCTCCTGGTACTGGGCTATAGGCGGTTGCCTAGGGCGCAAAATGCAGAGAGTCCAAATATAATCCAATTTATCCAGTGTTTTTCTCAGGTTCCATTTCCCTGTGTGTTTTGATGAGAGCAATAGCTTTATTTCTTTTGTGCTGATGTTTAGAATGGATTAATTCACCTTTCCTCCAGTCTATATTACCATTTTTATTTCATTTTCACAGAGCTCTCACGTAGGAACCATGCTGAATGAGTAAATCGATAAAATCATGCAATAAATCTGAACGTTGTTGTTTCGTGTTTCAGGTGCAGAGCAGGGATGTCACAGATCTGAGGATCATCTCATACAGGAAGTTTCTGGACACATCAGCTTCCCCATTGCCCTTTTCTATGGAGTGCATAGGAAAAAAACTTTTTGCTTTGTGAAACTGTAAAATGTCAAATAGTAACTTTATACAGATGTTTCTTGGGTGCAATTAAAAATCAATTGTGCCTGCTCTCACACTAAATTAGCAGTGTCAAAGCAGACAAATCTCAAATCAAATAAGTATTGTTGTAAGTGAAATATTCTTAAAAATAAATACTTCAGACCCTTAATTGTCTTGTTGAATTGTTGGCGAAACAGATTTTTACTCTCATTTACTGTACCTTATCCAAAAACCCTGCCAAAGTTGTCTCTCCTGTGTCCTCTCTCCTCTGACTCCATTCGTACTTCCTCATGCAAAACACACATACCTGTGCTAACTGTAACCATTAATTCAAGGCTGGGACTTGATATACACTTATTATTATTGTTATTTCTGTAGCGCTTCAATGCAATGGAAAAAAAAAGAACACAAATGAAGAATTCTGAAGACTTGTTAGGGAAGAGAAAGATCATCATATGCCATTCGAAAATAAACACATTAGTGTATTATGTTATTTCAAATCAATTATCTGAGTTAATTTTATTGGGTTCATAATTTTATAATTTCAGATTATAAATGAATAGATGATAGGTCTCTATCAATGGTAATTCAAAGGCACGTTTGAATGATGCAGCCATGAGATGCATCAGTTATATGGATTTGCCTTTGATGACTTTAAAGTCAAAAGGCTGTTACATTGTTACATCATAGGAATGTTTACAGGCACCTGCTTTATTAACTGCTCTTGAGTAGTGGATGAAGTCGTGGTGGATTCTCAAGGCGGATAGAGTGGGACCTGAACTGAATTCCAAAAACTTACCAGCATTATAGTTGCATCTCAGTCTTTTTTGAGGTAGTTTCAGTGCGGTACATCTCTATATCATCTGAAGGCCGACGTACAACATCCACTTTCTGTGGATGGATACAATTGTAAGTATGCCTATTTATTTCAACTCTAAAGCTGCTCTCATTAGAACCAAAGTGCCCTGAACTTCCTGACATTTACAGCAAAGTAGCCCATTGTGGTGCATGTTTATGTGACTTTAAAACAGGCTGATGCACAGACACATACTCTATTTTTCTCAACTTGGTGATATATACAACCTGCTAGTTTAAAGAGAGTATTATGATATTTAGGATATAGAGACAGTGAAGTTAGAAGTATGGATTTACAGAGGATCTCAGGATACTTTACCTTTTTTGGCTTAAAAAATTCCAACCCTGTTATTTCAACTCTAGACCTCAAGCATGAGTGACCGCTTCAGGGATGCTGATAACATGGAGGTTGATGAAGATGTCAGATCCTCACCCGAACCCATAGCCTTCAACACACCCCAGCACTTATCTCCGGCTTCACCAAAGCCCTTCTCTCATTCTTCCTCACCAGAGCACATCTCTGTCTCCTCTTCCCCCAAACCTCTTGCCCTCGGTTCCCCCCCGAAACCCCTGTCTCCAGATACCCCAGCTAAACTTTCATTTCTTTCCCATCTTAACCTTCAACCCGTCTCCTCTTCCCCCAAACCTCTTGCCCTCTGTTCCCCCCCCGAAACCCCTGTCTCCGGATACCCCAGCCAAACTTTCATTTTTTTCCCATCTTAACCTTCAACCCGTCTCCTCTTCACCCCAACCTCTTGCCCCCACTTCCCCCCCGAATCCCCTGTCTCCAGATACCCTAGCTAAACTTTCATTTTTCTCCCATCTTAACCTTCAACCCGTCTCCTCTTCACCCCAACCTCTTGCCCCCTCGTTCCCCCCCGAGACCCCTGTCTCCGAATACACCAGCCAAACTTTCATTTCTTGCCTCTCTTGGACTTCAACCCGTCTCCTCTTCACCCAAATCACCAACATCCTCAGCCACACTCAACAATGCAGAGCTGGGCGGCGAACTGGAGGCTCAAGGTCAGTGTCCATCTTTGAAATGTTTCAGTGTCACCTGACAGAAGCACATAGAGCAAGGTTTATATATCCCATCATGTTTCAGAACTGGCTCGACTGGTAGCCAAGACCAAATTGAGGTGGAAACTGGAGAAGCAGGCCGTGGCACAAGCAGCCAAGGAGGCCAGGATTCAGAAAGGTAAACAGCCACAGTCTCGTCAGACTCTTCTCTAACATTGGATCAGATTGTGTGTGTGAACCTAACATGTTTGTGTTTTCTAGCCATAAAGGCTGCGGAGGAGAAGGAGATAAAGAGAGAGCAGATGAAGCTTCTCGCACAGGAGGTAAGGATCTTTCTTTGCTCTTTTTAATTTTCGGTGCAGATCTTCCCAACTATGAGCTGTTTTTTTTTGTGCAATCTCAATGTTTTAAACTGATTTGCATAGACCCACTGTGCTTCATTACCCCACACCCTGCTCCCCTCCTCCTCTCTATAACATGCATGACTTAACAGTTAATTAATTTGATCTAGCTCTCATCCTTTTACTAGAGGAGGATCCAGCGCACTCAGAAAATGCGACTGGAGAAAGAACTCCGTGAACAGCAAATTCTTGAGGTTGGTCTTGAAAGTTATTGCAGAAACAGCTTCCATTTTGAATTTGAGTTTTAATGGGAGGGAATGATCATCTCTTCACTCTGCGTGTCATTATGTTAGATCTGATATTACCAGTGAGACACTTGCTCTATTTAGATTTGTGTGGAATATTTTCTATTGACATCGTTAAGCAAACTAATACCAAAATTATAAGTATAAGACTTAAATATTCCTTTCAATAATTTTTTTTCATGTTTGTTTCATATTATACCGCTAATCAAGGAAATAATCAGTTGATTCATTAATCAAACATTGTTGCTCCGCTTAAATGTTAATTTATCTTTTCTGTTCTGGACATACTGTACATTTTGAATGAGTGTATCAGCCAACTCTGTTTCTTGAACTTTTTGCATTCACAGGCTAAACGACAGAAAGAGGAAGAAGCAGCCAACGCCAAAAAATTGGCGGCAGAGAAACGAAACAAGGTAAATAACTGATGTTTATGAGCAAATTGTGTTTTTCACTGTTGCTTCTGTTGTCACATCTTACAGGCTCTTCCTTGTCAGCCCGATAATGTTTTGGCCCCATTTATTATGTATTTAGCAATTTATTATGCCTTCTTTATAACCTGAACGTGAACTTTTGTTATATTTGTTAGTTCAAAGCAGATCTTTCCTTGGTTTATGACTATGATTAAAAAACCACCTCCTGTTAATTAGGTCGCTTTTATTTTCAGATTAGCTCAACCAGCAAAACCAAGATACCTCAAAACATTTTCAGGCTGCTGCTGGATGGGATGCATTAATAATTATGTATACAATATAAGAATTAGTGTGAAACATATTTTGGTTCCTAAATGATCTGTTCTTTTTGCCAAAGGATAAGGAGATGCAAAGACTGCAAGCTGCTATGCTAAAGCAACAGGTGGGTGTTTTTCCCTCAAATGATTTGAATAACTTGACGATGGTCTCTAACCCTAACGAATTACGGCACAATTTATACCGATCAATATCATTGGGAATAATACGATCTCTTGGCTGCAGGAGAAAGAGCGTCTGAAGCAAAAGAAGTTGGAGGAGAAACGGCTAAACAAGGAGAAGAATCGCCTGCTCAGAGAATTGGAGCTGGAGAAAAAAAAGGCGCTAAAGAGGCCCTACGAAGACATGCGTTTGGCAGATCTTAAGGTACTCACACACAGAGAGAGAGGCTACTGAAAGCATAACAAGTTCTACTGATCATATACTTGAATCTATATACTGTGGACTAGAATTTATAACACATTTTACCTATATAGTCTGAAAAAAGAAATACTTGGGTCAGATAGATTTACAAATCCTTTCAAAGTATAATATAACATTGAGCTTTATTTGTTATTTTTTTCTTCAGGGTCAGCCAAAAGAGACTGAGATGGAGTGGGTGTGCAGCCTAACACCGAGCACAGACCAAGCTACAGCCACACCAGAGAGCCAGAAGGACAAAGGCGGAATCAAACTCTACTTCAAGAGAGTGGCCAAAAAGGCTCGATTTTCTAACACCCACCCTGACGAACGCCAGAACAGCAGCTCTGCTAAAGTCCCCTCCACTGCAGAGGCCCTTGTGTGATCCAAAATGATGACTTAAGATAATTTCTTCATGGATTTCTGGACACTAAATTCTATTTTATTGTATTCAAATGTACCGGCTGCTATGACGACTTAATTTCCCTTCGGGGATGAATAAAGTAATTTATCTATCAATCTATCTTATTGGAAGGATGTTGTGTGGTTCAGGAAGCAAGACATTCAGATTTAGTGTGGATCAAAAGGGATTACAGGATTTTTTTTTCACATTTTCATGGATTCGTCAGTGAATATTGGATGTATCTTTACTTTTAAAACATCGGACACGTTCAGGGGAGGTATTAGAAAAATTCCAACAAACTTGTGTTTTGTAGGTTCAGGTATCCAATATAAAATAGACATCATTATATAAATGTGCAAAGCCAACATGTAAAAGAACATGTTAGTTTTATTTTATTCTTTGATAAACAGAACAAAAATATATTTTTAAATACCAGTACATTAGAGCAATGACAAGCTCTTTTAGAAATGTACATGTCAGGTATGTTTATGCGTTATAACAAAAAAGTATAAACACATTTATAACTATAAAATGAAATCCCATGTGGCGATCCATGGCCACATTTTGCTTGAAGTATTTAAATAAAGGAAAATGATCACTTATTCCTTAATTTGAACTAAATAGAAAGACATGTTACAGGTTTTTCCCTCTCTTATCTGGAAATTTACGCCGATGATGGTGTCCACCTCCTCGACCCCCTCGGTTCCCTTTCGCACTTCGCTCTCCCCACACTGGCATAGGCGGCTCAATTTCCCCCGGTCGTCCTCCTCTGTCGGGTACACTGCCCATCCGTACCTAGTAAGACCAAAGAAATATTAGAAACCGTCTGCATTCACACCTTCAATCATACTCTCGGACTTGGTGCTCAGCTGTTTACAGTTGTACCTTGTACACGGCAGTGCTTTTTCCAGCCTTGATCGGCTCAATGAAGGACTGATCCTCTCTGGCAGCAAGCAGACGAGACAGAGACACTCGGGAGGAGTGGGCGAGGGACTCAAGAGGAGGCACCGAGGCAAGCGCTTCTCTGCGCTCCTGTAAATAAACAACTGATTGAACTGGGCTGTGTGATTTTATCATGACACACAGAAATTTTTGTAAATGTTAAATCACAATGGAACACTACTTTGTTCCTCTGTGAAAAACATGGGAAAAAATAACTTTCCTAGAAGGACACTCAGAGAAAGCATTCCTCCACCAAGCGTAACACCGTATCTCACATTGTTAAAGAAAGGGAAAATCTATTCTTGTAAGAAATGTATTGGGTTCTTCCATGAATCATATCACAACCTTCCACCCATCCTGCTAACTAACCAAAAAACTAATGCAGATGAAAAACTACCCTCCTTGGTGGAGGTAATTATATACAATTAGTTATCACACTTTATTCTCTAGGATCATAAGATTCTATAAAAAAAAACAATTTTAGCAAAAATGTATTAAGTTGTTATAATTTTATCAATATTTCAGTTTGAATGGACAGTGTGGCTAAAAGTGGCAAGAGGCAAGTGTAACAGGTGCAGGGATTTAACATTCCTACCTTTTGGTTGTCTCCCCATCCAAAAGACTCAAGTGTGACCTGAAAGCGTTTGGTCATCATCTGCCAGCGACACTGATAATCCTTTGACAGGACTTGACCGATCTTTTTAACTCGAACCTTAAAAACAGAAAAGAATATAAGGTTGAGATGCGGCTGTGACGATTGAATATGAGAACAGCTCTGAGAACGTACCCACTGCTCTGAGCGGAGGTTGGCGTTAAGCAGCGGGTCCATCATGGCTCCACATGGTAGACGAGCGAGCCTGGACTCCACCTGCGTTAACATGCCATCAAATTAAGCTTTTACAATGATCACAACTTACACAAAACTCTTTTCTCTCTGTCATCAGCCTTACTTCACTCAACACATCCTCAAATTGGGAAGAGGCGTCCATGTTAAGTGCGTGCAACACTAATATCCACTCCGCCTGCATCTCAGCCTGCCTCCTCTCTTTGTCAAAATAATCTTCTTCTTCTTCTTCATCTTCATCTTCATGGCTGTGATCTACAACTCGCTGCTCTTTTTCAGACTCGTCTCCTGTTGTCTTCTCCTCAGGATGTGATTCCTGACGCTTGATCATGTGAGCTGCTTGCAGTTCTGATACAAGGAATTCTGAAGGATGAAGCAATAATACACCCTTCATTTAAAAAGGGATGTGAAGTTATTGTATAGATCCATAGGCACTGAAATCATCCGTTATTATTATAAACAAAGAAATTTGCAATAGAAGCAATTGGACGTGTCTTATATTTATCACTTCTCACCAGTGACTTTGTTAAGGACACTTGGATCCAGCACCTCTGACATCAGCACGGTGAGAGGAGAGAACATGGCTGATAGTAAAGTTCTCAGCTCGCCCACCAGCAACACATTGCCTGTTCCAACGGAGTCTTAAAAAAAATAAAGACGAGCACATTATATTTATATAGTTTTAGCTTTTAAGAGTTGAAATGATCAGTCAAATAATCCATTAGTAAATTGATGGAACATGAATTCTGTGATTTTCAGAATAAATGTTTTGTTTGGCACTTTGGTCAAACATTTTTACTAATTTGAAGACATTTTAAAATATACCTGGACATTGGACAGTTGGCTTAACTCAATGGACCAAATGACTGATCGATTTATGGTGAAAATAATCTGATAGTTGCAATTTGAATTAAAAACATACAGTAACAAAAGTATGTGGAAAAACAACATAATGAAGAAAATATTAGAAAATGCAACATAAGTAAAAGGGTATATGATACTAAAACCAACCCGGACTTGTCTACCGGTTGTAACAGATCTCAGCTGATCAGCCAGTTTGACTCAGAGAACAGGAGACTAAAAATTAATTTATCATTTTAATAAATTAATTAAAATTAAAAAAAAGATGTATTATTCTATTCTCTTTAAGGGCTCAGAGTGTCTTTTTGTGTTTCATCCTCCTAGATGTACTAAATATTAAACACCTTCACTAGATAATGATTTTGTAAAGCAACCACCTGCTGATCAGTGTGCAGCCCCTCACTCAGCAGACAGGGCTCTATAATGAAGTCTGGGTCTCACCCAAGAGGCAGACAGCCGCTCGGGGCCCAGGCTGACAGACCTCACTCCACAGAAGGTTTTAATGGTTTTTATTATGTACATAGGTAACTTTAATTTGAAATTAAGAAATATGTGTACACTTCCTACCCTTCGTTGGTGTAAGATTATTAGGAACATAAAGTTTGAGGGCCCCCCCTTGGACTTTCTGACTCTAGAACCGGCCCTGCTCACCCCTCAGCTCCGGACAGACCCTCCTCAGCTCCGCAGACAACCAGCTGAGCAGCGGGCACGGGAGCTCGTCACACTCACACCGGGTCCGGCAGCTGCTGCCCGGGTACCTGAGCAGGAAGTAGAGCCGCCAGGTGAGAGACAGGTGAGGGGTCAGGTAAATGCTCTAAGGTGCTGACGCTGCTGGGGTCAGAATAATGAGAGCTCTCCTTGACGTAACTTACCCTGAAGCTTTAATGGCGGAAACGGTCCCCCCGCTTCTCTCCATTGTGTCTGTGAAAGACACGTAAACACCTGTAGCTGTAAATCAGCTCCACACAGACAACCACAGTTCACACAGTCTATAGTTCAAACGTGTTTACCACTGCACTTCCCCTATGCTGCTTTTTACAGGGTCTGGTGGCGGGACGCACATTGCCCCCTGAAGGCTGGAGTCTGCACTGCACGTTTGGTAAAAAATATATACATAAAAAATGGGAAAACACTATAAATCAATAGTGAAACACAGTAAAAAAAACAAATAACAAACCATACAAGGCAAAACAAAATCTGTTTAGAATTGGAAAGGAAATATTGTATTATAAACTAAATGTTTGCAAACCGTTTACTTAATCTTAGCATTAAATTTCGAAATAAATCAATAAAATAACACAAATAAACAACTTAAACTGCAAGATTTTTGAATAATGTTTTTGAGTTTTACTTTATTTTCAGAAGCTATAAATTGAAGTTCATAGAAAGGGTGTGATATAATCTGTCATTCTACTTCCCTCTGCCCCCCCACCCCCCTCCCTCAACACCTGGACAAACATGGCTGACCACCTTCCCCATAACCTTTATACACCTACTTTACAATAAATACTCCACCTTATTGGACATACTGATCATTCTTTATGCCAAATTCTTGGAATGAAACTGTGCTTGAGAGGAAACAGTCAGTGCCGTTGTGATGTATCACATATTTTTATCCACTAGAAGCCGCTAGAGCTCACTGATGAAAAGATGGACTGGGGTGTTTTAACAAGATGAACTCAAATAACAGACATATCAAATGTGGAAGCAGAAAGTACACTTACTTAAGTTCATCTCTTAAGTGTAACATTAAGAATACCTGCACTACCGCCTATTATGATAACGACCTACGATGTAACTTCCTTATATCTCTCAGGCCTTTGTACAGTATGTCTTATTCTTTCTTCACCTCAGGTTAGTCAGCCTGATTAAAGCCAGTGGACAAACATAAGCTAATCTAATAAATACTTTTTTTAATTCCTCCTTTACAGCAAGAAGTTTGTTTGCTTTTTATATGTTAAAACAACCTGGGACCAAATAACACATTTCTTTCCTTTTCTGTCCAAATAATAACGACAAAGAATACTAATTGTGTAGTTGCAGAGGACCATGGCTCTGCCTCCGTCTTCTCCTCGTCTTTATTGTAATCAACACAACATTTATACGCCTAAGCCTGGTTTGTCCCACTCAGCACTCTCACAGGTCTTGCTGATGCAGGCAGTGCAGGTCTCACACACACACACACACACACACACACACACACCACACACACACACACACACACACATACACAGATGGTGTTATGTGGAGTATTGCGGTTGTCAGGGAGCCCTGGCAGCTCTTGATTTAAAGCATCGATCAGGCTTTTATGGCTGCTGGTGCTACTTGGGTCTAGCACACCTCCTGCCGCAGCGCTCACAAGGAAAAACCTTGAATGTAAGCGTCCACCATCACACTGGGAAAACTAAGTGAACTTGTTCTTTGTGATCCGGCTCAGTAGATGAAGATGTGTTTATAAGTTATATAAGTGGAGAAACAAGTTGAATTTGATCTTTTGTGCCCTGTGCAGCCGCCTTATGCGTAACAGGGCTCTTCCTCTGATGTCTGCTTCATTAACTGCGTTTGATTGTGTGGTTGTGGCTGACTCCAAAAGGCCTCCCCTCCTCTGTGTGCACTGTTTGACCACATGCGGACTACACAGCGGGCGGTATGTGAGACACCTCGTCACGCTTACGGCACAAGCCCCTCCATCAGTGGCCCGCAGACTGGACAGGAACAATGGAGACAATGGCAGCGAGGCGTGCTCAGCCCTGACGTACAGTGCTTCTAAGTTTGCTAAGTCCCTGCCGCCATATGTACAGGAGCTTTGGCTTTCCTGACAACAAAGGCCTCGCCCTGCGTCAGGATGCCGCGTCTTTTATTCCCCTGACACTAGCCCCTGCTGCATCAAACCTTGTGGGTGCTGACCTTTGACCTCTGGCAAGCAGCCAGACAAAGCAAGCAGAGGGTCCCCCTCTTTGACACTTGCTGGATGAAAGAGAAAGAGTAGCACAATGACGTCTTGATGTCCTAACTGGAGCCAAATGTGCATCCACTAAATACATGCCTGCAGGGAGAGAACAATCAAGATAATCTGATTTTAAATTGTATTAAGATTATAGAGATTTGTGAGATTTTGATATAAAAGGGTCTTTTCCATCTAAATCTACTTTGATTAAAGCTGTTGGGCAATAAACATGACATTTCCAATGGACTTGTTCTTTTTATAGACTTTTCTTTAGCTAGTTGTAGTTTGTTGTAGTCCTGTGATAAATTTATTACCTTAACTGATTGCCTCTTTTTGATATTCCCTTAGCTGCTGCATTAATCGAATTTCCCAGATTGTGGGACAAATAAAGGTTTAGCATAGGCCATAGTATACAACATATTTCCATTTATATTCTAAAATGGCTGAAAGTTTTCTTTGATAAAATATGAAATCTTAATACAATGTTAAAGATGGTAAACTGGATACATTTCCATATGCAAAAATATTAAGACGTGAAAAGTAATAAGAGAAAATATGTATGATTATGTGTCTTTAGAATAGATAAATATTGTTAAACCCAAGAACACAAACAGAAAGTCTGTGGTTTATTATAACAAGACAAAATGCCCCCACCCTCAAGCAAATCATGCACTTTTTAAGTGTGGAAGGGGAAGTGGTGAACAAAATGTACCACTTATAATAACATGAAGAATAACAGGAAGAATATATTTCCATTGTCAGTATGGTAGAAGACAGAGAAAGAGCTGTTACGTATTCATGGATTATACAAATCTACCGTCAAGATTTACTGAAATTAGTTTGGAAATGTGACCGTTTTTTTGTGATATCATATAGAAACCCCAATGTAATCTGACAACCTTTCTGAAAGCCTTTTCATGACATTTCTACAAACTTCCCAGCACATATTGAATCCTGTAGATTGCCTGTAGATATCAGACACAAACAAACAACTGGTCATAAGAAATAAAGTATTTGTTGTATCTGATCTCACAGGGCCGGCCCTGGCAATGTTGGCGCCCTAGGCGAGATTTCAAATTGGCTCCCCCCCAACATGCACACGCAAACTGTCATGCATCCCCAAGAAGTTTTGGACTGTATACAGATGCACACACAAAAGGCAGACAAAATTGTAAGCTATAAAAAACAATAAAAATATATAATAAAAAATATAAAAAGAGTCTGAATCAGCTGAACTGATAGCATATCATGGCATGTTGTCAAAAATAAACATTAACGATGTCCACAATCGGGCTGATTCTTTTTTTGATTCATGTTTGACTCTAACTCAAAGATCTATCACCTCAGCGTGTACGTCAGGGACACACCTGAGGCGGAAGTGCAAATTCTGTGCGAGCCGCCACCTGACTGTTCACACAGGGAGCCGTCCAGGAGGATGTTGTAGATACTGGCTTGCCTGTCCACAGAGCCACGGGTGGTGACATCAGCAAGTGTCCCTACTATGCTGCCGAAATGAGTAGGTATTTATACTTCTCTTTGTATGCATCATGCTGCTATGAGGAACTTTTGTGAGGTTGTTGTTGTTGTTAAGGTTTGTCTTTCTCTTTTTGTGCATCCAGCGGCGTCGAATGGAACAGCATATGCCGGTCAACTCGCCATGGCCTTACTCCGACACCCAACGGGACAGGTTCTGTTTGCGACTTGGATGGCTGCTCTGGCTGGATTCACTGCATAGTACTGAAGTGATCCCACCTCCAGCCTGTCATTTTGCTGCTGAGAGAGGGAGAGAGGGAGAGAGGGAAAGGGAGGAGAAACATTGAGGGAAGGCTGAATAAGGAGACTGAGACCATTTCATAGTTTAATACAAACATTCTTTAGGGCTCCAAGCTAATTCAATATTGCACAATGCTAAAGAGGGAAGCTGACCGGAAATATACTTGGTTTTATTGAACTATTAGCACATCAACTCCATCCATCTCTCATGCTATGCCTTGCTGTGTTGATTTCTCCGCTTCCTTTGGACTATCCCTCCATTTTATGTCCCTTCAGAGTGTCTGGTCGTACCTTCTGGAGCTGTTTGCTGATATAAGCACAGAAGCACATTGTGTGAATAGTTAGATATTATTATTTTTTTCAACTTTACTTGAAATTACTTTTTGATTTGACTGTAACTGGCTTAACAGCTGACAATGATGCTGTTCCGAAGCTGTTTTTCAAGACATACCACACCTAGATTTTGACAAGTGCATGTTTTATTAAAACTATTTCAGATAATTGAATTTCTACTGATGCATGTTGAAATGATTTAATTCTTTGCTTTGGGTTTTTAAGCTATATTAGGATTAAGGTGTAAACAGAGACAGTTTCTCTGCTTGAGAATGAAATTCTCTTCTTCTAATATTAATGGTTTATCTACATTCTTCTAATAGACCTGTAGTTTATCTACTTGACGGTTACTGAGAGGTAGGTCTTTTAACATCTCATTTGTTTTGAATACACAAGTATCCACCATCGCTAAAACTTTGTACCCATGATCCATATTGTGTTTTGTATGACTTTGAAGGAAGTTTTCTCCTGTTGGTACAAAACATTTTGCTCTCAATGCATAATGCATGTGACCATGCAGTATTCTTTCATTAGCAAAGCTAATTCAGGACAACAGCTGGAGTGCAGAGGAACCCATGTAAGTGCGCATTTTTTTTATTCAATTAAATTGTTTTTATATTTATTTTAATTAAATTAAATTTTATTAAAAAAAATGTTAGGTTATTTCTGGTGCAGGATATCTCATGAATGCTGCAGAGCCTTAGAGTGAAGTGTAATATCACTATTTTAAAGTGGAAAGAGTTTGAATTGTAGTAAACTAACAGAGTGAGAGAGTGTATATCCCAAAAAACAAAGCTGATGATCTGAGGTTAAAGACTTGTCACCTGAATACAGTCGAGACGGCGATCTCTCTTTTGAAATGTTAGGGACACAACTTGTGCAACAGTTGTTTCGCCCTAATAAAAATCCCCCCCCATCCTCACCCATGCTTTCGGACCCAGCTCCTGTGTCCACTGGTGTCCTGGTTGCACCCATGGCAGCACAGTGGCGTGGGGCTGGCTCATCCCTGTGGCCCAGGGAGCATGTGCATTTGTGTCGCGCCCGACCCCGCCCCCGCCGCGCCCCCCGGGGTTAGAGGATGATGGTGTGACGTTACTGTATTGTTTTACATCGCATGTGTTACGTCATGATAAATCAGTCTCTTGTGCCGCCCTCTCGGCAATTTGCGCCCTAGTCAGCCGCCTATGTCGCCTGTACCAGGAGCTGCCCCTGTGATCTCATCACAAACGTTTTTCTGTGTAATTTCCCCAGATGACAGAGTCAGTGTGAGTCAGGAGCATAACACAGGTATCAGTGTGTGTGTGTTTGTGTGTTGACCGTGGGGGTGGGAACAGTTGCTCAGGTGACTGCCGCTGGTTACTCCCCCTGGAGACAAACCAGTAAGCAGTCATCTGCTGGTGACACAGGGAGCAGCCTCCTCTCTCTGCCTCATTCACACGCTCACACTCACAGAGACAGCAGCTCGTGTCAGGTGCTATGGATGCGCATCTCATCCACACCTGCGTTTACTAAACAAAAACACTTTATTTAAGAAAACATTTTTTACAAGAAGACTTGAGCGCATCTCCTCTGTTATGGATCGACTGGAAGAATGGGGCTTCAAGTCCAGAAGCATGACGCTGGAGGAGGATTTCTACTTCGACTACGGAGCGGAGGAAATAACAGATTATCAGGACCCCAGTGAACTTGTGGTGGCTCTGAAACAAAAGGAGGAAGAGGTTATTTTGGCAGCTCAGCTGGGAAACGCTCTGCTCCTGAAAAACCGAGAGCTGAAAGAGCAGAGCGAGAAACTTCACGAGCAGTACGCAGACAAGCTGGAGGTAAGAGCGGACTTTACGCACAAGTGGTTTTCATATCAAACTTAGTTATTGTGTGTTTAATAGAAGCCTCGCGGGTGGTTGTGTAGTTTAAAACTCTCGACAGGGCCTAATGCTGATGTTTGAAGTGGACGGAGGAAGACATGAGGTTTCCTGATTCTCTTTGAAGAATGTTCGTGTGCGTAAACTCAGAAATGTCGTATTGTGGAGTCAGATTGAAGGTTAACTTTCACCACTCAATTGACATGGATGGAAAAATAACGATTATCAAGTATAGAAAATATTGATATAAATAGCAATACAACAAAAGTCCATCGATACATTGCTTATCGCTATTGTGGAGCACAGTGATGAGGTCAACCCTAACCCACATAAGTGATCTACCTCAGATTTGTAAAATGTTCATCAATAGTGTGACTCTCTTAAAACCACAACACTCAGGACCACAAATCTGTTTTACACTTCAAATAAAAAATAATGTGACGTTGATCAACTGATTTGAACATTTTTTTATAATATTTTGGCCATATTGTCCAGACTGAGTAGAAAACATTAATCTTGGATTTTTTTAAGCATCCTAAATTATACTGGCTATAGATTTCTGGTTATTTCTTAAAGACTATATTAAATATAGGAAGCTACTTTTGTATTTCAACAGTCAGCTTTGATAATAAAGACTTGACTCTGACTTACAGTTTGAAAACTCTACTCTGATATAAAAGGTATCTGTACTGGTTATGTAAGCAACTGGCAACCTCCTCCTCCTGCTGCTGCCTCTGCTGCAAAAATCCCACTTATGTAAGACACCAGCTCCTAAAGGGGTAATAAAAAATACAAAGATGGAACAAGGTCAGCAGCGATAGAGAGATCCTCAGATTTAGAGGGATGACCTCACTCTTAACACACCTTGAAATGACCATTCTCCATATTAAAAACATGTCGACACAACAACAGGGGCAGCAGATGAGAGCATGTGGCCTGTCCCCTGCTGCCCAGCATCACACACCTGGGTGCTCGGTACAGACTAACTCCTGGTTGTCTCGAGGTGAAGGCTGTTGTCTGCCCCAGATCTTCTGTCCTGAGTCTTATCAGGTGCGATTAAGAGTTACATCACAGATTTATGACAAACAGCTGAGGTGGGAAAGGGTCAAAGTCCAAGGCCTTATCTGATAGAAGTGGAAATATTAAGTGTTCATTGATTTTAAGTTCAAGTAATCATTGCTCTCATTGTGGATTGTTTTCCGATTATTCAGCAGATTATGCTGTTTATTGCGTAGAACATTGCTCTTTTTGTCTCAACAATCCCAAAACTCAAAGATGTGTTTTTTTTACCATCATATTAAAGAAGGAACTGTGATGCAGATTTTTGGTGTAGAATTACATTTATGTTGTAAATTCTCTGTGCAAATTGATTCAGATTACAGATGTCACAGACTTCCCATGATCCTTTCCAGGACTAATTGAGGCTCATTGTTGCAGTTTGTCCTCAGATTCCCGACAAAACAATGTGTTGTTGTTTGTCACATCCGATCGCCATCAAGGTTAATTCAACAGCAGTGTAATTTCATTCCAACGCAGCACCAACACGTTGAGTGAGCTGTATTTGTCGTCAAGATGTTCCCACCGTCACCAATTAAGACGTTCTTTTCTTTTTCCCCCCTGTGTTTAGGGGCTGGAGCAGGGTCGGCATGAGCTGCGGTTGAAGCTGGAGGGCTGCCAGTCCCAGTGGGAGAGCCAGGTGGGGGACCTGGAGAGGGACGTGAGGGAGCTGAGGGCCCAGGTGGAGCGGCTCACCCTGGCCCTCAGCGAGGCCGAGAAGGACAAGAGTCGGGCCCAGCTGGAGCACAGCGAGCACGCCCAGCGGCTCAGGGAGGAGCTCAACACAGTGAGTCCCACACATGGATGGTAGAGATGAGCAGAATGCTAGAGTCAATTCAATGATAACGTGATTCTATCTGCACCACATTTATAAAGAAGTGAGCATGAAGCACAACATATCTGGGTGAAGAGAAACATCCAGGCTGCAACAGGTAACTGAGACTCGTTGAAACAATCAGTTGGTCCTATGAGACAAACTCGATAAGGCGAGCTGTAACACAATCCACACGCTGAAACTTTGTGTTCTTTACAAACCGCTCTGGTATCAGGCTGACTCAGTCTAATCTGTCCTCGAGCAAGGCCAGGCGCTCAGGCTGTTTATACGCTCCGAACGAGGCAGAGCCCCAAAAATGCTTACTGCACAAATAGAGGAGAATGTTTCCATCTGAGCAGGAGAGACCGAGGGGGAAGTGAAAGTGTGTTCTGTTGTCGGCCTGAGACAAATGATCTGTGCCAGTGTGCAGCAGGATGGAGACTACATGTTAGTGCCACAGTCTGATTTTAGATCCAGGACAGAGGAGAGGAAGATGCTGATTCCACTTGATTTCCTCTCATGCATGTTTGTCAATTTTTTTGGAAAAGAATCCAACTCATGATTATGGGGCAAAAGTAGTTAATTGATAAACGTTCTCAATAATTAACGACCTAGATTAAACTTAAAAAGCTAAAGTATACTATTATACTATATATCATGTACTTGACCTAAATGTGAATATTTGCAGATTAAACCAAATATCTTTTGAGTTTTGTTTTTTTGTTATGCTGGTCAGACAAATCCAGATTTTGAAGATATATCATATTCATCATATTTGGCTCTGCAAACTTTCTCAATTTATCTTTGACTTTTTACAGACCGAACCAACACTCAAAACTAGGATGAAACTCACCTTTGCCAAGACCCAATCCCACCAAATTTCAGACACTCATAGATATCAGTTCCCTAAACATATCTTCTGGGAAAATGCCCTCTCCTCCTACTTTAAAGAAAGTGGAAGGAAATACCAGGATCAGCTAATTCATTCACTAGTTTTTGTGTAATCATGCTGATCTTATCAGGAAGAAACAAAACATTCATTTCTGCCTTTCAAAGTCACTTCTTGAGGAAAATGCAGAACATTCAGATCCCAGATTCTCTGTTTTCTGTCTCTCTCTGTTTTATCTCATAGTTAAGTGAAAATCTTTTAAGTTTTGAACTGTTGCTTCAGCAAGACAAGATAAGGGAAGACTTCACCTTAAGATTTAGTAAATAAAAAGTATTTTAAGTGACCATGAATAAAAATCAATTGAATCACTTGTGAGGATTTGATTGGTTATAAGAATAATCATTAACTTCTGTCCTGTATGAGAACATCATAATCTATGAAACCAGATGCGCTTTATTTAGTAACATAATAAAGGTTAGTGTTTAACTATGTGACGTAATGGATTAAAACAGCTGAATGAATCATGATAAGCAGCAATATGTGCCGAGGTTAAATCTCCATGAGAAGACGACGCCCCTGGCAGGAGAATCAAACCTGGTGTCATGTTTTACAGCCTCTTATCAGTGAAGCTGGAGGACCCGGAGTACTTTTCCAGCCTGAGAAAGGTGGGACTGTTTTGCTAAACATTAGCGATGTGACGTGTTGCTTCACACCTGACCAGGCGCTCAGTGGAGCGGTTCCTTGTGTTGTTTTAAGGATGATCATCAAACCAGAGCTGGTTAAGTTGAAAAAATGAACCAAAACAACATAGAGACACCTTCCCATGAGTCAAGGTCCACAAAATGAGGAACTGTGAGAATCCTTCCTCCTCAAGAAAAGCGACTCCCTAGATGTCCAGGAAAAGGTCCATTTAGATAAAAGGGGCTGTCTGTGGTTGGGAAGTTCAAGAAGAAGGAAATGGGAAGGAAACATTTTGTTTTACTTGGCTGTTGGGCATCAGACGTGTGTAACTCGGGGAGTCGTGAGGAAAAAGAAAAGAGAAAGCGAGAGGAGGATCCATGTCTGAAGTGTCTTTACCCGACGTGGTGGTAAATGTTACTGCTGCCTCTGTTGCTGCGCTGCCGGCTGTGGTGAGTTGTGTTTGTGTGTCTGTTATTATATGGGTGTTTGTTTGTAGAGACGCTTCCACTTTTATGCCTGGAGCAGGAGATTTGGGTTTGATTATTATTTTCACACAAACCTGCAGATTATTAACGCTTAAAATGCTGAAAAGATAGTGAAAAATAACAGGCACAAGTTCCCTGAGTCTTCAAATGTCTTTATTTGTTTCCTGAGCTGTTTAGTTTACTATCATCAGAATATCCATGTTTGGGATCAGAGGGCAGTGATGGGCCCAGTAGATTTTGTTATAACTTTTGCTTTACTCAAACAATGAACTACCTCGGACAAGGAGGTCAGGTTTATATCACTGTCTGTTTGTTTGTTTGTTTGTTTGTTTGTTTGTTGGTTTGTTTGTTTGTTTGCAAGATGACACAAAAACAACTTAACCGATGTCCATGACATTTTGTGGAGTTATGGGGCCTCACTCAGGGAAAGATCCATTAAAGTTTTGATGTGGATCCGGGTGTTTGTTCTCACTGGCTTGAACACTTTGAGGTGGGGCGTTTTCATTGATCTATCAGAGAATAATTCATGGATGTTGTTGGACCAAAATCAGGGGACTGATATTTATGAGACCTGGTGCAGATCCAAATCTTGGTGCAGTGAATTTGAATGTGGTTTCATCGGGAGACTCTAGGATCTTAGCAGATCTACTGTGTGTAATTCAAGGGTTATTGGTTTTTATGGATATTAAGCTAATATGTTTGGACAGGAAATAAGAAGTTCCAAGGCCCCAGCAGCCTTTGGTGCTGATACATGTCGGCAGTTGTGGAAAAGAAGCTGTAAATAGTTTGTGTTTTTATTTAAATGTCCTTGTATATGTATAATTTTGTGGACAAGTGAACTATTCAAGCGTCTCTTGGAGTCTGTAGTCGTTTTGTAGATTGTGAGTCTACATTTAATGAAGCACAAGCTTGTTTTCAAAGGGCTTGAAACTCAATATCGTAATTGTGGGAGTGTAACAGGAGCCTGACGGGAATCTGGAGGAGGAGGTCGACAACAGTATCGCACTGCAGAAACCTGAGAGAGAATGAATTCATTGTGTTGACCAGCAGCAGCCAAGTAAAGCTCTGATGTGAGGGGTTAGATTTACTGGTGCATCTGATGCAGCGGCTGCACAAACTGACTCTATAAAGAGCAGCTCAGGTGCAGGAGGGTTAAGGTGTTAATATATCAGAGAGTATTGAATGATGTCAGGTTGTTTTCCTCCTGATCCCTTCAGATTTTTTTGTTTCTGCCACTGGAAAACACCTGAGAACACTTCAATGAAGCAATAAGGAGTTTCTCATGTTTCTGATTCATCAGTTTGTTGATTCAGTTTTGAGAAGTGGATTTCCAGCTTATCTCAAAAAATAAATAAACATGAAGCCTGATTCTCCCGAGCCAGACGGTTAGGAAATTATTCACACTGAATCAGATTGAGATGTTTTGCTTATTAAGTTTCACTCTTGTGCAAGAACATCTTTCACAGCTCAACATTATCAGTGTATTAGAAATCTGTCTGTAAACATCTAGTGAAGAGGAGAAGGAATACCATTCTGGAGCTGAGGGAGAGTGGTGAGATAAGATAAACTGCACATTCGGATGAAACTCGCTTTGTTTATTGGGAATTTCTCCACCCTGTTTTTATCAATAACGTTTCACTGGTCATTAGCAAAATATTTAGTGACCTGGTCATTTTCCTCCCACTCTTCCTCTCTTGATTTCTGCCCAGCCTGCAGCGTTACATGATTACCTTCACAGATCACAGTTTGTTATTTGACAACTTGACAAATCCCTCACTGTGGGTTTCCGTTATTGTAAAAGGAGACTCCCAAATTGAGGCAGGCCCCGTGACCTTTGTGCCCTCTGACAGCATCACCAAGCTCATAAACAAAAAGGAAAAGACAGTATACATGGCAGAGAGATATAAATCTTTAATTTGCTCTTTTGATGCTGCCGCCGGTGCCCCATGGTCCCAAGGGAAAGCCGTCTTTTCTGTGTCCTCCCCGAGGGCCCCGGCTGTGGCTGGGGTGGTCAGCTGTTGTGGGATACCTCCTGTGTTTGGACGGGTGAGGGCCCGAGGCTCGGGGGCCATGTGAGGGGATGCCATCTTTGTGTATCTACCAAATGGAGCGTCCTCCGACCACTTGTGTTTTGGTTGATTCTCAGTGGGTCGCTGCCTCTATTGTGGAGGGGACCCATGTTGGCGGGACGAGGCCGCAGTAATGACGACTCACAGACACAAACGTTCATCTTCAAGGCCTCCCCCCCCACCCCTCCCTTTCTCCTCCTCATAGTGTGTCTGCATGCTATGTTTTGTCATTGTCCATCAGTGCATGCTTTACTCTCAGACACACACACACACACACACACTTCCCACTAATTTTAGCCCTCACGCCGGCCTCACTTCCTCTGCACACTCTTGCAAACACGTACACACAAGCTGTCCCCTCCACTTCACCTCCCTGATGTCCAAGTTTACCCTCTACCACATTGTTGTCTAATGTGGCATGATGATGTCACTGGCAAGTCCAAGATGCCCCCTTGCTCCATCTGCCTCAGAGGACGCGCTTTCATCTTGCATTATATGGCGGTGATGGGACCTGACAGGGGCCCACCAGAGTGCTGAGTAAGGGGAACTGAGGGTCCGAGACCCAGGACGGGACCGGGGTAGGGGGAGGGAGGGAAGGGGTTGGTGTGAGGGCGACAGGTTGTTCACCGGGGGGGCGTCAGGTGTAGAACAGTGGTGTGCCAGTGATCCCTGAGTTTTTATGATATGAAATCATGTTGTGCTTGAGAGAGACGTTATGTGAAACTGGACAACGTTAAGACAAGAAGCCCCCCCCCCATCACAAGAGAAACTAATTCATAATGTATGAGCACTGTAATATGAGATGTTTGTTGTCAGTGACTGATGAATGTTTCGCTTTCCTTTTGATGGATCAGTGAAAACATGGTTGTCGGTGGTTTCCTTTTTTAAACCCTGTGGTGATTTCTTTTCAATCAAGTTATGTTTATATTCAGTGATTCTTACTCAAACACATTGTGTGTGTTCTCCTAACATATTATGATTCAGTTGAGGTTAATTCTGCCCAAATATAAGAAGTCTCATCATGTTCCTTCCACATTTGTATTCAGATTGTGTATATATGAACTCTGGGAAATGGGTACGTTTAAGAAAACAGGTTAAGGACATATATAAAAAATTGATTTGTGTCTGATAAAGGGGTAAAGTTTTGGAATAGATATGATGAGGAACAAAATATGTGTAACTCTTAAAACGTGGACACACAAGACAATAATCCATCTCACGATTACTGGTCAAAAACAGCCAATATGACCTTAATGTGTGGTTATGAGTTCTGTAGGTTCAGTGAAAGCAAAACAGATTTTCGGATTTGGGATGTAGCTTGGGAACCAAAGAAACTCAGTAGTGGCAAAGTCATGTTTCATTTTCCTTCTGTTTCAAGGCCCACAGAAAAAACAATACTAATCCCAACCTTTAGGGCAGATATCATGTTATATTTCTTCCCACGGGGGTCTCTATCCCAGGTCTGTATCTCAGAGACCTCCTCCTACACATATATGGTTATTTTCAGATGCAAGATTTTGTTCTCAATTCTCTTAAAGCTCCTGCCTCGGGTCAGCTTTGTTTTTAAGTTTAAAGTTGAGTGATGCACATGTTCGATCCCACTTTTCTTGCTCTTTGACATCTGGCCTTTATCTTTCTGTAATCTGTTCCTCGTGTGAGAAGGGTTGAGCTTTGACCTGTACATTCAACAGCTACATTTCTGTTTTCTTTTACCATATTTGTACATTTTCTGTGTCTGATGTGCATTTTCTGTGTGTTTAGGCAATGGAGGTGGAGCGGGCCGTGTCCAGCGAGCTGCAGGCTCTAAAACAGGAGCTCCAGCAGAAGGGAAGCCACAACAGGCCACAGGATGAGGAGCTGATCAGTGCCATGAGGGAGCAGGTAACTACTGCGGCCAAAAGCTTAAACGCCAAAATACATGAAAAAAATCTGTTTATTTTCATATACAGCAGAAAATCCTTGACTGAGGGCTTTGAGATTTAAGGTTTTCTTTCCCAATAAATAAAGAACATAATTTGAGTTTTTAAATCTCACTGTAAAACTAAAATGAGCAGGAATCAGAAATAATCCAGGCACATAAAGCAACCATAGATAAATTAAATAAGACAAACCGTTAAACAAAAAGGTATGAGGGCTAGAATCTAAAACTTCAGTCATCGTGCATCAAATTAGTCATATTCATACCAGTTCCCTTAATATGCCAAATTGTTTTTTCATCAAGATACATGAATTGTTCCCCGGGAAAGTGCACTATCTCACGATGCTAAAGGAAGTGAGTTATCAATGCCTGTTTGTGCCCTGTTTTCTGGAACTGCACTCAAAGTTAATGGGGTCTTTTTTGGCCCATGTTCCTACTTTCCACCCAATTTCTTGGAAATATGTTTCTGTGTAATCCTGCTGATAAACAGACGAACAAACAAGCAGAAGAACAAACAAACAAACAGGGGTCAAAACATAACCTCTCCTGCGATGGTTCAAATGCAGCACAAATACAAGAGAGTAATTTCTGCATCTATAGAAAAATACACACAAAGACAGACTGGACAACTTATCTTATTAATGATCTGTCTTTTTTTTATTACAGATTTAAAAGAGATCCATTATTAATTGTAACTAATAAGCATTATCTGTTTTTCAAGCAGCAACACACGCACTCTTTCACTCTATACTTCTGATGACTTGTTTCCAAAAAGCAGAAACCAAACAACATTCCTTTGATACAGAAGAGAAAGTCTCTGCTGCATTTTTTACTCTTCCAGGAAATGTATTTAGTTTTTTTAGGCAGAATCAGGTCAAAGAAAAACTCCCAAATATTTTCTCAATACTCCCAGATATTAATATTTGTGGATTGATGTGGTGTGATTTAAGGGATCAGCTGGAGGTGGTCGGGAGTCAGAGTTGTTGTTTTACTTCATATCTGTGTATATTTCTTTAGGTGCTGCGTCTCACCCAGAAGGAGAAGGGGCTGGAGGAGCGTTTGAAGAGCGTGTGTCAAGAAAACTCTGAGCTGAAGACGAGTTTGGCCTCTTTACACACACGCCTGGCTCTGCACGACCAACTCAACCAGCAGCACAGCCAGCAGGTGTGCACCTTCTGCATTTATACATCACAGAGTGAAATCCCACAAGCACCACGACACAGACACACCACGAGGTTCACTCTCTCAGACAACACAGAGCAGCTCAGTGCGGTCGGTGTAGGAATGAAAGAGCCTCAATAACAAAGGGGATTTTCTGTCTCCTGCCCGGGTTTCGGTCGGATTGTGGCAAACATTGCTAAACAATCACCTCATCCCCGTCATTGTAACTTTCACTCACAGCTCTGGATTCCACTTGTGTTCGCTTGTTGAGTTTCACGTCGGGCTCGGGGCTGGAATCTGGCACGTCAGGATTTCTCTCGCACTAAACATAGTTTTTAAAAGGTGTCTCACGACGGCGAGCTTTTGAAAATCAAACTTGGCCTGGAGTAAAATAAATGTTGTGTTACCAGATCCATCTTCCTCTGTCAGTTATCAATTTAATAATCTATGAGGATTCATCATGTCATCTTAATGTCTGTCATCTGTTGTTCAACCTCAGACTCACACCTATGCTTGTGTGTTCTGTATCTACACATGTTCATTTGTGTGTTCATGCCTGTGCTGTGTGTTTCCAGCTCGCAGAGGCATGGCAGGAGGTGGAGGTGGCCCGGGGTCGCTCCCAGCAGCTGCAGGCCCAGGTGGACGAGCTTCAGGAGGAGGTGTCCCTCCAGGAAGCCAGGAGCCAAGGAGACGCCTCCCTGCTGTCCGAGCTGGAGAGCAGCCTGGACACGGCAGGGCTGGGAGTCAGCAAAGAGGAGGTACGGAAACAGAAGCACTCGAGTAGATAAGTGTTAACAACAGTTTGTGTCAGAGCAGAGGTAAATCTGACTTGTGTCAGTGGGATTTAGGGAAACCACAAAAGATGATTACAAAGGGATCAATGAAGTAAAAAATATATAATCTGCATTATACAATATAAACAAATATAGTGAGAAGATATGAATAATAGAAAAGGTCAACATAACCTTGATTTATCAGTTACCTATTTAGCTGGATTAGCCATAAAACATAATTTTATTCAGTCTTGTTAAACTGTTTCTGATTGAACTCTATTACAATATTTGGCAATATTATGATTTGATAATTATATATATTGAATTTTAGATTTTTTCTCTCCATCAAAAGTTATTCTCACAGTTTCAGTCAATGCTGTATATAGATTGTGCAAAATGGAACAAAGTCTCTGCCCAGAAGTCATAAATTCAACCGTGCTTCTCGTGGTTGGCAAGTGATAGTTTTGGTCTTGTTCTATTGTTGGCCTGCCCACAATGAATCATGTATGTTCTCAGAGGAAACAATGTTCCTGTGATGACTGGAAACACACACTTTGCATTTATGTGTCTCAGCTGAAAAAAAAACTGTGCGGTCTCATGTTAATGAAACCAGAGAAGCATCATCTATCTACAAGCTGAAGTAAAGCTGAAAATAGTTGGAATTGTATGAATGTATGAAAGCAGAAGTAAAGGAGCTGCGTGTGCAGACAGGAACGGTCTGACAGAACATGTTGTGCACGTTCTCTGTGACAGTGGGGACTTCAAAAAGAAGGTGTGAAACTCCTGGTGTGCAAAGCGAAGACGCCACAAAAGGAACATCTGATGAGGCGCATTGTGGAAAACACACGTTTGCTTTACGCCTGGGAGGGGAAAGGAAAACTGACTTGAAAACAGTGAAGCAAAGACTTCTACATCTCACTCTCTGGCCTTCTGCCATTATTGTTTTGTTCCAGCAGGAAAATGTGATGTATAACTCGACCTGTGAGTCATTTGATACATTTCCTGTTTGTCGTGACCACATCTCTGCAGAGTTTCTTCAACGGAACATGTGTTTGTTACCTTATCATAAAATATTACATGATTATCTCTTAAAAAAAATAGGCTCCTTATTTTCCTTTAAATGCATTTCGGGGGAATTATCTGTTATAGATATAAAATATTACAGTATTTTTTCATTTTATTTGAAGTCAGAGTGGTTAAGTTAAATATATTATGATTCTAAAGTTGGCTTTGCCCAGATACATCCAGTTGAAAGTTACTTTAAGTGCATTTCAGAGCATGTACTTTTATACTTTTCTTGAGTAGTTTTGAACACAAGTATCTGTACTACTGCTTGAGTAAAGAATGTGTCTTTTTGTCATAATAAATATAATTCGACATGCCCTCCCCCCTTTTCTACATAGATAAAACAAGAAATGGGGTCCATCCTTCAGTTGCTGCTCCCACTGACCCAGGAGCCGAGCTGCTCAGCGGGGTCAGATTTCCCGGATCAAGGGGACGACTTGCAGGCCGTGTTGCTCCGGCTGAAGGGAGTGGCTCAAACCCTGGCACAGGGATCCAGCCCTCAGGTGGGTGAGAGACACATAAGAAGAGCAAGAGGGGCAGGAGGGGAAATGAATTGAAAAGAAAAGGTCGACCTCGTTGTTTGAAACAAGAGGAATATGGGAGTTTTTGAACCATTTGTCATTACACTATACAAATGTTTTCATGTTAAACCCCCTGCTCTAAAGTCCTAACACCCAGTGAACTCATATTCTTACATAGTCTTACATTAATGGGATCCAGATGAAGCAGCCTACTCTCATCACACAGCCATCAATTTATTCAGTTACCCAATCTGCCTGCCAGTCGCTGTCAATGGTCCTAGTGTCTTTACTTCGAACCATGCTGAGTAACAGTGCAACCTTGTTTATCCTTTGAATTGTTGCCATTGTCAGCTTTACTTAACCTGCTGTGACCGAGTTTGTACAGCTGTCCAGTTGTGTCTCATAGCATGTGTAGACCAGTCAGACCAGTAACACGCATGCATCTGTAACTAAATATCCCTGCCCAGCCTCTTCTTCCCTTGGAGCGACATGCATATAGGCCCTAAACTTGTTTTTGGTGTAAATGTCTGTGAAATGCTCGACTGACACCTGATCTTTTTGGTAATGTCTCCGTTTCAGAAGCTGAATCTGGCTTTTGTCGACAGAACGGGTGATCAGTGTGGGAATAGGAGTGAGGCACAGGAGCTGAGGGATCAGGTAACCCAGTGTTGAACAAATACGTCTATCAGGGAGGAGCAGCACCTGTGGCTGCTCCATTATTTTAGGCTTTGGCTCTGCCGGTACTGACCTGGTTACTGTCACTGTAATCCATTTTAGTGTCATGTGTAGATACAGATTCAGGAGGTTTTATTTGACACAAGGTAACATTGTTTGGTGCCAGATTTAATTCAAATAAATTAAATAATATACTGCATCACTTGTAGAGGTCTGTTAAGTTTAGAAGTTACTTATTATAGGTGTGTGGCCGAGTCTAACGCCAGGATTCTTATTCAAATTCACAAATTACATAAAACTGTCTTTAGTTTTTGTTGTATTATGAATTTTAAATTGCTAAACAAGTGGATTTGCTTTAGTGCAGCAATTCTTCAACATTACTTTGAGTCTTTGAAACCCATTTTAGTGCAACAACAATATTGTCTGTGTTGTGCTTTAGGCAAACAGAGTTTTGTACAGTCGTCTAATCACCGCTCATGTTATCTTCCTCCTGCAGAATGTCCAGCTACAGCAGGAAAACACTGAGCTGAGACAGAAGCTGCTGAACGTCCAGGAACAGGGTGAAGTTGTCCAACAGGCCATCAGAGACCGAGATGAAGCCATAGCCAAGTGAGTAACTCATCACTTCTTAATACCACCATCACTGTAATTTACAATATCAAATATATCTCACATTCCATTATAAATCAAATCCCTTTTTTTCAGTCAAATACATGTAAATATCTTGGTTTATCCTTTACTGAAGAGGTTTCGTTAATTCTTTATAGGAAAAACCTGATGGAGATGGAGTTGGTGCGAAGTAAAAACGACATGATGTCTCTTAACAACCAGTTATTAGAAGCCATCCAACGTAAACTGGAACTGTCCCAGGAGCTGGAGGCCTGGCAGGTGGGCTACATGTTTCTCTGTCAATGCTTTTTACCCCTTCTCATCCAGTCTACATTATCCTACAGCTCCCTATATGGTGTTGCTCTATCACTCTATCTTGATGTCTTCAAATCTTTCTGTGCATGTCCTACTTCATGAAACCTTTGACCAATGTATGTGATTAACAATGTTAAGCTGTAAAGCATCACAGATTATGTTCAAAAATAATCAGTGAGGCATGCTGTGTGCGATCTCATTGAGTGTCGTCAGTGGAACGCAGCCAGATTTCTCTCATTCCCTTACCAGTCATGAAGGTTATGAATGGAATTTGAGGTAGTTGTTAAAATTATTTTATTTATATATATATATTATATTTATATATTTATTTATTTTTCAGGCCAGTTTGCTTTTATCCTTCCATAAAGCAAAAAAAAATGGGGTGAAAACATTATGATTGACAGCTGAGACTGACTCGTGATTGGTGGAGTTGCTCCATCCCTGATCACTGGGAGGAAGTGCAGCAGCCATATGCTAATTCCTCTTGAAAGGCCAAATTCATTTAGATGACATATATGCATAGTTCAGAAACAGAATCTTAACTTCTGAAGTGAGTTAGAAATGTATATTATGATGATTCGGAGAGATGCTAATCTTGCCGAACATGAGACACCAGCCTTAGCTGCTGGCCCTCAGTCCTCCTTCTCATCCCTTCTTCACCTCCACCTCTCCTCAGGATGACATCCAGATCATCATCAACCAGCAGCTGAGGACCCAGCAGCAGTCGGAGCAGCCTCAGAAGAAACCTGCCTCCAACAGCATGTCATTCTTCCGCAGGCCCAGCAAGGTGGCCACCACGTGGACCCACCAGCCCATCTCTTCCTCATCCTCAACCTGGAGTTCAGACATTAATCCGGACAAACCCCAGTCCCCCTGGAGGGACTGGTTAAGACGTGGGAAAGGAGCCCAGTATGGTAAATAAAGGACGCTGAGTTCGAGAGGACAGAGGGACGTCACAACTGAACTGATTTATGTTTGGTGCTAAAGAGCCATGAGAAGACTTCAGTGATGAACCCAGAGCAACACTGGACTTTTCAAACAGACATCGACTGAAAGACATTTTACTGAGAGGCTGAGCCTTCATTAAACCTAAAATGTGACAACCTGCAGCACTGTCATGTTCACAGAATCACACTCAAAGGTTTGCCTGAGACTGTAAATATTGTGCCTTATTTTGTATTAATGTGAATGTCTTTCTGTCTGAGACTTTATATAATATACTGTGCATACTACTGTAGATGTAGACAGTTAGAGAGTATATGTTTGGACTATTTAATGTAACAGAACAAAGCTAAAATGTAATGTCAGGAAAGAAATGATAAAGATTTCATTTGTTAAAGAGTTCAAAAGGTTTGATTTGTTTAAACAACACTATGTTTACTGACAAAACGTTTTTTCTATAATTTTTTTCCTTTTTGTTTTCAATATAAAACAAATGTTTCTGAATAATCTGAATAATGGTGAAGCATGTGTGTGTGTGTGTGTGTGTGTGTGTGTAGCAAACACACGTACTGTATGTGTATGTACTGTGACTCAGTGTTCACTATCGAAGCTGCTTAGTTCAAACTGTGTTGTGTCCTAAGTTGTGTGACTGAAAACTTCTGGACTGATTTGCCAGAACATTTCATAAAGAACAAATAATCCTGTCAGATTTTTGTGTCCCTGAGTCTTTGTTGTTCAGAATAATGTGATAAACTGACCACGGGTGAATCAGACAAGGAAGAAGAAGAAGTGTGTACAGCAAATTATAGCTGATAATGCACAAACTCCATTTTGGAAGAAAAAAAAATCCTTTGGCGCAATGAATTTCAAGATACATTGAACAATCTCCTCTGTGTTTTACTATTTGTCTTTCTGGCTCCGTCTGAATGCATATAATATGTGGAAAGTGAGTTTGGCTCTATTATGGAAAAAAGTTGCACTGATAGTTCATATCATACTGCAAAATGTTTAATGGGAGAAAACTTTTTTCTCTGTTAATGAAAAAATTCTGCCAAAAAATATGTATTAATCTGTAAGTCTTAATGCGCATTGAATTTAATTATTACAGCATTATTACAGCTTTGAATACAACTTTTCCGTTTATTGATGTGATACACATTCTGGCCACTTCATCAGACAGCTGAGGTAATGGTGGGCTGCTGCCCTCTGCTGCCCAAGCTTGTGAAGTGGCAGGTTTACTTCATAATACTTGACATAATTTGATGAAAATGTATGTTACGTCTCCATAGAATAACGTCATAATATCCTGTTATTAGAAAGCTGCAGTGATGCAAACAAAATGCTTTTCAGTAGCAGAACCTCTGACAGTCCTTTTCGTCAATGATTGATTAATTGTGCATTGTATAAAATGCCAGACAATAGAAAAAATAGCTAATAATTAAGTTAACAGATTTAGATTACATATCAGACAAGATGTTGAGGTTTTTTTTCATGGGACACTGAGACTAAACATATTCAAATGTCTGTGGTTTTATTTAGCTATTTTTGCTCAAGGAATTATTAACCAATTATTGCCAATTTATTTTGTGTCAATTTATTGTTCAGCTATTCAAAGATACAGACAACGGGTTGGTTTGTGGCTGCCCATAGTTATTTAGCGTGATATGTTAATCCATCCATGATGCATTTAAACTAAATAGGTCAAAGGTAGTTCTCCCAAGAATATTGTAAAGTAAAGCACTTTCCCTCATTCTTCCTTAAAATAGATACAAATAATAATCAATCTGAAACTGCTCTTTATTTCACATTTACAACATTTAATATAAAAGTCAACAAATATTCTATCGCAAGTTTTGTGTGAATCCAGTTTAACTGTAGGGGATGTGAGATAATTATACATATTTACTATTTTATAAAGCTGGGACTCTGATATGCTTTTTTTATTTTATTTATTTTTAATGGAAAAAAAAAGTTACTCAGCAGACAGGATGCTCCGTCTCAGTTTGATGACGTAGATGATTACTGTTTACTAAGGAACTCCCTCTGGTTTCGTAGGATCCATTTGTTTAAACCACAAACACACACCTCTTCCCGTCGAACAGGTACGACATCACTCTTTATCGCTTCTACTCGTTGTGTAAACTGGTCCTAGACGAATTCAACGTAACAGTTTGTTAAATCGATGCTGAAATGCAGACGTGGTTGACCCCATGACAGCTTGGCTAGCTTGCTAGCTCGTCAGCTAACTAGCGTCACGAGGCTAAAGCTGGGCTTTGAGGCACTTCAGCGGTGAAGTGACACCTGGGATGCAGAGTAATGGAGGGTCGTCAGAGAGCCAGGCCCGGGGAGGGACGTGTATTATCGGTGTGAGGTGTTGAACTTGTGATCAACAGGGACACGCTGCTGCAACGTGAGGCTAAAGCACCGAGCAGGTACAGACCGGTACAGACCGTCGGTGTGGTGACTGTGAGTCCACAGCTCGGTGTCAAACTGTGGGCATGAGGATCAGCTTGGTTGGGTCTGATTGTCATGACAGAGGCTTTGTAGTCCCGTCAGAACCGGTTTCAGTGCCACTGTCGTCTGAGGCAGCAGCGAAGGGTTATAATCCCTAAATCACTGTTTAATCGTGGCATTCATTTATGCTTTACAAATTAGTAATAAGCCTTTAATACGGAAATCTTCCAGGTTGTGGAAAATCCTTCTGCAACATGAGCCCAGGGAGACCCCCTCTCCTTCCGGGTCTGTTTGACCTCTTATCTTCTAATAATGCTGCAAGACCTCCGACCCCTACTCCATTTAGAAAGTCCATATCAATATGTACAACTGCAGATGTGATGAATGACCCAACACTGGATTACAAACTGACAAAAAGCCCTCGAGCTCTTTTCATTTGTCTTAATTGGATATTTGCAACATCAACAGTGAAGGGCCCTCCGTCCCAATCTTGTTTAGGAGCCTTGGTTTATAAAAGGACTGTAGTTTTAAAACACTCATTTTTTTTAGATTTGATTGAGCTTATATGCTGTAAAGTTGTGTTTACATACTTCTACCACGTTTTCTAGAATGAAAAGGAATTGACGTTTTCTATATAATGCAATCAGTTATTTTAATACATCGATTGATTGTTCAGTCAATTAAATGCCAGAAAATAGTGAACATTTTCCATCAGTACTTCCTGAAGCCAAAGTGAAAACATTCCTATTGGGCTTTTTTTGTGCAGCAGTCAAACGTATAGAAATGTGAAATTTATAATAATAATCAATATTGTTGACAATTATCTCTAACTCATGCCTTTCAAAATTCACACTCCACATTTTACAATGGTTTACTGATGGTTTATCAACATTTGCTTTGTTACTGAAGAGAAAACAGAGATGTGTTATTCTAAAAACTGACATGAGTATTTATTCAAACAACATAATGGAAAGTAGTACCAGATCTCCTGCATTTAAGTTTTAGTAATAATATGTAACTAGTGTTTAATCTGATGCAACCAACAATCATCATGATCTCTTGTATGTAATCTGGATAAGAATAGTAACCAATCGAGGAAAATGAGCCACATTCTTCTCATCTCTTTATCTATCAGCATTTTGGAGACAGTAGACAAACTAGCTGATCCAGCTGTCAATACAGGAACTGTCACTCCTGTTACAGACTGGAGTAAAAAGTTTTATGACAATATTGGACTAATTAAATGATTGTAGTCCCCAGACAGTGAGGAGGGCCAGTATTAAAGCAACATGAATGATACTATATCTACTGTAAAACATCAAAATTGGAAGAGGAACTTGCACTATTGACCCTTTGGCATGTCTTCATTGGGATGTTGACTTTAAACTGCCACCCTACAAAAGAGACATATAATGACATTTATTATAATGCTTTCTGATTTAAAGTATAATCAAAATTTGATTAAGAGGGAAAAACAACGCTTCACGGTTGTCTAGAGACAAAAAGTTCCAGTTAATCTAAATGAAGTGATGATAATAAATGAAAGTAAGCTGTTAAAGATCACTTTTAATTGTAGGTTGAGGTTGTAATCATTGACTTTATACAGTCAATGGCGGTGTTGATAATTAGACACTGATGGAAATGATAATTTCATGTATATGTGGTAATTACCCTTACCTGGTCGTTACAAGTCCAGCTCCTATGCCACTTATTTATCATGTTTGAATTGCTCCCTAGGGCTGGGATCTTGGATGGAGTGAGTGTTGAGCCCCAGTGAGATGACTGACCAGGGCAACAACAACCAGAACATCTCCTGCAACCCCTTCGCTGCCCTCTTCAACTCACTGACTGATGCTAAACAGTTTGCATCAGGCCAGAAACCGGAAAAGCAGTCAGCTGAACCACCACGTAAGAAGAGCTATCTGATCCTCTGCTTTTATTTCAGGTCAATTCAGGTCATAATAACGTCTAACTCAAGTAAATCCACATGGTCTCACACTTAAACCCTGTATCTGGTGTCACAGAGGAGGACTCCGGGGAGAGCCACTCCGACTCAGAGAACTCTGTGTCAGACAGCGTTGATGAAAATGACGACTCTGTGGCAGAGATCAGTCGCTCATTCCGCTCCCGCCAGGAACTGTGTGAACAGCTCAATGTCAATCACATGATCCAGCGCATATTTCTCATCACTCTAGACAACAGTAAGTAAAAGGAGACAAATGATTGGGCATTAACTCATGTGGGAGGGTACAAGCTACCCTTTATTTAGTTTTTTGACTGTAAACACTCAAGTTGTAGCTTTCTAAAAACGTTGGTTGCAAATAATAGCACAATATGTTTTGTTCGGTGGTGTCGGTGGATGTTGCTGTTCTTGAAAATCAATTTAGAAGTTTCCAGTAAATAACGGATGACTCACCACCTTTTAAGAAAGAACAAAGCCCTCACACACTGAGAGGTCTCCCAGTGAGACGGTTACATCTCTCCAACGCTGTGAAGGTTTAAGAATGAATCATGATTTTCAGGAAAATGCAGACTAAAAGCCCCTGCAGGTTTCACAGGGAGCCATTTCAATGTATTCCTCTTCCACCTCACTCTCAAATACACCAGAGTAAACACATGCTGTGCACTTAATCCCCCTGTGTTTATTTAATTCTATATTGGGCTTTTGATTTATTTCCAGTGTTCATGATGGTCTGGTATAAGCTTCATGGGATGTTAGGTATAATATGACAGACTTTAGTTTATAAACTCTGATTCTATATTCAACCCCAGGTGATCCCAGTCTGAGAGGAGGTAATGGAATCCCCCCTCGTTGTGTGTATCTGGAGGAGATGGCTGCAGATCTGGATGGACAGGACTGGCTGGATATGGACAACATAGACCAGGTTAGATGTCAACTACGGGGTTTTTATGACACCACACTTTAGTTAGTTGCCACGTCTTGTTTCTCTCCTCTCAATGAACATGTTACACGGTCTGATTTGTATCTGTGATGTTTCCCTCTGTTCCTCAGGCTCTGTTTAATCGCCTGCTGCTGCTAGAGCCAGGAAACCAGCTCATCTACATGACATCATGCAGTGCCGTGAATCTATCTGCGGACCGTGACGCTGGAGAGAAATGTGCCATCCCTTACCTTTTTGCTTGTTACCAGAGAGCCAAAGAAGAGGTGCAAGATTTTTCTACATCACTGAATATGTGGAACTTATATACTCAGCCTGTTTTAGACTAATCTTGGTAGTTGGACATTTTCTCAATGTCTGTCCCCCAGGTGACGAAGGTACCGGAGAAGTTACTGTCGTTTGCTGTGCGTTGTAAGAATCTGACGGTTTCTAACACACGGACAGTTCTGCTCACCCCAGAGATCTACGTCACCCAGAATATCTACGAGCAGCTCTTTGACCTGCTGTTGGAAAGTTTCAACGGAGCCCGTAGGTTTAGTGTTGTTGACACCTTCCTTTCATGTGTTGCCTTTTTCCCTCCCTTCCTTTTACCCTTGTCTTGGCATTTTCACTGTAAATAGGTTTTTATCCGCTTAAAAAAACATTGTGTTTCAGAGTCAGAGGAGGTGGTTGAGTTTGTGGAGGAGGTAACTGCCGCCCTGCTCTCTGACCAGGAGGTCCGTACCTTCGAGGAGGTGATAGTACCAGTGTTTGATATCTTCCATGGACGCATCAAAGACATGGACCTCTGTCAGCCTCTCCTCTACTCCTACTTAGACGTTCTCCTGTACTTCAGCCACCATAAAGATATTGCTAAGGTCAGAAGACGCACAGAGACATTATATCTGCAAATATCATTGTAATCAACCTTTTGAAATCTAACCTATAATTTTCCTGCTTACTTCTAATCATATAACATACAATAATAGACTGAAATCCCATAACATGTTACAGTGTACCTCATATTTGTTCTGTTGGTGCCCTATCTTTTCAAATCATTCCCAAAATAACACTTTTTTGTTTTCTCAGGTACTAATGGTATACATTCAGCCCAAAGACCCAACCAATGGTTTGCAATACCAGAAAACCCTATTGGGGACAGTGCTGAGTATCTCCTGCTTGTTAAGAACCCCAGGAGTGGTGGAGGGACATGGCTATTTCCTGAACCCCTCCCGCTCCAGTGCCCAGGAGACAAAGGTCCAGGAGGCCAACATCCACCAGGTTCACAGAATAATTTGAATCATAATTTTTGCTGCAAAACTACAATATTGTCTTTTAAACTACAAACACATCTGGGCTCATTGTCTTTGATGTTCTTATGCTACAGTTTATGGGCCAGTTTCAAGACAAGCTGCACCAAATCTTGAAAAACTTGCTCCAGAGATCTGGTGAGACGCGTCACCTCCTGCTCTCGTGGCTGGGCAACTGTCTGCAGGCTAACGCCGGACGGGCAAAGATATGGGCCAATCAGATGCCGGAGATCTTCTTCCAGATGTACGCTTCTGATGCATTCTTTTTAAACTTGGGTGCTGCCCTTCTGAAGCTCTGCCAGCCTTTCTGCAGGCCTCGTTCGCCCAAACTGCTCACCTTCAACCCCACCTACTGCGGCCTCAAAGAGCTGAGCGAAGAAGAGAGGCGCAATCGCAATGTGCACGCAAAAGGTGAATATATGTGAATGATTGTCAATAACACTATTATAATTTTATATAAATTATTTTGTTATTTTAGTTCTATCATACAGTAGTTATGGTTTTTGGATTTTGCTTTTACAAGTAGGTTTATAGAAATGTTTACTACACCTTTTTAAAGGCTTAAGATTTTCAAACACTAAAACTAAATGATCCCCTGTTGTTCTTTTCAGGTCTCGACAAGGAAACCTGTCTGATCCCTCTGCCCCCTCAACAGCCGGTGGAGTCTGCTCAGTCCTACAGCCTGCTGACTGAAAACCTCATCCTCACACAGCTCACACAGCATCTAGGCTTCCACAGGTACATATCAACATCTTCTTCCATCAAGTTAAAACAGCAAATTTAGACTTATCTCAGCTAACGCCTTTTAAAGTGAAGCTGTATTTTAGTATTTCAGCATTAACCCTCTTTGTCTTGCTCTGTTTATGTCCCTGCACAATGTCCGTGTGCAGACTCCATGAGCAGATGGTGAAGATGAACCAGTCTCTCCACCGGCTCCAGGTGACGTGGCAAG
The DNA here is from genome assembly GCA_038501795.1 of Pseudopleuronectes americanus. Lineage (NCBI taxonomy): Eukaryota > Metazoa > Chordata > Actinopteri > Pleuronectiformes > Pleuronectidae > Pseudopleuronectes > Pseudopleuronectes americanus. Next base: position 11,467,908 of record CM076719.1, on the reverse strand, counting down.
AGGCCCAGCGGAGTGGCAACCCGATGTCGGAGCAGCTCCTTGAGCAGTTTGAGCGTCTGATGATTGTGTATCTGTCAACCAAAGCTGCCACTACGCAGCCTGCTATGCTGCAATGTTGCCTTAACCTCCAAGCTTCCACTGCTGCTCTGCTGGTTCAGCTTGGAATGGGAAACCAGGGGCCTGAACATGTAGCACTCAGTTTCCCCCTTCCCTCCCTGCAGAATACTGTGCTCTGCTATGTACCAGGTAGGTCAGATCCTTCACTGCACAATACAAGTTCATAGAAAAATAGCTTTGTGCTTTGACAAGCGCCCCAATGAGCTCAGAGGACTTTCTCTGTAATTTTCTCCATCTTAAATTGGGTCAGGATTATTCCCTTTTTGACTTTTTGAACTCCTAAATTGGAACCTGTATGCTTCAACTGGCCTCACAATAATTGACAGAAAAAAGAAAAAAAAATCCCCAGGTAAAATTTCAAATAGTTTTGGTCCTGCTATTTAAATCTCTAACTCTGGGTTATATAAAAATGATACCGATGCTCTACACTCCTTAACGTGACAGTCGTGGCTAAAGTGCATCTTTGTATGTTTTTCAGAGTTTTTTGCAGAAAACATGGGAGATTTTTTCATCTTTTTGCGGCGGTTTGCAGACGATGTTTTGGAGACTTCTGCAGAAAGTCTGGAGCAGATTCTTAATTTCATCACTGTCTTCATGGGTAATGTTGACAGGTATGTTCTTTTTCGTACATGACAAAATCATGACTGCGATATAAACAGTTTTCTGTTGAACTGAAAGAAAGAAGGAAGCTCATCTAGTTCTGATCGTAATAAAATGTTCAGATAATGCTCAAAGCCCGTTTGTCCTGTTCCTCCAACAGGATGAAGAACCCACACTTAAGAGCAAAGCTGGCAGAGGTCCTAGAGGCGGTGATGCCACACATGGAGCCTGTGTCCACTGGTGCTGCTCAGCCAATCCTGTTCCAGCGAGAGAGAGTGTTCTGTTCCTACAAATATGCACCTCAGCTGGCCGAGGCCCTCATCAGTGTGTTCGTAGACATTGAATTCACAGGTGAATCAGTTGTATTCCTCACAGGTTTTTGGCTAGCTAGTGTTAGCTGTGGATGGAGACTCCTCTGAAATTGTGAGGTTATGAAGATCATAAATTCATACTTACATCCATAGATTGAACAGAAGCTGTTACAAGTGTAAACACTTGAAAATAACCCACATAAACTGTTTAAAGGCATTAATGGTATTATTGCAAAGACTGACAGAGGTTGGACTGTGTGTGCACACCTGTGTGTGTTCTACAGAACAAGATAAGGAGAGGAGCTGGGTTAAGTGACATCAAATAGAAGGCATCAATGCATCATGTTGATTTTATTTACTTTTCCTCGCTCTATTTCAGGTGATCCTCATCAGTTTGAACAGAAATTCAACTACAGAAGGCCCATGTATCCCATCCTCAAGTACATGTGGGGCAAAGATAGCTACAGAGAGAGCATCAAGGTAATGAGGTATTACTGTTTTTGATGGCCTGTTGAGATGCTGATACATCTTTATGACAAGAAGTTCATAGGTTTGATTCTGTTTCTGTGTGACTTCCAGTCAGTGGCTGCCAGAATAATATTGTTTGCTGTTCCAATAGTGAGACACTGTAAACTCTTCAAATACCTTTCTATCAAGGATATTCTCTCTAGCCTTTAAAAAGTAATGGCATATTAATAGGTTCCATAAAACATGTATTATTATGATTACAGTGGTAGTATTAGACACTATTACCACATCTCAGCCAAATAGTGTTCAGGTGTGAGAGGAGTAGTAAAGGACATGGAAAGTCAAAAGGTCTATGCTCATAATATGCACTGCGAAATGTAACAGGATTTATATGAAAGTACTTTGATCCCATTATGTTCTCTTCTTTTATGTAATATCTCTCATTTCAGCATTTGGCTGCCTATGCTTCTGTGAACCTGGAGGCCATGAACCCCCCTCTGTTCCTTAGGTACCTCAACTTACTGATGAATGATGCCATCTTCCTGCTAGATGAGGCTATTCAGGTGAGTTCACGAGGTTGACCTATTTTTGTCTGTAGTGGTGCTCCTAATTATTTCACATTAGCAGAAATCTAAAAAACTGCTCCCAGTCATGGACAGATTTGGTTCTTTTGAAGCAATATGGAAATACAAAATTATTAGTATAAATTTATTGAAATCTTTAGCAATAGTTTACTTTTACTTTTTATTCTCTGTCACTATTTTCATGATCTTAATAGAATGTCATTCTTTTCTCATAGTACCTGAGTAAAATCAAGGTTCTGCAGCTGGAGCGGGATCGAGGGGAGTGGGAAGGCCTGGCCCCCGATGCCAGAAGAGAGAAGGAGTCGAGCCTGCAGATGTTGGGACAGCTGGGACGCTTCCACAACATCATGTCGAATGAGACCATCGGCACACTGGCCTTTCTCACCTCAGGTAAGGCAGAAAAGATTTTATATGTGACTCTGTATTTATGAATCATTATCTTTATCCATCCACATTTGTTTTCCTTTTCTCTGATTCCCTCTCCAGATATCAAGGGGATCTTTGTGCACCCCTTCCTGGCTGAGAGGATCATCTCAATGCTGAACCACTTCCTGCAGCACCTAGTTGGTCCTAAGATGGGCGCCCTTAAAGTCAAGGACTTCAGTGAGTTCGACTTCAAGCCCCAGCAGCTTGTTTCTGATATCTGCACCATCTACCTGCACCTGGGGTATGTTGTCACACACAGCATTTACAAAGTGAATACACATGAGAAACAGAAAATAAACTGTTTATATTCTATTCCTTGTATAGAATTTGTTTGGTGCTACATTATCTTGAAGAGAAATACAGTGGCACATTGCTGACTACATGCTACAGAGCAAACTCTGTCTTGATCCCTAATTAAACCAAGAAATGTTTTTGTCCTTGGCAGTGATGAGGAGAATTTCTGTGCTACAGTCCCAAAGGACAGCCGGTCGTACTCTCCTATCCTCTTTTCACAGACTGTTAGGGTTCTGAAGAAGATCAACAAACCTGGTGACATGATTGTTGGTTTTGGAATTCTTGCTGATAAAATAAAGGTAAGATTTGGAAAATGTTGATAAGAAGAGGACGTTTTTATCTTTTGCAAATATTTGTCCTTTGAATCTGTACTTATGACTGATATATATGGATATAGTGGAAGCCCTTTAATTTTGTACAACCACAAGGTGTTGATTACATTTTTTTTTCATTTCTGTTTTAGTCCCATGCAGATAGGCATCAGCAGGACGAGGAGACATATTCAGATGCTCCAGATGAGTTTTTGGACCCCATCATGTCCACTCTGATGCTGGATCCTGTGCTTCTTCCCTCATCCAACGTAACAGTTGATCGCTCAACTATAGCAAGGCATCTTCTTAGGTAAGCTACTTCCTTCAATGCCCAGAACCGGTGAGCACTTATATATATGTCTTCATTGTAATCTTACTAACTGGGACGACTGTAGAATCAGAACTCAAACTTGGGAGCATAATGACTGAATAAAAGCTTGGTGTGCAGGAGTCAAATGAGTAATGTATTGCTTATGTCCTCCTTGCAGTGACCAGACGGACCCTTTCAACCGCAGTCCTCTCACGATGGACCAGATCAGGCCAAACGAGGACCTCAAACAGCAGATTTTACAGTGGCTCGATAGGCATAAGCAGGAGAGCTTGCAGCTGGGACCCAGTGGCTAGCTGTGATCCCTCGCTGTGACAAACAATGACTGAATCCTTCCTTTCTTTCCTGGCCCACATCTCATGTGCTCCTCTGCTTTCTTGGCTACTCCACGGTGTGCTCTCCTCTGTGGAGTTCTTCTGAATCCTCCAATCCGACTAATGTTGCATTAGGCTTTTCGTGCAGCCTTCATCCTCACTGGATTCTCTCTGTGACAACAGTCCAGACAAACAGTAGCACACCAGCTGGTGGCAACTTCAAAATCCATGCACAGCAGCTGACTCCATTGACTCTAAACATTAGTTGGGGTGGTATCACCTCTGGTTCCTTTCCTTCCTGAACACTGTGTATTGATTAGTTATTATTACAGTCAGATCTGTGGCCAGAAGTATCAGATTCAACAGATCTTGTTGAATGTACTGAATGAACTCCTGACTGAGCAGCTGGCCAAAACAAGGTTTTATACTGCAAGGTGAGTATTTTTGGGAACTCATGAGGCAGAAGATGGATGGAGTCATATATGATTTAACCTTCACCTTCAAGAAGAGTACATCAGACACTGCCTTTCGAAGGTTTTGATCACCCTATATTTGAGCAGATTTGGTTTAATCTGAAGCAGCAATGTAAATAGAGTTAGTCACAAAATTTTAAGTAAAGTAAGTAAAAATATAATTGAGTACTGTAGGACATAATTTTTTGAAAAATAAACTATATTTCAAAACCTATAGCACAAAAACATACCGTGTATTTTAAAATGTATACATATAGGTCTTCACTCCTTCTAGTGCACCTGCACTAAGTCTAATTGATGATGTTACCATTTCTGGTGGGTTGTTGACTAAAAACATTAGTTTTCCTTATTTGAAAGAGTAAAGACTTTAATTTGCTGTTGGATAATAGTGAGAGGATAAAATATATTTTAGCACCGCAGGTTTGAGTATGAAAAATGCTTATCGGTCACGCTGACAAGAATGTGGACTGTGGTTAACTAATGATTATGCACTTATTACCACTATGTAATGGAACTGGAGTTTTTACTGAATTTCCACTTACCTATTCAACAAAATCAGCATGAATCTGAGGTGAGAAATGAGCCAAGCAACTGCAAAAAAGAAAAAACTTATTTTATATTCACATCATTCAACGCTGCAAACCTGTTCTCTGAACATTTACTGATTTGTGGTCCCTATTATGATGGACCAAAAAAGCAAGAATATAGGGTTCAGATATCTTTGACTGGCAGTCATTGTCATCCTTCGAATTAACATCACCGGGTTTTAAGTGAAGCTGAACAGAGTTTTCTTTGTGTGAATGCATAGTGAATTAGCGAGTGGGCAAACAACTGATCAATAGAACTGGTGCCTAAAACCAAGAGCCTTGCAGTAAGTGTAAACGAAGGAGGATCTGAATTGTTTCATTCTTCAAAGAGACATAATTTGTCAGAGTTTGATTCAGAGGCATATGGGGAGCGGATGTATAAAATGAACGTAAATCAGAGAAGGTAACTTGTTTTTGAGAAGCTTTTTCAATTAAAAGGGTTTTAATTCAAGTTTCAGTGTGGTTGTATAAAATGGGAAACTGTGATAGATGTACACGAAGCTGTATTCGCTGGCATGCGCTCATACTGTATGTTGAATATTGACCACCTGAAGGATTAAGTGGGTTAAATTATAATGCAATATTTTTGTTTTAATTGTGATCATAAATTGTTTATTTTGATTGTACAGTATGATTAAAAAAATAAAAACTAATGTGTGTTATATAAGATACTGTGATGTTATCTTTCAGAAATATGATTGATTTAAGTAAACACAGAAATATACTTTGAATTCTTGTTCGTGAGATCAACCATGAAATTGATAACAAGCACTAAAGGAAGACCTCAAAAGACATACAGGTACACAACGTAGGTAGAAGGTACGATTATTGTTGTCAATATTTTACACATTGATTTGAAAAAGGTTAAGATAAATATTTGGCTGCGAAGGTACAACTTATGCAGAGCAGATAACTTTTTGGTCCATTAGTTTTTACATTGTGCCTACTGTGCACTAACATTTTGAAGGGAGACATTATAATGCCCGATTCTCAAAGGTTCTGGTATTCTAGTTATTATTAAGCAGTAATTTAGTTTTTTGGTTTGGGTTTTGAAACAGACAATAGTTTTTAGTTGACAAACATGGAATTTAAATGTAAGTATGTTCAGCTGAGAAAAAATGAAAATTTTCTTCGCTTTTCCAGTTTGTATCTGAAGTATACAAAGTATCTAAATATAAATCTCTCAGTTGCAGACAATTACTGTTATTTACAAGTTCCTAAACTTATATATAACTTCAATGGAAGACTTATTTTCAAATTATTAACAATAATAAATATAAGCTAATAACTGTGTTTTTGTATGTATGATTATCACTGACAATGCTGCAATAAGTTTTAATTTCAACTAAGAAACCTGCCAAAGCATTTCCCTCTATTACTTTTTCTTTATTACTTAATCATATACTCCAGACAGGAGAAGGGAGTATACATGCAGTCTGACATTCCCCTCTTGAAAGATGACATGTTCTGTTTGTTGTTTCTCAACTTTGATTTGATGTTAAGATAATAATATGGGATACAACTTTTTTTTGCATTAATGCTATTAATTTCTTAATCATAATGATGGGATTATTTTGGTATGGATTCTCCCAACTGTAGATGTAGGACTTTGTGAAGCATCTCCTGCATTAGGCCCTGATGGGAAAACTTGCAGGATACAGATATTTTCTCTGTTCTTTTGAGAAGTTGTATTTCAAGAAGACCATTTGTGGAGTTGAACTCATATCTGCTCTATGTGTTTTCTCTGCAGATTTTGAAATAAATAAAATATGTCTGAAATCACTTACCAATCAATATATACCACATTTTATAATGAGTCTGCAATTTACAGTGGTGTTTGAACATTTAGTGAAGTTTATTATACCTGTATAGTTCACTCTTGTTTCCAACAATGCATCATGAAAAGTAGTATACAACCGCTTGTCTCTATCCGAGCAATATTTACCATCATGTATTGCACTTGTGGCGGAGAGACAAGAGGAGCGAGAGCAGCAGGATCAGACTGACCTGCCGCACAAATGTAAATAGATGCAGAGCAGCACAGCACAAAGTGAGGAAAACAAGTTTATCTCTACATTTAAAGATGATCATTCAACATGTTTTTTTTACCTTTAGGTTCAGGATTTAGACAAAAGTGATCTATTCTCTCTCATGTTTTGAAGGGGGGGGGGAGTTGCCACTAGATGTCACTAAATTGTACACACTGACTTATACCTATCGACATACCTGACTAACCATAAATACTAAGTGTGAAATGAACATTTAAAATTTACTATTGGATTTTCCAAGAGGCCGCCGTTGTTGTTGAACGTCAAAATTGTGCAAAAAATGGCGTCATTAGAGTCCGGAAGCTTTTTTTTCTTTTCCTGATGAGCTCACTACATAGAGTTCTCTATATAGTTATAGTTATTGATGTAGGAAATTGTGAAGGGGGGGATTTCAGACACAAAGTGGATAGAGTGGGTTGTGTTGCAGGGGGCACCAGAGAATCATAGGCTATCATATATCTTTGCTGCGCCCCTGGTTTAACAGGTACACACTGCCTTGCTTTTCCAGTTCCACTTGGTCTTGTATCATCTTACACTTTGACTGCCACTTGTTAACAAACACATCACTTTCCTTGTTGTCCAAACTGCACCGGGAACAACGGCCTGGTCCTTTCTCGTGATTCAAGTGCGGAGCTCCTTTCCCGGGCAAAGCCCCTGAACCTGATTTGGAATCAGCCATGCAGAGTGTGAATGAGGCCGCTGAGGAAATGTATTGTCGGGGTTTCTTGGGTTCCGCCCCGCAACATGGATAACGACGTGTCGGCCAGTGAGAGCGGAGCGCTGTGGCGGAGGTTGTTTATGTGAGTGCTGGGTTAGGGTTCCGCCCACCGAGGTATCTGTGAGCGCAGGGCAGACAGGCAGAGAGTGTAAAATGGCGCACAGCTGTCGGTGGCGGTTCCCCGCTCGGCCCGGAGGGAGCAGCAACTCCGGTACCGGGAGGAGAGCGGGCCGAATCAGGGTTACTGCATCTCTGCGGAGTGTCTCGGGAGGCCACCCCAACGCAGCGGGGCTCGGACCCGGGTTTGATGCTGCACTACAGGTCTCTTCGGTCATCGGGAGCAACCTGCAGAAATTTCGGGATGTTTTGGGGGAATCGAGCGACTCGAGCAGCGCGGAGGTAAGCACGGGACGGGACGGGACGGGGGCAGAGCCGGCGGGGCGTCGGGTGGGACCGCTGCGGGGCTCGGTCCCCCCGGAGGAGCTGCTCCTCACAGACCAGGAGCCAACGGGTACTCTCTGACCATCTCTCCCTCCTCAGTGGGGCTGGAAGCAAACTTGTCATTGCCCTGGATGCAGTTAACTTTGAGTTGGTTGTTGTGGCCTTAAACTCCCCGGTAACGTGTCACCGTGTTAACTTCAGCCCCCGGCGGGTTCTCACGTTTGGGTTCTCAGCGGTTCTACCTGAGAGAAAGTTTCCTCCTCGGTGGAGTGAGGAGGGGGGGTGGGGGGGGGGAGACATGCTACATCCACACAGTTTGGATGAGCAGCTGCTAGCATCAGTCTGCTAACCGAACCAAAACATTGTGGAGAAACCCTGGTGTTTTCCCGGCGATCGCAGCCCACAGCGCGGTTACCACACAGCACAGACACCGGGAAACCCACTGACTGTCTGTGCTGTGTGTAGCTAAGCCGTTGTAACTGGTTTACTAGGTAGCCCCTTGACATTAGCTTGACGTGAAGCCTTCATATTCAAGTCACATTAACACACAGCAAAAGTTATCGTCCCTTTCTAGCTTTAATGTGATTTCTACACAGTAAAGCAATGTTTGAATATGTCTGTTTATTATAAGGGAGGTTTGCTCGGAGACTAGCATCCCGGGACCTTCACGGGTAGCGTGTGATGTGTTTGAAAACAAGACATGTCAACTTGAGGGAGGCGAGAGTCTACAATTGTGGTTTGTAACTAGCTAACATGAACTTAGCGTCCCTCTGTAGCTTCTGTGTGAACGGGGCTGCTCGTTATTCACTTGCTTTGCTCATTACTATCTAATAATCGGTCCTTACAAGCCTCACAGCTACGTATTTACAGCTTGAACTCAGGGGCTCGCTGTTTTCAGTGAGCTGCCAGCCGTCCAGCGAGGCTCTGCTAGCGTAGCTTGATGGGTTAGCTCGCAGGCTAGCTGTCTACACCTCACAGCCCAAACCACACCATTAACCCTGCCGACGTAAGCGGCGTCAAAGTTGCAGGTTCGCCCGGGAGGCTGCTGTGCTCTCCTCCGGCCGAGCACACATCGGGTTAAAGCTCTGTAGCCGGAGTTGGCGGAGCTCGCACACTAAAGTAAATAATTTCCATGGCTGGGTTTTGGTGGTGTGCTAGGGCAGCTACCATGCTACGCATTACGCCACGCTAGCCACTGGGGCTATTGCTGATGCATAGGAAAATGGGAGGGGGACATGTTTTCCCCGTCTCCTCACTGCCACTACGTAGCCTGTACCAAAATAATATCGGGCTGATAATGCTCGGGGGTGACGTCTGGTGCACGGCCACTCGTCCAGGATCGCTCCCCCCCGGCGCTGGAGTGCTTGTGAGAGTGTATCGACGGGCTTTGGGGTCTGGATTGGCTTGTTTCAGCAGAGAAATGAGACTTGGTCGTGACAGTGCGCATGCAGGGCTGGCTACAATAACAACGAGCCCCTTCTTGACGGACCGTGTGATGTGGGGGTGTGTTCGCCTTAGCGAACTACCATCTTCCTTCTCCATGATGAGCAGCACGCGTTCAATGCAGTGGGAGCACGCTGTGTGGGGATGTTTACCAGCAGCTCCACTGCTCCCAGTCTCTTCTGGTTGGAGAACTGGAGTGTTTACATACATGCTACTTTGACGTTTAGCTAGGTTTTATTGTTTTTTTATTCTGAACTTGAAAGATGCATGGATCTTGAAAACATTTTGAATGCTGATATTTGGGATATTACCCAAAAAATTATCACAGTGTTGCAGTTAGATTTTGCAGAATATTGTAAATTTGTATCATTATCATATATCATTAAGATCTTTATTTCACAGTATGCTAGAGAAACATACGTTTTACAAGACCATGAGTCCATGTGGCCGTTCATATTGCAGCCGTGTTTGGGATGTGTGGAAGAATAAGAGGTTCCTGTAAAACCTAAATCGGATGGAAGATGTGCATGAAGCATTATAATTTAAATCAATGCTTTATAATGTTCTGGAGAAACACACGTTTTACTTGAAATGTGAGTTTTTTGTTCAAATAGCTTTTTAAGCTTTTAGAGCTCTTCCCACCTCCCTTTCTGAAAGACTGAAAGCTGTGAGTATAACAGTGATCTGGGTGTGTAGACACAGGCTGGTCTATAAAATTACTTTGCAGGTTGAATCATATAAAGACCGTATTGTGAACGTGACGTACTTTTGTGCAATAAATCACAGTTTATTGATACTGTAGAGGAACAGATGTAACGCCAACCTTTCAAGAGAGTATTGTTACATGCAACAATACATTCCCTCTTCCCTGGCTCCAGTGATTGAGAAGACAGCAGTGTTTGGACTTGTAGAGACAGGACTGGACCAATAAACCCCCCTTGGCACCTGAAGCCTGTGGAAGATGCGGACACAGCGTGGGGATTTAATAGAGAAGCAGTGTAGTGTCTGTCTGGCCAGGACGGGGCAGGATTGTTCAGTGTCACACTGCAGCCTGCTGAGCTTACAGGGCGACCCTGAACTGTGTGCAAGCCTGACACTTGGTCACCCCTCCTTCCTCCACCCAAGCAGAAAAACCCAAATCCACTTCAGACACACACAACGCCGTCTGAGAGGCAGAGCAACTTTTCTTCTGACAGCTGCCACTTTGGAATGGATCACTAAGCCTATTGGGGTGGCTCAAAGGGGTTCTTGTCGGCCGTTGCTGCCCTAATGAAGGCATTTGTTAGCTTTATGTGTGTAGGGAATTAATTTTCCTGATCCGGCCAAATTGTTGTTGCTTGTTTTGATGCTGAATTTAGTCCATGTTGACTTTTTTTGGTAGACGTGTGATCTTATCACCCCCCACAACCTCACTGTCCAGCTAATCAGGATTAGCATCATTTTCCCTTTTTGTCCTTGCTCCATTATATCATGCCTCCTGCTGCATCTATCCACCCCCCCATATTATTATCAATGTTTAATCATTCATACAAAAGTGCAGCTGAATAGATGTATCAACCTAAATGTCTCTTTGCCTCACTGATTTGAGAGAAATTGTCTGTTTGAGCGGAAGGGGTTTCAGTCCAGCAGGTGTTTGGCCTATTTAAATCCAAGACAACCCCCCCCACCCGCTTACCCATCCCAGAGACAGCGTGTGGATTGGAGCAGGAAGCTTTGTGTCTGCTTTTATTCTAGCTCTCACAAAGTGCAGGCAGCTGAAAGAGCACAGGCAGGGATATCAAAGGGTGTGGGGCGACACCCCTCCTCCCAACGGGACAACGCTGGGAGGAGAATTAGTCACAGACCCTCCCATCCATGGCTTTATACTACTACAGCAGGCGGGCAAGGAGCTTTCACCTCTGCTTTAGGAGTTGCCTGACTGGGAGAAAGGCTACAATTGTGTCATCTTACTCTTTGTGTTGTGTGTGTGTGTTTGTGGTAGGGGTGTCCCTCAGACTTTATGTCCCTTATTGCACTCAGAAGTGGGCATGCCTTCTTTGTCTTTATTTTGATTAGAACTTCAATTCAAGCATCCTACTTGGGTGGGTAGGAGGGGGTGTGTGTCTACGGATGCCAGCCAGCCTGTGGGTGTGTGTGTGCAAGACAGACACCATACACACATGCCAATCTCTCTGTTTGTCTTTGTCCATTGACTGTTCGTGTCTCCCTACGTGCGAGGTGTAGGAAGAGGAGGCACCTTTCCCTGGAAAGTGTTTGTTTTGGTTTGTGTTGCTGTCGAACAAATGTGAAAACAGTTGCACTTAGTGTTTGGACACTTGAAAAAACAAATGTCCACCTTTTGCTTGGGGGCTGACAGGGGTTACAAAAGAGTCCCACCAAAGGGTAATTCATTCTGGTGGAGGAAACAAGATTTTATAAGCAGTGACTCAGAGCAGATTTGAAACATTCTTTCATATTACTCATGTTCGCTGCTTTGTATAATTAATAGCAGTAGTTGGCACAATTCTTGGAATTCCTCTTTGGCCTGTTTGAAGAGATATGTCACCAGAGGGCCATATAGGAGTATGAACTCATCCTCAATTTATATTCCAGGAAAGGATGATGCATAGTGTCTCTACAGTAAATGTAAGAGGCAAGCTTCTTGGAATGTGTCAAGAAAATGTGTGTTTTCTTCTCCGAGCAGTAGGGAGGAATAACCTCATAAGAGCATCAATTTGACTGACAGGGTCCTGACCTGACAAATTAAACATTTATTTGACATCCTTCCCCTCAGTCTGATCCAAACTCCTACCACTCTTTTCCTCCACATTATTCATTCAGATGATTTTCTATCTTTAAATGGATAACGTCTGACTTAAAGTTTCTCAGTTTGCTTAGTCCTTGTGATTATAATGCATTAGTTAGATTGTTTGAAATCTTGATGATTTATGCATTAACAACTTATGTTAATATTGCCTTTATTTAAATATGTGGGGGAGTAGTGTGTGGGGTAGTTAGGGAGATGAGATGAGACACTTGTTCTCGCACAAAAAAAGAATCCGCTTCGCCCCCTTTCTTCCCTTGTTAACTCCAAATCTTAACTGTATTTCTTTTGACTTTCAGAATAAACTTAACTAGGTGCAATATAGTGCAAAACCTACTTAACATAGGTAAGAAAGTATAATGGAAACTGAGTATGCTGGTATTGATAAGCAGTAGAAAGTCGGTTAACAGACTGTTGTTGAAACAAAAAGTCAGGACAAACTTTTAGAGTGAGCCTTTGTCCAAATATCCATCTACCAATGTACCCATACCCAATACCATTTTTTGCTATGAAATATTTCATGAATTTTAATATTATACTTGAAGGAGTGAGGTTGACTGGGACGAGTATTTTCTTAGTGAATTTGTTTTATTTTCCTGATGTTTTCCCATCTGTTGGTTGTTTATTTTTTCAATAGGGTCTGGTATATCTACTAAATCTGAGTGCTTACAGTGGAGCCTCACAATTGATGATGTTTGTTTACTAAGCTTCTACACTAATAATCATTAGCAACAATCACTAATAATCATCATTATCATTAGCAATGTAGCGTAGAAAACATTCAGCTAGTGCTAAGCATCGCGTGGTTCAAATACAAATGTGCTGGTAGCAGTTGTATCATCTGGAGTAAATTAACTTGATGGCAGCTCTAAATGAAACATGGCTTTTTGTGTGATCTCTGCAAGCCACTATCTTGTCAAAGATAGAATTGTGAGAGAAGAACCACCACTTTACGACCACAACCACTCTACAAGCATGGGTGAACTGTGTGTTTCTCTAATTCCAATGAATTTAACGGAGTGAGACGTCTTAACGTTTTGTATCACGTCACTGCTGACGACACTGTTCTCCAAGAGGAACTTTTATTCATCTCATCTTACATAAACATATTTTTTAAACCATGTTCCTTAGTATTTTGATGAAGAAGCTCATAAAAACAGGGTGTGTGGGAAGACTAGCCTACAGCTCTGTTATTTCAACGTGTCAGATACAATTAGACTTTAATCAAAATGTAGGTGTCATAATGTGAAGTACAGAATTGTTATGTTCAGACTCGATATTAAAGGTTCGGTGTGTAGGATGTAGTGACACCTAGCTGTGAGGTTGCATGTTGCAGATGAATACCCTTCACTTACTTTGTCAAGTTTTGGGCTACTGTAAGAAGCATAGCGTCCTACGTAGAGAGGACCCACTTCCAATGTAAAAGGGCCCATTCTAAGTTAAAAAAAACAACTAATCGTACAATTTAGATGAGTTAAAACATCACTAGGATTATGTTATATTAAATTTCCAAAAAATAGATCCCTTTTCACACTGAACCTGTAAAAGACTTGGATCTGGATCAGGCCAAAAACAAACTTGTACAGCAAACTATTTGTCATAAATGATAAGTAATTAGTTAATTTTTCTCTATTATAGAAAGGACAATGCAATTGCAATGTGTGTGTACATTTGTGTTTGTGGCAGGGTCTGTCCGGATGTTGTTTGGATTGGGCTAAAGGGACACAATGGTGTTGTCAATTGGCCCAACCCTATTTGTCAGTAGGATTAGGCAAAAGTACGTGGAGGAGCGATGGGGCATGGGCCAAGGAAGATCATGCAAAATGTTGCTCCCGATTTAGTTGAGGGTGTTTTCATAATATTGGGAAATGAGGAACATTTGTATGGAAGTAAAAATCCAAGATTTTCAATTTAGCCTTGGCAGAGGTGTGCTCTAGTTGTGTCTGCTCATACACCTTCAAATAGTTATGGGCTTATTGTGATTAATTACAGCTTTTATGAGCTCCTGCAGGTTAAAGCTGTGTGCATTAACTCTTAGTAATGAAGACTAATGTAGGTGGTAAATATAATCTATGCTCAAAGTAGTCTAAGAATCCATAGTGAAGAAAATACTTCTGTAGATGAAAGCCTGCCCAGGAAACTGGTCCCTTATCTGCTGCTGTTTGATTTCCTATAAACGCTGTCTTGATTGTCAGTAAAAGTCCCCTCGGCTTTTCAGTTTGAGAGGTTTACCTCAAACCAAATTTATGTTCTCCTCATAGCTGTCAGGGACAGTCCCCTGCACCTCTCAAGACTAATGATACTGTTGCCTCAACGATTCAGATCAGTTTCCTTTACTTTTATCTTTGGATTTCATATCCAGTCATTTATGTATTGATCATTTACATGAGATGTGACAGAGCAGCAGGAAGTCAAACTGCTCCGGATCCCGTGGTGAGAGCGACAGCAGGAGAAGAACTAGAACAGTTGTGTTCAAAAACGTTCTTGTACAATGTTTAAGCAGAAAAGATAAAAAAAAGGGAAACTCAGAACTCTTTTGATCCCTTGCATGTTCCAAGGAAAGGCAGTGCATTCACCTCACCTTGCTAGTATACTACAGTGTTTGTTTACTTCTTGATGGTACCTTTGTTCGCCTGCCCCACTATTGAGCTCATGGTGAGCCTTGTGTTTCACATGCTGCTGCTCAGTGCTCAGTAGTCAGTGGGTGGGAAGCAAGTGAGCGAGCAGTGAGTGACTGAATATGTGTTAGGGAGCATGGCATGGAGCAAGGGGGAGGAAGGGGGTGCCTTGTCGTGTGTGGGAGGCCCGTTTAGATTGGGATTTGGCAAGCGGCTGCAGGAGCATGTTGAAACCCCAATCCCTTTTCATCCTCTGCTCCCGGGAGACTGCCGCGCTCCTTCTGTTGTTGATGGTACATGTGGTCAAAATGCTGCTTCCTTGTCCCTTTCTTCTCTCCTCCTCTCCCTCCTCCCACAGACCTCCTCCTTTCTTTGCTATGCTATGCTTGCTTGCTTCGCCTGTGCTCCCCTCCCCCGCAAACCTCACTCCTGTGCTTCGCTTGTTTACATCTCACTGTGCAGTTCATGCGCAGGTTTTTCTCCCCTCTCTATATGTGTGAAGTGTTTGTGTGGCTGACAGCATCGGGTGGTGCGTGTGCACATGTTCGAGTGTGCATGTGCAGCATGAACCTGCACAGTCCGCTCTGTGCACTCTCCCCTACTAAAGCGTGTTGTGATGTCATTGACTGCAACTCACACTATAGCAGCGAGTCAGAGGCGTGTGTTGGTACTCCGCCCCCCTCTGCTCCGCAACAACACCAACCAGGAGCAGAAGCTGTCTCAGAGAGGAGTGGATGCTGGTATTACTGTGAGGAAGTGATGTAAGAGGAAAAGGATGCTTAGCTGCGCTATGAGGAGTGGAGGATGCTCAGCTTAATATTTCCTACCAGGATAAACAGAATTGTTGACTATCTTTTGTTGTTTAAATTGTGATTTTGAATAAATAAAGGAGACTTTGGTAGCACACATCAGGATGTGTGAAATTCTTGGCTGGTGCAAATCAGTTCTCATGTAAATGTGTGCGCACACTTGGTTAGCAGCTGCTCTACAAACTGGGCCTATGAGACCTCGACTGTATCCCTGCATGCTGCTATAAATAAACATGACGAAATGACATACTCACCTCGACTCTTAAACACACACACACACACACTGATTGGAAGAAGTAGTGACACAAACTGAATCCTCAAGATGTTAATCTTCTTCTGCTAATTTCAGGTGGATTGATTATTTTTCAGTCTGTTTTTACAGTGTATTACATTTACTCACAATTTTTTGAACCATCACCATCAAAATTAAGCAATAGATCAAATATGTCAAAGTTAGTAATTCAGTGAGAGGAATAACAATCACTCAATAGCTAGGTTCATTATATCTGCTGGCATTTGTTCCTGGAATATAGTATGATGTTGTTTTCAAGAACATGCCACATCATTCATTATAATCTGGTTGATCTGCCATATCAGGTTCTAATATGCTTGTTGATGCATCATCAATCCCAGAGCCTTGTGCATAAATGAAGACTTGTTTATTATGTTATGGACCAAGAGATGAAAAAAGAGAAATAATTCCGCTTTTAAGAAGTCGATGTCTCTTTAAGGCCCCCTCCCAATTAAGCTCAGTCTGCTCTGATTGGAGGGCTGTTGCACTCTGGAGTGACTGGTCAACCACTTCCAGCATATGTAGGAAAATGTTCACCTCCTTTGTTAAGGTCATACATTATGCAAGCTGGGGCCATCTGACATCATGATGCTATAGAGGTAGTGGCTAGACTACTGAGGTGCGTTTTTTTTGGAGGAATCAACTTTACTTTGGGCTTTTTAATCTTTTACATACACACAACTTTTAACCTCAATAGATGAGTAAGAAAAATGGAAAAAGCACAAGGTGTCTCCTTTAAGTGTGATAAGCTCCATCTGAGATAAATTGAAACGCTTACTGCGTAAATGATATATCTCCACAGGAAAGTAACAACATGGCCTTGTGCACCACAAGACTTCATCACACCACCCATCTTGTGTGATTGAGCTGTATGATGAGCTTTTTAAACTCACAGGGCTGCTCATACAGCTGTAGACTTGAAGGGATAGTTCACCAACAAATAAAAATACACTCATAATCTACTCACCACTATGCCGATGGAGGGTTGGGTGAGGTGTTTGAGTCCACAAACCACGTCTGGAGTCTCAGGGGTAAACATTGATATAGAAGAATCCAATACAATTGAAGTCAATGGTGAGTCCTTCCTCAGGCATAATAAAACAACAGGAAAAAACATAACAATGCCTCCATACTTCTCGTGTGGTGTCATCCAAGTGTCGGCAAACCCCGACATTCATGTTCGATTCGAAACAATGTCATTAACATTTCACCCACCCCTCCATCGGCATAGTGTGCTGAGTAGATCATGAGTGAATTTTCCTTTTTGGGTGAATTATCCCTTTAAGGCCTCTGTTTTGTCTGTGTCCTTATCCGGGCTCTCTGTCTGACTGTGAGCAACCACCTTAGAATATAACATTTCCTTCGGGGAGCAGGAATGCGGCACGATGTGTTAGTCACCCAGTAAGATGTGGATTTTAGCCATTCAATCTCAGTTGTGGTATAAAACTGCTCTGGCTCAGACATGTCACCCGGTAAACCAAAGAAGAAGAAAGCACAGCGTGAGCCAGCAAGCGAAAGTGATTGAGCATTTCATACTTCCTACTTCTGAACTGATATTAGTGTTGAACATTTAGGCCAACTGACAATTATGTAGCATGATCGATGTTGTACATTTGTCCAGCCATTGCTTCTATGCTTTGTGTTATTATGACATCAATTGTATGTTCACAAAAGATTTTATAGCTTTTCCTCTTTTCCTGTAGGAAGAAGCATTTGGAGGATTTGGGATTGTTGACGAGCAGACAAGAGTACAATGTGCTTCAACAACCTCTTCAGGTAAAGTAACTTCCTGCTGGCCTATGAGAGACCTTGTATTTGTCTTGAGATGCCTATTCCTGTACAGTTTCTATATATGATGCTTCCATGCCACCTAAATGTCCCTTGTTTTGCTCTCTTTTATCAGAAGGCCCACCCATACAAGAAAAGAAGCCCAGAGGCCGACCACCACGGGCCCTTACAGCCCAGAAAGCTGCTACAAGTCTACCTTCCCCTTCTTCACTTCCCAGCCCCACACAGACAAAACCTGAGGGTCCAGAAATGCCAGCTGACAAGGTAAAAAGGCTTCCCGGAAGGCCACCTGGCACCGGGGAAAAGAGAAGAGGTCGACCCCCATCTTCAAGTAGCAAGAAAGCTTGGAGTACAGGCAGCCATGCAGCAGTGGATGACAGTAGGCAGGATGGGTCTGAGTTGGGCATGGACACAGAGGAGGACACGGACAGAAAGGGGGCCAAGAGGATGCCACTTGGCTCTACTCAGCCTCATGACAGTGAGGCAAGGCTTCCCAAAGGGGGGAGGGGGGAATCCAAAGTTACCAACATGAAGAGGCTAAGAGCAACTAAACTTACCCCTCTCAAGGCACGGCTTAAGACTTTGCCTGGTGTACCCCGACGCCGACGTGGTCGACCACCCTCTGCTGAACGGCTCAAAGCTGAGGCTGCAGCTGCTGCTGCTGCGGCTGCAGCAGAGCTTTCTACCTCTATTGAAGGTGGGGAAGGGAAAAGCAAGGCCTTTAGGGCCAGAGGGGGGGACAGAGGTGCAGAACCATATACTCCCCAGCAGTTGATGCTGAGGAATGTAGATGGAGCTGAGGACCAGGACTCTTCCAATCCACCTTCTTCCCCATCTCCCTCCAAGCCAGGCAAGACGGTTGGCCTCAGAAAAAGCCCTCGCCACAGAAAACCTGTCAGAATTGTCCCCCCCTCTAAACGCACTGATGCAGCCATTGCTAAACAGCTGCTGCAGCGAGCTAAGAAAGGAGCACAGAAGCGACTGGAGAAAGAAGCTGTATCCACCGGGGGCAGAGGGACAGGAGTCATTGAAGCTGGCATCAGGAAGACACAACTGAAGAACATTAGACAGTTTATCATGCCTGTGGTCAGCACTGTTTCCCTTCGCATCATCAAAACCCCGAAGCGTTTCATTGAGGATGAGGGCGGCTTTGGAATGCCACCGCCACATGTGAAGATGCCACGGTTAGAAACCACCCCCTCTGTCTCTGCATCTGCCCCACTCACCTCCACCACCACCACCTCCTCCTCACTGTCTCCTGCCCTGGTCTCTACACCTGCTGTTACTAGCACTGGTACCTCCGCTCAAAATGACTCCCTCCCCCCTCCTCCACCTGCTGCCCCTATCCCCACGGTTCCATCAACTGCTGCCAGTCTGCTCAACAACGACAACACCAACAATGCCACCAATGGGCGATTTAGCAGTAGCGCTGCATCTTGTGGCTCGAGTGCTGTGTCGCAGCATTCCTCCCAGCTCTCCTCTGCAGAGTCTTCCAGATCCAGCAGCCCAAGCTTGGATGACTCATCATGTGACTCCCAGGCTTCTGAGGCCACACAGGCTTTGTCAGAGCCAGAGGATCATTCTCCATCCTCGCAAGGAGAGAGGAAGGGAAACCTGTTGCACAGTTCACGGCCTCCTTCCCCTCCCTCTGAGCCAGAGCCTGAGCATGAGCATGTGTCGGCAGAGAGGAATCGACGAGGCAGGAGAGAACCAGCAGTTGGCCGGGGAGGTCACAGCCAGAGAGTGAGAGAGACTCTCACCACTGGGCATAAAAAGCCGATCATCAGTCCACCGACTGGAGTGCTGATGTCCTCCTCTACACTTGCAAATTCCCAGCAAGCTTCATCCACTGCTTCCTCCTCTTCTTCACCTCCACCACCCCCCCCTGCTCACCCCTCCACAACCTCTACAATCAGCTTCCTCCAACACAGCTGCTATCAGTGAACACCACTCACAGTCCCCCTGGATGCCTCATTTTTTGTCCGGCCCGTCAGTGCTGTCCAGCTTGGCAGACAAACGTAGCCGCTCAATTTTGAGGGAGCCCACCTTCCGTTGGACGTCCCTGTCCCGCCCTGAACACCAGTACTTTTCCTCTGCTAAATATGCCAAGGAAGGCCTCATTCGTAAGCCTGTATTTGACAACTTCCGTCCTCCCCCTCTCACAGCTGAAGATGTTGGTCTGCGGCCCCAAAGTATTGGGGGAGCAGGGGGAGCTGCTCCAGTGGCATTCCCTGCACAAGGCAGTGGAGCAGGAACAGGAACTCGTCTATTTGCCCCTCATCACAGCCATAGCCACCACCAACATCCCTCCTCATCCCGCTTTGATGCACCACTCCAGAAACGCAGCCCATTGCTCCGCGCTCCACGCTTTACACCTAGTGAGGCCCACTCAAGGATATTTGAGTCTGTTACGCTGAAGTCATCCTCTGGGAGCCTCTCTGGCTCTCACTCCCAACACCAGTCATCCTCTGGCTCCAGTAGAATCTCGCGGCGCAGGAGACGACTTGTGACTGGAACGCTACGGGGCCGCCCGCGGTCTCCTTCTCATTCAATGACCAGACGCAGCAGCCAAATTGGAGGCCAGATATCTATGAGAAAAGGCTCTTCTGAGAGGTCTGTGCTGATGGGCTCTGTCAAAAGTAGTAACCCCAGCTCATTGCCAGGGGTCTCTGCAAGTCCACTAGCCGCTAGTGCCTTAACTCCTGCTACTTTCAGCACCTTCTCCACCGTATCCCTGAGTCTGGCCTCACAAGGGACACCTGAAAGCAGGAGGGGAGCTGCTGGAAACCATCCTCCTTTGTCAACTAAATCAGCCACTTCTTCCCCACTTTTCCCCATCTTTCCTTCCAGTGCCCAGGACACAGGCCGAGGAGCTGGTAAAGGAGGTAAAGAAAAAAGTTCACCAGCTCCCCAGGAACCGGCTCCTAAGGAAAAAGAAAGGGATTTAGAGAAAATCCGAGAGAAGGAGAATAAGAAGGAAGGGAGAAAGGATGGGAGGGACTCAGAAGATGCTCTTATATCTCTTGCTCAAAAAAAGGCTCCAGGAAGAAAAAAATCGACCTCAGTTGACACGGTTTCTGACACTGCCTCCTCAGAGGTACGTGGGCCCCATTCCTCTGTTCCTGTGTCCATCGCCAAAGGACGCTTACCCAAAAAAGGTAGATCCTCTGAGAAAGGACCAGAAACGGAGGATGCCGAAAAGGAAAAGGAGAAACAAAGTGCTCCTAACCAGCAGACTGCAAGCTCTCAAGGGCAGCCGGGCAGACAGCAGCTTCCTGTCTCTTCTCTTGGATCAGTGTTGGACCAAGCAGAGAAACAGCCTGTGAGTGACAAGCGGGTAGTGGGACTACTGAAGAAGGCCAAAGCACAGTTCTTTGACTTGAATAAGATTAAGCTGAAGCCTGCGGACCAGACCAAGGTCCAGGTCAGTTTTCCTGTTCATGTGTTGCTTTCAATGTTTCTGTGTCTCACCTAAATTCTTCTCCGTTTCTCTCATTCACATTATATAGCCACAAGCAAATGGCTCTAACATGCTGCTATGAATTTTTGTTAAAAATAGAATTTGTGTTTGTACTCAAACTGAAACTTGATAATAGGAAAGTCCCACAGAGGGTGTTGCATAAGGGGAATTCTGTTTGCTTCATACATTATGCAGAACGCTGCACTGGCTTTGCTTTTGAAAGTAATATAGTCATCTGTTCTTTTACTGTTAATCTAAAGATTAAATGATTATAGCAGTCACGGCACATTTTCAACTGTTCTAGCTGAACTCAAACCAACACACTCCCCTGTCACCACATCATCTTTATTATTGCACATTGTTCATAGGTGAGAGTTCTGTTTGCTGAAGTGAAGCATTGACAACAAATAAAATCTCAAATCCTAAGGACATAAGCAACATCTTAAATGTCAGCCTTCTGTGTTGAACATGTACACTTGTCTTTGTATTTGCTTCCTATGATGAAGCTCCTCAAACATTTGTTTTACTCTTTTGTGGTAATGTGTGATTGTGAGCAGGGTCAGGAGAGTGACTCGTCAGAGACCTCAGTCCGTGGTCCACGCATCAAACATGTATGTCGTCGTGCAGCTGTGGCTCTTGGCCGTAATCGGGCAGTGTTCCCTGATGATATGCCCACACTTAGTGCCTTGCCCTGGGAGGAGAGAGAGAAGATCCTATCTTCCATGGGGAATGATGGTACGGCACACTCAGTTTTATTGTCATTACTTTGTGGTTTGTAAGTTACTAATCTGGGCTCAACTGTTCAAGTTTATGTCTCTATTTTGAATAGAGCTTAATAAAAGAAAATAATGATTAAAATAATATAATTATAATTTCTATAATATAAAACTAGAAGTTGCTTTGGAGTATTGTTCACACAGCTGAGAGATACCAATAAAAGCCCTGGTTTGTATCGGCTGAATGTAGATTGTTTGTTATCCTGAGCTATATATAGACAATGAAGTGTTCCAATTTTTATGTTATAGGTATCAATCTTTTTTAAAAGCACCCTAGTTTACATTTAATAAATTGCATGTATGATGTTTCTCTCTTTACAGACAAGTCATCAGTAGCAGGTTCTGAAGAGGCAGAGCCTCAATCCCCTCCCCTAAAGCCAAGAGAAACACGTCAAAAGTCCATTCAAGAAGCTCCTCCCAAGAAGGGACGTCGGTCACGACGCTGTGGCCAATGCTCAGGCTGCCAGGTTCCAGAGGATTGTGGTATCTGTACAAACTGTCTTGACAAGCCTAAGTTTGGAGGACGAAACATTAAAAAGCAATGCTGCAAGTAAGTAGATGAGCCCTTTGTTGTGCAAGATTATTATCAATCTCAAGAGAGCCATGAAGGTCATTTTATCCAAATTCTTTTTTTAATTAGATCGTTAAGAAATGCCGTGTTGAACTTTGTAAATTTCACTATCTACAGGATGAGGAAGTGTCAGAATTTGCAGTGGATGCCCTCAAAGATGTTTCTTGAGAAGCAAGGCAAAAGCAAGAAGGACAAGAAAAAGTACAGGTTGTCTGAGAGGAGAGAGGGTCTCAACCCAGGTAAAGGGCTGAACTCAGAGTCTGCCCCTAAGTCGTCTCCCGCACCACCAAAGGAAGAGCCCCCTCGCAGAAAGAGTGAAACTCCTCCTCTAAAGCTGGGAGAGGAGAAGTTAAGGCAGCATCCATCCTCAAAGCAATCATCTCCTGCCCTCACAGCTTCCCCTGCCCCTGCTGATTCACCTCAGACCCCCAGCACAGCCCAAGCTCCATCTCCAGCCCCGTCATCAGAGTCCAAACAGCTCTCCGTCAAGGCCAGTGTCACCAGTAAGAAGGGACACAAACCACATCTGTCTATACCAGGATCCTTCTCCTCGTCATCCTCCTCTTCCTTGTCGTCTTCTTCGTCATCGTCATCATCCTCTTCCTCCTCGTCATCTTCAGCCCAGAATTCCCCGTCTCAGTCTACGCAGTCTCATCAAGCATCCCAGCAACATCAGGCTCTTACGAGTCAGGCGCCTCCAAAAAAAGAGGCTTCACCCAAGATTCCTCTCAGCGAGTCCAAGAAGAAGCCCCAGCAGCAATCATTGCAACAGCAGAGCTCCGCTACAAATGTTTCAGATACAGGTAAAAGAAAAAATTCACCATATTACCTTAAAAAAAGTTATGATAGAGATATATATCTTATATATATAAGTCATACCCAATACATTATGAATGTTATGTCCTGTCTCTTTTCAATAGTCGAATCAAAACCGTTGAAGAAACCAACTTCCCGCACTCTCCCTCCATCTCCCAAACAGAGACCAAAAGATAAGGTAAGAAGAGGTCACTTTTTTATTTCTAAAAACGGTGGTACTTTATATCGGCCACATATAATTCACAATATTAACCCTATGTCTCCCTTCTCAAGTGCGATAATCACCTGAAGCCGCTGACAACTAAACCCCCCGGCAGCAGTACTTTAAACTGGCTGAGCACTCCCTCGACTAGGGGCCAGACGAAGTCCAGAGCGCCCTGCGACGGAGTGCATCGTATCAGAGTGGATTTCAAGAAGGACCATGATGTGGAGAAGGTGTGGGAGGCAGGTGGCCTCAGCCTGCTCACCTCCGTGCCGGTCACACCCAGGGTGCTCTGCTTCTTATGTGCAAGCAGCGGGAATGTTGAGGTAAATAAATGGTCATTGTTGTTGTTCTTAAAACCTTTCTTATTCATTTGTCTATATAATAACAAAACTTTCTAACAATCTCTTCTGTTTCCCCTGCTGCCTTCCCCTTTCTGCTGTTTCTCTCTCTGTCTCTTTATCGTTAGTTTGTCTTCTGTCAGGTATGCTGTGAACCGTTCCATCTCTTTTGCCTGGGGGAATCCGAGCGTCCTCTTAAGGAGCAGATTGAGAACTGGTGCTGTCGACGATGTCGATTCTGCCAGGTCTGTGGGCGCCAGCACCAGAAAACTAAAGTAAGCTATTCAGTTCAGTTCTGTTCATTTCAAAGCTGCTCACAAAAGAAGCTTAGTTTAGAGTGACAGAGTGTAAAGGCTGAAGAATCTTCCTGATAAAGAAGCTTGCCAGCACACAGCACTTAATCAGCTTCTTGGATCACTTACAGGATTTTTTTATTTAACTCATGGTCTTAGTGTAGCATGGTTGTTATGTTAGAAATAAATGCATACATATTTGGTCTACACAACTCAATCATGTGCCTGTTGGATTGTTTTGTCCAATGGCTACATGTAAAGTAGCTTGTATGAACTTGTTGGTTATTGGTCTGTCAGTAGTCCGTGGCATAAGATGTGACAGGTTGGGAATTTGATTTATTGCAGCCAGTTCATTGAACAAAATCTCTGCCTAAAGAGCATTGAGGCATGTATTTCTTTGATTGGCTTTAATCTGTGGCCAAATGACCAGCAGCAAATCTCTGTCACTTTCTGACCTCACATCTTACAGTGCGTCTGTAAAGTCTGAAATCTCAACTCCTGGAGATACTGGAGGCTGCCGCCATCACAGATTGTCTGTGTTACATGATCATAAAACCTATTGTATCAAGCATTAAGCAGTGTTTGATTACCAGATAAATATGAGGTGGTGTCATGATAAGGTCTGTAAAGGTTCAGTGTCTAGAATTTAGTGCAGAAGTTGCATGTTCCAGCTGAACACCTCTCAGCCCACCCTCCCCTTCCAAACATGAAAGAGAACCTGTGGTAGCCTTCAGTTGTTATAAAAGCTAAACAGATGTTTAGTCTGTCCAGTTTGGGCTACTGTCAAATAATGGCGGCCTCAAAGTATTTAAATACAAAGTGCCCATCTAGGGTGAAGAAAATACAAATTTGTACAATTTAGATGAAACACTAGTGAAAACATCAGTATGATTATTTTATATTCAATTTCTGCCAATACATCCATTTCACCTAAATCGTACACACTGGATGTTTTAACCTTGCCAATGTATTATTTTTTGCAATATTAAATAGCACAATGGCTCGTAAAGACAAAATGTGCGGCAGCACATTAACTGTATGTTGGAAAGCCTTGACGAGGGCTAACTGTGTTGACCCAAACCCACAGGAAAAACTTGACTCTAGTTGCCACTTAAGTGGCTGTCTATAAACTCTGCCACGCTCCGCTCTGTACAGCTCAAACTGTAGCTGCATCGTAATGCCTTTTAATTATGATGTTCATCCATCCATGATGCCCACAATGAATGTGCCACTCAGTAACCTCCATAACACTGTAGTTAAATGTATTCATGATATCTTGCATACAAGGTGAATGATACCATTACATGTGGAAACCAGGTCACATACTTGTTGCCAATTATTGTGAACAGATCTGTTTGTTTGTTGAGCATGGACAATTTAATGTGGCCACTTTTCACTTTTAAATAATATCCTCTCACTTTCTGTCACTGTAGCAGCAGCTGCTAGAGTGTGATAAGTGCCGCAACAGTTATCACCCGGAGTGCCTGGGTCCCAACCATCCAACCAGACCCACCAAGAAGAAGAGAGTCTGGGTATGGACCCCCCCCACCACACACACACGCCTCCTCTTTTAGACAACCTCTAGGCGTTCACCTTTGTGTAACTAACACAGTTTGCACCACTGACAAACGTTAGTCAAACTTAAGCATCATGCTCTCACATATTTCTCTTAACCCCTCCTTTTGTTCACACATTTTTCCAGCTTCTCACCACTGCGCGACTCACATTCATGGGAGCCTCTCACAGGCCGTGTCTATGAAAACATTTTACTCCTCTCACAGTGTCACTTTCACACCATCCCTGCTCTTTAAACAACTGCTCGCAAGTTTTTGTCATGTAGTCAGCACCCTGCTTGTGTGCTTTTTCTTACCAGGTTTGCACCAAGTGTGTGCGCTGTAAGAGTTGTGGAGCCACTAAACCTGGGAAGTCCTGGGATGCCCAATGGTCACATGACTTCTCCATGTGTCATGACTGTGCCAAACTATTTGCTAAAGGTGAGCTTAATTACACCTCTGATTAGTTTTTCTGGGTTAGAAGGAGAATTATTTCGTCTGTTCTGTATTTTGAAGCGACATCTTTAAAAGAACATTTAAATTTAAGACAAGTTGTTATATCAGAATGTAACCTTCAACGTTTTATCCCTCAGGGAACTTCTGCCCACTCTGTGATAAGTGCTATGATGACGACGACTATGACAGCAAGATGATGGAGTGTGGTCGTTGTAACCATTGGGTTCATGCCAAGTGTGAAAACCTGACAGGTTAGTAGGCCCCACACAAGCCCGGCAGAGACGTGTATTAAAACACAAGTTTACTCTCTTTTCCTCACAACTGGAGCTCTGTATTTAATTTTCCGCAGCACTTGTTCTTTATTTGTCTTGTCAGCTGTCAGCGTCTGTGCAAACGACTGACAGGCTGCTCTGGGAGCGCTGTTATGCTGATGAGATGCTGAAAGACGATAAACTTAATAACACACAGTAATGACCTGTCACCTCCCACTGTCCCCCAGATGAAATGTATGAGGTACTGTCAAAGCTGCCAGAGAGTGTTGCCTACAATTGTACCAAATGTACTGAGCGCCATCCGGCCGAGTGGAGGACGGCGCTAGAGAGGGAGCTTCAGGGCTGCATTCGCCACGTCCTCACCGCACTGCTCAACTCTCGTACATCCACACACCTGCTGCGCTACAGACAGGTCAGATACACACTGTTGCGTCCTCCTCTGTGATTTCAGAACAACTCTTTAATGTTTTTGCTTTTTTAAATATAGCATAATCTAGATTCACACACATAGCCAGTTAGAACACCTGAATGAGCAATTGCAGGTTAATAAACAGGATAGTGATATTCAGTGTGTAACCCTTTGGCTTTGGGGCAGGCGGTGAAGCCTCCTGAGCTGAACCCAGAGACAGAGGAGAGTCTTCCGTCCCGTCGTTCCCCCGAAGGCCCAGATCCTCCAGTTCTGACTGAAGTCACCTCCACACCTTCCAGTGACTCCCCTCCAGACCTGGACAATGTTGAGAAAAAGATGGATCAAGGCCGCTACAATTCAGTGGTATGTTATGTTTTCCGTCTGTTGTCTAGAAAAGTGAGGTCTTATTCATCTCGCCGTGCAATTTGTATCTATTACAGTCATAACTCTGAAGCTATGACAACAGTTACAGTTGTAGATTTAACAATTGGTCTCTTCTGAACCTGTTGTCAGGGAGATGAATAGTTTTGTTAATGACTTTTCCAGTGTCCGTCGCCACTTCACTGTTTTAACAATTACTCTCCATATGTGTGTCCGTTCTCCATTTCTCTCCCAGCTGGAGTTTAGTGACGACGTCGTGCGAATCATTCAAACAGCCATCAATGGTGACGGTGGCCAGCCGGAGAGCAGGAAAGCAAACAGCATGGTCAAGTCTTTCTTTATTCGGGTAAGAACCTCTCATTAATTATCCAGACTGTGGATATTCTAAATTATCCCGTCACACTTTAGTAATGTACCAAATTCTTTTTACACTTATCATAATAACATACGAGATCCCTAACTTGGGGATATGTGCAACGTATGCAGAACTATTTGCCAGCCGGCACTACCACATGCTTTTGTAACATCAATCAATTTCTTCCACTCTTTAGTCTGTGTACCTGTCAATTTCAATGTCATTGCTATAGATTGAATCAGTCCCCTCAGCACCAATGGAAACACAATACAACATTGCAGAGCAGCTAACGGGCTCTCACTCAGGCTCTGTGTTTGTATGAAGTTATATGATGCAATATTCTTTTTTTTCACACACAGGCTGATAAAAACATTCAACAACACATCTTGTGTTTTTAATAATTACAAAAATAACTTTATATCCTATGATTGGTGTACTCCTGCAGCATGAATAGGTGAAGTATCTTAGTCATGGTATGGCAGTATCAAGCTAGGTCCCTTCTGTTGATCTACAGCATGACTAACTACATTTCTTGCCCCTAATTATGGTCTGTGCGAATGCTTTAGTGTGCAAACTTCATTGCATGTTTTCTCTTTCAGCAAATGGACCGGATCTTCCCATGGTTCAAAGCGAAAGAGTCCAGGGTCTGGGAAAGGCAAAAAGTCTCTGCCAAGTGAGTGTCTAACACACCATAGTCAATGCAAGGGTTTGTGTTCAGTGGTCAGTGTCCAACTCTTCTGACTAACTCATTAGAGTTATGTAAGCCATCATTTATATTACCAGTTGCTTCTCAATGACTTTTACAGAGTTATGATGTCATTATTCAAAAATGTTTTTCTACATTAAGACAAGTTATGTACTTACTGGTTGGTTTAGCACTTTTGTTTCATATTGAAAAGGAAACCGTACTGACTGAAACCACAAACTAACGTGAACAGTCTGAAAGTTAATACTTAAAGATGCCTCCCAGGATGCATCGCTCTCAATTTTTCTGAAGTGTGTGATCTCCTGTTATTTTATAAAACTTGAGCTGCGAGTTATGTTGGTAATTACACAGAAGACTTTTTGGGGTACTTATGTAACATGATGATCACGTTCCAAGACCCTTGACAGAAGAAGAACTGCAGTTTTCAGGAACTGTTGGTCTGTAATTATTGAAATGAAGAGTAAGATGTGGTTTCTCTGGGAGAATTTGCAGCATCATCATCAGGGTAAAGGATGGGACCAGAGAGCATTGAATTGATATTTCTAAAATGTTTGCGCTGACTTTACCATCAACCCCTTAAGAAACATGAGCCAAGAAGAAAGATAAGGATTTCGTAAGAGTGGAAATCAGCAAAGTTGTATGCTGGTCAGTCATACTTAGGTCAGGACAGTGACTGTGATTAAAGGTCACGATTTAATGCTGCAGTAATGAAACTGATTACACAGTCTATTTGATTAATGAACCCACTGGACAGTTTAGTGGTGAATGTGAGTGAGTGATGACTGGAGGCTAATTGATGTGATTATTACAGTATCTGGTGGAAAGATGTAGTCAGTATCTCTTTTAGTCTGCACTGACTAGAGAGTAATGGATCAATGAAATCAACTCCCCACAGCTGCAGTTAAATATATTATATATTGATTGGTGTCTTTATATCAATGATTCATAATAAAATGGTCATTATGAATAATTGATGCAGTTCACAAAGATGTCAGGTTTATCTAGATTATTAGAAATAATAGGTCATAGCCATTATATGGCAGCAGGAACCTTTCACAAAGTATATGAATAGTGTGTTTTACTGTTCAGCCTATTGAAATTAAGCACTACACACTCTTTCACACTCATTAATTCCCTAACTGTTAAATCGAGCTATCACCACTCCTCGGCCGTTTATCCTGCCTCGCCTCAAGGCGTTGTGGGAGGCAAACCCTACGAGTGTCAAATTTCATTTGAAGGCTCTCTGATACATACTTGTGGTCTAATTGTGGTTTACTTGTCAGTTTGCTCTGTTGCGTTATGTATCAATGCCTCGGTCCAGGAAACCAGTGATCCACCCAGTGGATCCTGTGGCCATCCATTGGATGGATGCCTGTTTTAAAGCCTCTGCTGGTTTATAAAGTATCAGACCTAAAGGGATGGTTCACCCAAAAATGAAAATTCACTCAGTGGATGAGTCCACAAAACACTTGGCGACCACTTCTTCAAATGTACAAAAAAACTACAGAAAAAAACATAGTTTGGCCTTCTAGTGCTCTTCTGGTGTCATCCAAGTGTCCGAGAAGATATTTTTGCATCATCATAGGCTGATTGTTTATAGTATATATTTGTAATGTATATAAGGACATGAGTTAAGTCGAGTAAATCTATTCAAGAGGGAAATCTACCATTGCACAGCTAACAATTAAACAATTAATGCCTCAATATCAAATTTCCCTAATCCTAAATAAGATTTTTGAAGGCTAGGGGGATTTAGTATGTTAACAAAAGTATGCAAATCCAAACTTGTTAAACATTAGATGCTGGACAGAAGTGACGAAAACCAGAAGTCTGTAAAAGTCTGAGCACCGATGAATGTACCCTTTAACCCAGAATTAACTGCTTGGAGACCTTTTCTCTTAATCTTCATTTAAGTTTTAAACCTACATAGCGACATGTGTGTTTATTTGAACTTTGGTAGTTCATTTGTTTACATTAGTGCTTCGGAAATAAAACAGTCAATACTTCATATTTTACCCAGTCAATGTTGGTACTAATAGAAATGTCCCTGTCATTACTCCACAGCAATGGGCTCCTCCCGAACGCTGTGCTGCCTCCATCCCTGGATCACAACTACGCCCAGTGGCAGGAGAGACAGGAGCTTTCCCGCGCTGAGCACCCCCACCTCATGAAAAAGATCATACCAGCTCCCCGTCCCAAGACCCCCGGTGAACCCGACTCTCCAGCCTCCCCTCCTCCTCTCCCTCCCTCTCTACCACCACCACCTCCACTCTTATCTGGTAAGACAATAAGCAATTACATGTATGAATACTTGCATGAACACTGTTTCTTACATCTTGTCACCTTCTGTGTATTGCCAAATTCTAACTTGACCTTTCCCCCTTAGATCGTGAAGACAGCCCAGAGCTCCCTCCTCCACCGGGTGTTAATGATAATAGGCAGTGTGTCCTGTGTCTGAAATATGGAGACGAGAACACTAATGTGAGTCAGAAATCCACCTAAAATCTCTTAAACACACATAAAGGTCAATCTATGTCACGTTCAACATTTCTGTATGTTTTAGGAGGGTGGCAGGCTGTTGTACATCGGCCAGAATGATTGGACTCATGTGAACTGTGCCCTGTGGTCTGCTGAGGTGTTTGAGGATGATGATGGCGCACTGAAAAACGTTCATATGGCTGTTCTCAGGGGAAAACAGCTGGTAAGATGGGATACTTTGTCCATCACAAGTTCCCACACTTGATTTTCAGTTTATATTTATTGTTATATGAGTTTGACTTATTCATATATTCATACTTTCTATTTAGCACTGTGAGAAGTGTCAAAAGCCTGGGGCTACCGTTGGCTGCTGCCTCACCTCCTGCACCAGTAACTACCACTTCATGTGCGCCCGCCAATGCCACTGCATCTTCCTGGAGGACAAGAAGGTCTATTGTCCAAAGCACAGGGACCTCATCAAGGGAGAAGTAAGGAAATATCATTATTTATGATGTTATAGCATAGTTTAATACTATTTCATAAATCTAGATTGCATACACCTTAAAAATTGGTCGCAAAATCATGTGTATTTACTTCAGGGTCAAAAATGTGACTTAATATTCTTTAATTTCTACTCACTTATCCTATGTTCGTGTATTTTTCCACCAGGTGGTGTCTGGGTTTGAGGTAACCCGCAGGGTCCTGGTGGACCTGGAGGGAATCAGTCTCAGGAGGAAGTGGCTTGCAGGACTGGAGCCTGAAAATGTCCACATGATGATAGGTAGGTCGACTGCTGCTAATTGTATGTCGATGATTGTTGCACCATTTCCTTGTCTTACTGTCAGTGTCCTCTTAAATGCTGAATCAAACCTCATCATTACAGGCTCCATGACCATTGATTGTTTGGGAATACTGACTGAACTCTCAGACTGCAAAAGAAAACTCTTCCCCGTAGGATACCAGTAAGTGCTTTCTTTCTCCTTTTCATTTATCTGCAAGTCTTCTCTTGCTAAGTGCCATCATTACTACTGTCTCTAAAAGTACATCCAACTGCAGGAGGAAATTTGAAGTTAATTTATTTCCATCTCTACAGGTGTTCAAGGGTATACTGGAGTACTTTAGATGCTCGGAAGCGCTGTGTGTACACCTGTAGGATCCTAGTTTGTCACCCGCCAGTGGTAGAAACTGACCTGAAGAACATGATGGCTTTTGAAGAGAATCGTACAATAGCTCACAGCCCACCTTCCATAACAGGTAACCTACAGACTAGTTCAGTTTTTCAGTCTGTACTATAGCTGGGACTATGATGTGTTGAACTTAAATGTGTAACTGTTTTCACTTTCAGACTTTCCTGATCCATTTGAATCCCCGAGACGTTCCGACAGCCTTTCCCCCACCAACAGCCCCAAGCTCAGGGTTTACTCCAGGAATCGACATCCCAGCTACCCCCCATGTCAGCGCTCACTAGGCCCCAGGCCAATGCCCTCCCCAGGTATGATAAGACATTGTTGAATAAAATAAATCATAGAAATAAACTTCATTGAGTGGAATGTCAACGGTGCCTGCTTTTTTCACTGAGTAATCTCAATTTTATACTTCTTTCATCTTCTAGGAGGTACGTCTCATCCTCAAAGCCATGAGATTGTGACAGTAGGTGACTCCCTGGTGAACCCCAGCATGCGGAATATTGACTCGCGTCGACACAGCTCCCCTCCATTCTCTCCTCCTCCCTTCCACCTGAACAGACAGAGAGGGGTGACCTCCCCAACTCAGATTTTGTCACGACCCCTTACTTCACCCCCTCCCCTCATCCCCTCTCCTGCCAGAGACCCAGAAAAGTGCAAACACCCCAGCAAAGACTCGGCAAAGAGTCCAGTCCAGAGAGATGACGACAGAGGTAGACCATTCTCCACAGACAGAAACAGGCTGCGAGAAACCAGAGAACAAGGGCTGAGAGATCCCGACAAGGGGAGAATTTCAAGTAGAGATCAAGCTTCTAAAGATTCTGAGAAGAACAGATCGTCAAGAGAGCTGGCGCAAAGAGAAGACAAGGGCGAACAACCAGCCAAAGAGCCGGAAAAGAGAAGATCGCTGAGTAAAGACTCTGGTCTAAAAGAATCTGAGAGGGGAAGACCACTCAGTCGAGATTCAGAAAAGGGGAGACAAGTAAACAGAGACTTTGAGAAGGGGAGACACGCAAGCAGAGAGTCAAGCAATAGAGAAACAGATAAGAGCAAATCATCCTCTAGAGATTCCAGCTATAAGGATGTGGACAAAGCAAAGTCACTCAATAGAGATTCCGGGTTTAGGGACTCTGATAAACCTAGACAATACAGCAGAGAAACAGGAAAAGACTCAGGCCAAGTTAAAGACAGACCCTCTAGTAGAGACTCTGACAAGGGTCGACCTCCATCTAGAGACTCCAGTTACAGAAGCACAGAAAGAAACAAAGATTCTGGCTCAGGGAAAGACAGTAACCCTGGCACTCAGTCCAAACAGGCTGGAGGTGAGGGTAAGAGCCCCAGACTGGCACCTGCAGGTTCAGGCCAGTCCTCCCCTCCTGTGGGCACTGCTGTTCTCACAGGTCACCAGAGAGGGGGCAGCACCAAGCAGATGGACAAGCAAGGGAAACAAGGAGGCAAAGACCAGGATGTTTCTACAAGCCTCAGTTTGTTGCCTCGTCACCGCTCGACCCCCCACCTCCAACACTATCCATTCTAAGGACAAGCCCAGCTCAGGGAAGGAGAGTAGTAGTGGCACTGGAAATCTAACATCAGCTGCACACCATAAAGACTCTGTTGTTGGGAAATCTGGCTCCGCACAGCCTTCATTTCAGAAGTCCAGTGCAAGGAAATCCAATGATTACCCTTCAGGTTCAGCCTCGGCAGCGGCCATGAAGCCCCTGTGGCCGTTTAAGGCATCGGCGGAAGATGATGTGGTCAAGCGAGGCTCCATGCACCTGGGCTCCCCAGCTGCAGCCTCAGCTGCCAAAGACAAACACCCCAAAGTTAAGACGGCAGGCAGCAGAGAGGTTTCCAAAGACCGTGAAATAGACAAGACTCTCCAGAACAACAACAGCAGCAACAAAATTCCCATTATCAACAACAATTCTAAAGCCACAGCCGGCTCCAACACACATGTTTCAAGCCCCAGTTCCCACAACAGCAGCAACAGCAAAGCTCCAATGCTGGGAAACAGCAGTAAAGTCCATGGGAAGGCTCAGCATGGGGATAAGCAGGAGAACCAGGGAGCAGACAGATTATCCTTAAAGAGCAGAGAAAATTACTCTGAGAAGAAGAACAGCTCCCACTCTGGACCTACAGCAGCTGCAGCAGGCTGGTTTAGCTCCAGAGAAAGGAGTGAAGACATCTTCCCAATCTCACTCGAAACAAACAAACAACCAGCTGACGTTGTCGTCCAGAGAGAAAAAGCAAACCGTTAAATCCCCCATTTTAACTCCACTCAAGAGTGATATCAAGACTGACCCTAATGGGACCAGTAATTTAAGTGGCATTTCTTCTTCTTCTTCCTGTTCCACGACCACTACCTCCACCATTTCTCCTGCTGGCCAGGGGAACCCGTTGTTCTGCAGGCTCTACTATCTTCTCCTCACCCTCCGCTAGCAGCAGTGACAGCTCGGAATCTGACACCCAGACTCAGACCGAGGACGACGACGTGCACAAGGACCACTCGCGCAGTGAGCTCAGAGACCACCACAGCCTCCTCACTCAAGGCCACGACGATGAGGGTGACGGCCTGGATGATGACCATGACAGGGATCTGGATGACAAACATCATGAGGATGACAGTGATGGGTCAAGCTCAGCCAAGCGGCGGTACCCTCGACGCAGTGCCCGGGCACGATCAAACATGTTTTTTGGCCTCACGCCTTTCTATGGGGTTCGCTCATATGGTGAAGAAGACCTTGCCTTCTATGGTGGTGGTGATGGAACCGGGCCTGTGGTTAAGAGGAGGACTGGAAGTAAGAAGTCAGCTGAGGGACAGGTAGATGGAGCAGATGATATCAGCACCTCCTCTTCGTCAGGGGACAGTGGAGAAGATGAAGACAGCGCAATGAAACACAGGGGTAAAGACCCTTACTACTACAACTTCACCCGAACTGTAATTAACCCTGGTGAGGGCCTTCCGTCTATAGAAGGGATAGACCAGTGTCTCGGACGGGGCTCCCAGCTTCAGCGCTTTCTAAAAGATGAGGAGCAACAACAACAGAGGGCTCAAGGAAAAGCTGAAGAGGACATGCTGAGTGCTTTGTAAGTCTACAAAATTATTTTTGGTATAATTCTTAGCAAAGATATATATATATATATATATATATATATATATATATTTTATTTGATGATCTACATTAACAATTTGATATATTGTCTTTGCTTTATTTAACAGGGCATTAGGCAAGCAGCGTATTGGGCAGCTTGATGGCGTGGATGACGGCTCTGAGAGCGATACGAGCATCTGCACCACCAGCACCACAGCTGCTACTACCACATCCTCTTCCACCCCACCTAAGAGCACTCCTAAGAGGAGGGGCAGAGAAAGACACACTGAGAAACACGACTCTCATGACTCGAGCAAGGAGGCCGACAACAGTGGAGGAGCAGTGAGTAGCAACACCCGGGAAGGAAGAAAGAACCAGAAAGAAAATTGCCTTCCTCTAGGAGTCGGTGGCAAGTCGCAGCCTCAGACTCAGGGTCAAGATCCTCTCGAGGCCCAACTGTCTCTTAGCACAGACCTGCTCAAATCAGACTCCGACAACAACAATAGTGACGACTGTGGGAACATTTTGCCTTCAGACATCATGGAGTTCGTTTTGAACACGCCCTCCATGTCAATGCAGGCTCTGGGTCAGCAGTCTGAGCCGTCCTCCTCGGAGCTGCTGCTGGACGAGGGTTATGGCGGGGTGGATGTCAACCGGCGCAAAGACATTCTGTTTGACGACTTCTCCCAGCCGCTGCCCAGTGCTGAGAGTGGAGGTGTAGTGGAGAGTAGTGGGAACAGCTCCATATCTGTCGAGGAGCCATATCTTCCTCTGGAGCTGCCCTCCGATCTCTCTGTCCTGACCACACGCAGCCCGTCTGTCAGCACCAGTCAGAACCACACTGCTGGAAGTCTCATCTCAGATACTTCAGACCGCACCATGCTCAGCTTGACCTCTGACCCAGAGACCATCAGTGCAGAAAAGAGTGGGGACAAGAAAGGAGAAGATTCAGGTGTGTCACCATCTGGGAATCAGCATGATGCTCCAACTGTCACCGAAGGTCACATGACTCCTGAGCAGTTTATTCCCAGTCCTGCTATTGGCCAGGTCGTTGACCCTCCAGGTAACCAGGACGTTCCGAGGAGTTCTGGCACTCCGAGTTTGCCAAGTTCTCCCTCCCTGCCTCTTCAGGGTCAGAAGTATCTACCAGCATCAACTGCAGCACAGGGCAGCCCGAGTGTAGTCCCTGGACCAGGACCATCCCAGACTAAGGTTTCCAGTCCGGCACTCATCAAACCAGGCCCTGACAAACTCATTGTTGTCAATCAACAGTTCCAGCCCCTCTATGTCCTTCAGACTGTCCCAAATGGTGTCACCCAAAAGATTAGTGCTACAGGAGTGATGGATACCAGCTCTCCTGCAGTGCTGAGCTCTATGACTCTCACCACAGGGTTGAATACTGGTTTATCCACAGCCCAGCCAATATTTCCTGCCGGTGGCAAAGTCCTGGCCACCATGTCTCACCCCTCTCATATTCACACCTTCACTGGAGCCGCACAGACAGGTTTCCAAACTGGAATCCCCAGCACCACCTCAGGGCTTCTCATTGGGTTGCCCACTCAGTCCCACGACCAATCCCAGATACTGGTCACACAAGCGGGTCGACCACATGAGTTAGGGCACAATGTTGCTATAGTGTCCAGTTCCTCTTCCCTCACTTCCTCACAGACGGCACTCGCTTCTGCTCACGGCAGAAAGAGGCCCATCTCTCGTCTTCAGCCACGAAAAGGCAAAAAGTTGGCCCGCTGCCGCAGCCAGCCTACTCTAGCCCCGTCGGAAGTGGGACCTTCTAACATGACCCTTATCAACCTGTCTTCCCCTCAGATCACTGCAAGCATCTCTGGCCAACCCGGTGGCCTGGTTGAGTTAACCACCCTCTCTGCTCATCAGCGCAAGGTTCCAAATATCATCAAGAGACCAAAATCGGGTGGGGTAATGTACTTGGATCCCACTACTCTAATTCAGCAGAGGATTCCTGGTACTGTTCAGTCTGGGATCCTGAGTCATGATTCCTCTACGCATCTCCTGCCTTGCACAGTCTCTGGTCTCAACCCCAGTCAGTCAGTGTTGAGTGTCGTGTCTGTGCCCTCTAGTGGTGCTGCTGGTATTCTTGCACCAGGATCAGTCTCCCTCTCAACCCCTGTACTTAGCTCCACTGAGATCACAGGACCAATTAGCAGTCTCCTGTTTAAAGCAGGTCCGCATGGCCTGGGCCTGTCAGATCAGCCCATGGTCCTTCAATCAGCAGGGGGAGCTCCTCTGATGTCACAGCTTAGCTCTTCAGTGCAGACATCAATAGCCAGTAGCATCTGCGTTCTGCCCTCCCAGCAGACCATCAGCATGGCTGTCAGCCAGCAAGGAGAGAGCAAACGCGGTAATATCCAGTTACAGCATCAGTCTGTTAACAGAGTGCAGAGTGCGGACTCCTGTCCAACCACCACTGTCACTTTAGCCCCCCGCACAGCCCCCCACCTGAGCCCTGCCAAGGGGCGTGTTATTGGAGTGTTCACCACACAGACACAAACCTCTGCACTCTCGCAGGGCAGCAGAACCATTCCTATTGCCAAATCATCAGAACGAAGGCTTTCTTACTCCAACACGATCATGACTTCAGCAAGAACAGGTTCAGGAACAGAAAAGGGCAAACCGAAATCCAAGAGGAGCAGACAGAGTTCAGACACAAGCAGCGGCAAGAAGCTCAAGGGCTCTCGGGCAGAGGAGCATCACGGCAACCCTGCAGGACGACTTCCATCAAACCCAAGGTGAGACCGCCATACTGTCGTGGATGCTCGAGATAATACTATGTGCTGGGTACATTTTTGTTATGCAATAACGTCTTTAACGTTCTGCATAATGAATGTAACTTTTAAAACAGTATGTTCGTTTTTTTAATGACTTCGTAGCCCTCTGTCATTATACTGTGACTTTACCTCAAACAGATTCTTCAAAGTACCATAGCATCTGCATGGAGATAAGATGCAGTATAGTTCTATCTGAATCTTAGAATGGGGATATTAAAGTCAGGTTTTATTCAGCAGATGCTTCTTCAAGAGAATCATTTTTATGCAAAATTATGTTTTTAAGTTAGGTTCAGATAAAACAGATGCATCTACAATTCACTGTTAAGTTTTGGAGGACTATTATCTACCATTTTTAGAGTACTTTATGTAGAATATAAATATGTTTCAATTTTTAACCTTTCTGTATTTTTTTTCAACAGTTCCAAAGAGCTGCTCTCCCCTGAACCCATGGACACCGGCAAACCTGCAGATAAGGCGACCACCAAGGGGTATGTAGTTTCAATATTAGTCACCCATTTTCAAATTAATCATTTAATCGAGTTCTAACTCTTCCTCACATCTCTTCCAGTGTTTTTGGTAAAAAGAAGACATCTGAAGGTTCCGTTTTATTGGGGAAAGTTGTGGGAAAAGACAAAGCATCTGCAGCTGAAGGGGCGGTAGTGTCTCTTCCTGTGGCTTCACCCCCTGACCAGGATGGGAACAGCTGGGACACCGGCCTGGATAGCAAACCCAAGAAGGGCATTATCTTTGAAATCTGCAGTGAGGACGGCTTCCACATCCGCTGTGAGAGTATTGAAGGTGAGAGAAAACAAACTCTGGAAAATCACAACCTACACCCAGAGACACTAAATACTATAAATAGTTCAACTCCCCTTCTGCTTTAAATGAGAGACAGGGTAAATATTCAAGGTGATTATAACATCATTCACATTAATGGTACATACATATACTATATCTTGGGTGTCTAGATTGCTTTTGTGTAAATATGATAAGAGTAGGCAAAACACTAACTGTCAACTCCCGACTGTCTGTCCTGCTACAGAGGCTTGGAAATCTCTGACCGACAAAGTGCAGGAAGCTCGCTCCAACGCAAGACTCCAAGAGCTTTCTTTTGAAGGTGAGGCGTCACACTCACTACATGAAACACAAGTTGTCTTTGTTCAAACTGTTTCTAAGATGCTTTCCAAACACACCTGATATATTTAAATGGAAAACTGTAATGACTGCCTCCCCTCGTCACAGGTGTGAATGGACTGAGGATGCTGGGAGTCGTCCATGAGGCAGTGGTCTTCCTGCTGGAGCAGCTGTATGGCTCCAGGCACTGTCGGAGCTACCGCTTCCGCTTCCACAAACCAGAGGAAACCGATGAGCCTCCCATCAACCCCCACGGCTCGGCTCGTGCAGAGATCAACCACAGGTCAGGAACAGATCTATATGACACGCAAGTTGTTTAAGCATAATCTGTAAATAAATTTGTGTCTGTATCTCAGGCATGAATGTTTTTGCCACATTATTACTCAAGTAGAACCACTTAACTTCTACTGATTCTATATCCACACTGTACTATTGTTGATTGCATGCACCATTTTTGCTGCACACTGTTCATTAAGGGCTTTTGTAAGGAAACTTCTTCACTTAATGAGAACATTCCAACCTCCTGTCTCTTGTGTGTTTCTGACCGCTTGTCTGTTCCACCTGTCTACCCTCCAGGAGGTCTGTCTTTGACATGTTCAATTTCTTGGCCTCAAAACACCGCCAGCCTCCTGAGTACAGGCCGCATGAAGACGATGATGAGGAAGGGCAGCTCAAGACAGCCAGGTCAGTAACCGCAAGCGCTGAACTTAATCTTGATTTTATTGGCCAAATCATTGTGTCAGGATGATTTCATATTAGTAAGCAGAGAAACTGTCATCACAATGTTGCTCATTCGTGCTACTGTTGCAGGCGGGCCTCCATGGAGCTACCACTCACGCTGAGATTCAAACAGCTCAAGGCCACATCCAGGGAAACCGTGGGAGTCTACAGGTTCGATCAGTGGCATAACATCACATATATCCATTGAGGATGATGAATAGTTTCACAAGAAGTAGATCAAGTAGCTCCAGGATATAAAATGAAGGAGATAAGAATTATACCTGCATGTATACATCGAGTCCTAACTAATGTTTTTGTGATTCACCGCTCTCCTGTGCAGGTCTCCCATTCATGGCCGCGGTCTGTTCTGCAAGAAAACCATCGACGCTGGGGAGATGATCATCGAATACTCTGGAAATGTCATCCGCTCTGTGCTCACTGACAAAAGGGAGAAATATTATGACGGAAAGGTGAGGACCTGGGGTTTCAGTTTTGGCTGCTGTTTGATGAACTTAACTGAAAAACGAACGAGTGAGATTAACCCTCTGTCTTCTCTCTCCTCTAAGGGCATTGGCTGTTACATGTTTCGGATCGATGACTACGAGGTGGTAGATGCGACGGTGCATGGCAACGCCGCACGCTTCATCAACCACTCCTGTGAGCCCAACTGCTACTCTCGGGTCATCACCGTGGACGGCCAGAAACACATCGTCATCTTCGCCTCTCGCCGCATATTCTGCGGAGAAGAGCTCACCTATGACTACAAGTTCCCCATCGAGGACGCCAGCAACAAGCTACCCTGCAACTGCAGTGCAAAGAAGTGTCGCAAGTTCCTCAACTGATCTAAACAAGTAAAAGAGGTCTGAAGATCTGGTGAGCAGCAAGGCTACAATGTCCTGAGGACGCCCCCTGCTGGGGTTTGTTGTGGCACTAGCACTCTGAGTTTGGTCCATGTAGGACCACAGCTGCCAACTGTGCAACAGCTCTGTCTGTGTTTCTGCTGCTGGTGTTGGCGGAGCACGGCAGAGACAGAGCCACTGTGGGTCGAACCGTATATGCAGCTAACGCCACTTTAGTTTAAAGGCCATTTGCAGAAATTCCAACATATTGTGCCTCCTTTTGTCTCAGTTACATTTGGCACGGGACGTTTCACCTTTAGAGGTGAGGTATGAAACGGTTGAGCCTTCACATCAAATTACAATATTAACTTTGGATGATAAAGTTACCCCATCATGTTCTTTTTTTTTAGATTGCCACGTCAATTTATACTGAGATTTGATCATGGAAAATAAAAATCAAATAACTTGGTTCCATTTTACACCAAAGTGCAATTTGTTAAAGGGACTGGGAAAAGTGATTTTTACTAGAAAGACAAATTAGAGACTTTGTTAGAATTTGTTTTTTTATTTGCGTCACATTGTCGCGTGATATTGATACACATCTCCCTGTGTGAATGTGCCCTGATGCCTTCAGAGCCATTGTGATTTTAATGAAACCTTTCCCCTAAAAGCTTGTAGATGTGTAAATAGGAGCAGCTGGTGTTCAGCAGCCTGAAAAGAGCTGTACCGACACTAGGAGGAGCTGTGGCCACAGGAGAGAAGAGCGAAACCTGGAGGATTGAAATTTAGATGGGTTGAAAAAAACAAAAGGTTATTTTTGGTAGTTTGTGTGAAGGGGTGATATCTGAAGTTGATATCATCCTGTGTTCTTAAAGTAACGTTTAGTCTGACAGCTTGGTAGCTATGTCGACATGTTGTTGTTGGGATTGAAGCGTCTGGCCTGAGAGAGCGAGGCAGCTAGAGATTCTGGTGGACTGACAGCCAAGGGACTGGAAAACCCTACTGATGTGCTTTAGTAGAAATATTTATAATTGAATTTTTTTTGGAGGTGTGAAAAACAAACAGCCATGGATCTTACTGAACCATACAGACGGATGTGTTGTCAGTTTGTTATCAGACTTGTTGTTTTTTTGGTAATTATATAAGCTCGGATTTTGAATCACTCCAAATTACAGCAGCAGAGAGAACCAAACATCACAATTAAATTTTCTCACCACTTTTCTTCTTGGCCTGTTGTGATAACCGTAACCATGGAGAAGATTTTATTTGTAAAAGTCTTTTAAAGTCTTGCCTATTATCTGTCTTTTTATTGCGGGCAGGGAAGTATCATGCTTGCTTTTAAAAAAACAACAACAAATGTAAATAATGTATATTTTTCTACGAAAAGACTTAAAAGCACTCACTAGTGAATAGCACTTAATGATGGTATTTATATTTTTTAAAAATCGTATTTATTTTATTGCCATTTTGTAGGAAATAGAGGTTTACAAACACTAATGCTCGGTCTCTATGTTTTGTATTCCACTGCCTTTTCAAAGTTGTTTTTGTTGTAATTTTTTTTTAATTTGTAGCCTGAATGTTTTCTTTGATTCCAAAGACTGACGCTGGTCTGTGGCTTGGTCCCGTTTTGAGTTCAGTCCACCAGTAGCTCTTTATCTATCCCAGGCCGTTCGGTCGGAGCTGACAGCTTTTATTTTCCATTGTTCCAGTTCTAGCTGGCAGTGTGGCAGTCATACCAACTATTAATATGCACTTGAGAGAGTTCAGATTGTTGATCCATAGCAGATATCTCCTCTCTCCAGCCTTATCGTCTCCACACCACATCACACCGAGAGTCAAGTCCACTTTACGGACTGCTGCAAGGCAGCCTCTTCTTGTCGCTTGTAAACTGTGGGTCGGGAGACTTGCAGCCAACTGTTCACATGTGTAAAACCCAACCTGAGTCCTGTCGGTTTGAAGTGTTCTGTCCCTTCTGCAGTCGCTAGTAAAGAGGTGCCTTTATTTTAAGCTACCAAGGTCATTCAGCATATCTGTGTTGAGCCAGTCCGTTTATTTGGTGACCACTCACCAGCATTTGGAAATCACTTTCTCTTCTTTTGGTTAGTGTCCTCTGGGTTTGCCTTAGTTGTGAAGGAGGATGCCTTCATGTACTGGACCCAGTATCTAATTAGACCGTTTCCACCGACTGGTCCTGAAGTCACCTACTTCCGTTTTTTGTCCTTTTTAATGAAATTATTCCTGCCCACCTCTCACTCTGACTTTATCACCTAAAGGCCGTTTCCCCCACACTGCCCTCTGTTGTTGTGAACAAAAAAGTGACCCACACATTGGTTTGCACTGAAGTCATGACACAGGCACATAGGAGACCTCAACTCTTTCTCCAGACAGACAATGCAACTGCGATGCAGAAACAGTGCATGAGGCCCCTGAGTTCAGTCAAACCTAGATCTGAACATGGTGTTTGAGGCTCCAGCGAAGTGCACTTGACTTTTTTGTTTGTTTTTTGCAGCAAAGTGAAGGCAGGGACCACACCAGCAGCCCGTTCCTTCCTGAAGGTGCAGCCTGTGCAAACCTCGGCTGTGCTTGGGCCCAAGATCAGGTCTTGTCTGACAGGTCGGCCTTGTGGTTTTACAGCTGCTGCCACGCCGGGCTCGCTGGGTTCTGCTGCTAAGGTCAACAATGAATGTATGTTCCTCCTCCACATCACCCGACTGGTGATGATGTCGATACTTTGTCTGCCACATTTGTTTTCACTTCCTGCGTTAACCACCCTGCTAGATAAAGGATGGTGTTTAGATGGGACCTCACGCTGGGCAGCAGGAGTTTCGTTTCAGTACTGGGAATAAAAAACAGCGACACGATAACAGCAGCGACATGTCTGCCTGTACATCAACAGGTTCTAACTGAGTTAGCTCAACAGTTCAC
This sequence comes from Pseudopleuronectes americanus, assembly GCA_038501795.1. NCBI lineage: Eukaryota > Metazoa > Chordata > Actinopteri > Pleuronectiformes > Pleuronectidae > Pseudopleuronectes > Pseudopleuronectes americanus. The sequence continues at coordinate 11,424,371 of CM076719.1, read as the reverse complement.
GCTAGCATCGGTGACAACACATTTACTGATGCCAAGGGCTCTGTCTACAACTTGCTTCTCGAGATCCACTTCTGCATTTTCAAGGTCGCTGTGTTGAGCGAACAATAAGTCTGTGTATTTCACATTTTTAAAACAACATATATACAATAAGGAAATGGTGTCTGTTGGTTCTTTGGACTTTGTTTTACCACGCCACACCAGTGGCCCTTCGCCGTCACTATCTGTAATTATAGTATAAATACATGACAATAATATACAGAAACGTGCATAGTAATTTCTTGTACTATACAATATATGGAATGGACAGACAAACTTAGTTACAGTAGCAAATCAGCAGATTTATAAAGGTTATTAGCAATGTTTCAATGTACTCTATAATGGTTTTGTGTTACAGTACTATCAGATGAAACTAACGTGCATCATTCTTTTGTATATTAATATCCAGTACCAGTTTTGCTTCGCCTGTGAGTCTTCCTGCACCAGCAAGGGACATTGCAGTTTTTTCTTTCCTTTTTCCTTTCTCTGGAACACAAATGGTTTTTATGTAATGAGAAATGTACCTGTATTAATGTGTTTGTGAATTCTTTAGGTCAGCCTATTTTTTTGTTTTTATTTTGTTTTGCTTTGTTTGTTTGTTTGTTTCCCCCCTGGCTGTAGTAGTGAATGTTTTTCTGTTATATTTTTTTCTTTGTGCGTGTTAACAGGGACATTTTGACAACTTACTTGATGTGGTATAAATGAAGAGCGTGGTTTGTGGAGACGGATCAGGAGTCTTTAAAGATTTGCACCAAAATGGCAGTTGTCTCATTTTTGGAAGCCTCTCGTGTCTCCCTGACCACCTCTCTCTCCTCCGAAGCTTTGGTTGTACTTACCATGTACTGTTTTTTATAGAAAGTCATAATGCTGATGTTAAAAACATTTTAATTTATTTATTTTGTGCAACATCCACCCTGAATTGTGCTTTTACAAGTCAAGGTTTGGGAGAGGTGGGACAAATACTGAGTGTGTATTTGTCATTTTCTACTTGTTTCTCGTGTATAGAAGTTGTCAGCCTAGGATGGGATGTGGTGTCACAGGGGGAGCGGATGTATGGGTCATGGATTGTGGACAGGCTTGCTTTCTTATGCCTTGAATATACCTTTGTCTTATCAATACTCCTCCTGCTCTCTGTAATAACGGTGTTCATGAGTTCAACAGTCATATTTCCTCCCGTTTTTAACAGTGTTCTTTCAATACACATCAACGAAATGAAGGAAAACCACCACAGTGAAAATAAACCACAAACTACTTGGTTGAATGTATAATTAGGAAACAAAGTTGTACATAAGTGTAAAAAGAAAAGTTTCTAATCATGTTTATTTTCTATGCACTTTTTTATTTAAGTGATAGTTTAAATAATAAACATGTCTCCTTTACTCTTCTCTGTTTCTTGACTCAATCATTGAGTGCAGACATTAACACCCCGGTTCTTTCAAAACGATACAGATATTCTCAACACTGTAATAAAGCTACAAACAAGACCAACATGGGACTGATATATCTCTGTACTCTGCTTGTATGTGGGCCTGTAGCTTGCAAAATCACATACCAAGGTTTATTCTCTACTAGATAACGTCACTTTATCTTTAATTATGAGGAAGTGTGAGTAATTCCGGGACTAGGATGATCTTCATATCTGTCGTATTAGACATATTTCTTAGATCTATCTATTATGGTCTTAACAGGTCTTTAATCTAACCTGATGAAACATACAGAACCCTATATATAGCAAATTTGCATCATCTGTCCCTGGGCAGGAAAATATAAAAGACAATAAAACAATAACATTTTCAATATATGCCGTTCCACTCGACGCCGCTGGATGCACAAAAAGAGAAAAACAAACTTTGACAACAACAACCTCACAACAGTTCCTCATAGCAGCATGATGCATACAAAGAGAAGTATAAATACCTACTCATTTCGGCAGCATAGTAGGGACACTTGCTGATGTCACCACCCGTGGCTCCGTGGACAGGCAAGCCAGTATCTACAACATCCTCCTGGACGGCTCCCTGTGTGAACAGTCAGGCGGCGGCTCGCACAGAATTTGCACTTCCGCCTCAGGTGTGTCCCTGACGTGCACACTGCGGTGATAGATCTTTGAGTTAGAGTCAAAGGTGAATCAAAAAAAGATTAAATTATCAGGTGCACAATTCAGAAAGCACCGCAAAGTAGAGGAGGAGAAGAAAGAACAATACAGAGGAAAAAATCTGCCCGATTGTGGACATCATTAATATTTAGACATTAAGATAAGATAAGATACATTTATTGGTCCAAACACATGCACAATCACACGACATGCAGAGTAGGAAATTTTTCATCTGCATTTGTCCCATCTGGTGAACATCACAGGACACACAGAGCAGTGAGCAGCCGTGCACAGCGCCCGGGGAGCAGATGTTGGTGGAGTAAGGTGCCTTGCTCAGGGGCACTTAGACAGTGGGGGTAGGGATAGTGCTCTTTGGACCAGATCTGGGGTGTTGTCCTGGCAGGTGTGTTGTATTGTCACCGCGAGGAATCGAACCAGTGACCTTCCAGGCCGATATCCGTAACCTTCTGCCCATAATCCAGTTATTCTGCCATTAGTCCACTGCCATGGTATGCTATCAGTTCAGCTGATTCAGACTCTTTTTATATTTTTTATTATATATTTTTATTGTTTTTTATAGCTTACAATTTTGTCTGCCTTTTGTGTGTGCATCTGGAAACTTCTCTGGAAACTTTAACAAGTTATTTTAAAGTTTTGAACAGATTTCTCTCCCACCAATAACAGATGATCGTTACACTACAGTCTTTTTTAAAGAAGCGTCAAATCTTTGTGAGATCAAACCTTTCCCACCATGTCTTTGTTTTTACTCCGACAGTTTCTGAAACACACCCAACCCTAAACTTTTATCGAGCAAGCAGTTTTTTTTTATAGCTCTTTTGCTATAACTTCCCCACTACCCTCTACAAATAAATTCATTCTGCTCATTTACCAAATGGTCCACATTAACAGTAAGCCCTCCATTCAGCAGTTTATGGATTCTTACAGGAAAACAGCACAGCAGCACCAGAATGTGCTGATTCTGGCGCTGCTTATTAAAACCACGTCTTTACTCTGCTGGAGCTCCTCCTCACACCAGCCTGAGGAGTCCAGCTCCAAAGTCGCCTGTGGGTTCAAAGAGCCCCCTCACCCCATCACACCCCCGTAAAAAACCAGTGTTGTTTAGTGTTGAAGCTCTAAGCAGACACATGTGTAGAGTCCGAGCTGCTTCACTCTTTTCCCTCACACCGTGACACCAAACATCTCACAAACGTGCTTCATTTGAAAAAGTGAAAAGGAGTGATTCATTATTCACAAGCAATTATGTCATTTTAATTGGCTCAGTAAGTGATAATAACTCACGAAGACTGAATTGATCTTATGATTTACTTGTTTAAACTATAACACCACTGTTTTTTGATAGGTGGCCTGTGTGCTATAAAACTTCTCATAAGTATTCTAATAAATCCTACAATGAAGGGCCCTGTGACAAATAATGACTCCCCCCAGAGGAAGAGACACATGCAAACTGTGCCTTATGGGGTCCTGTAGTATACATATAACCAAACTTTATGTTAACCCCATGTTAACCAACTGTATCACATGCTCATTAACCATGTGTTCAAGCTAGGCTAATGCTACACTGGTCTGCACATGGGAGCCATGTGATTTTCCTGGTCCCCATTTTCAGTGCAGGCTCCATGGACACCTTTGAATGAGTGAGCGTTAATGATTTATGTGACTTTACACATTGATTCATTGTTTTAACCATTTAAAAATATATTTCCATTGGTTTTTGACATATTTAACACTCTTTTACATTTATGTTTTATGAAACATTTCATTCGGTTAATGTTCTTCATTCAGCAGCAGCTTATGACGGTCAAATAGTTATTTACATGTTTGAATTTGTTCCCATAACATGCTGCCCCACGCCAATGAACTCTAGGTTAATAAAACTGGCTCATGGTTCTGAACCTTTAATTGCAGACTCCTGTTTATTTTCTCTCTTCCCCCTCAGAGATTTACTGGATGGACCGTGACCTCTCACATCTCCTCTCCTTGGCACAGGGCTGGTTCCTCCAGGGTCTCTGCTGCTGTACGGCAACTGTCAAAACATGTTTTCATTGGCCTGAACTGAAGGCAGCTGCACGGCTTTATCAGTTCAGCCTCAGCTCTCCTGCCAAAAAATGATAGTTTGACTTTTTTCTCCACCATCTTCACGCTGCCACCGAGGGGATTACAATCAAAAGAGGATTACTGTCGGAGAGTCTAGCTGGAGTAAAACGGCTGATAAGGAGAAGATGGTATCTGGATCGGACAAACTGCTTCATCTCGGAGGCAGATTGTGTGCGCCTGTTGGCCTCATGATGTCTGAATTTACTTCTCTTCACCTTTCTCTTTACAGAATTGGTGTTTCTGAGTAATAGAGACGGTTACGGCTCATTTTTCAGCTGCAGGTCATTGTCTTGGCGTTTGTCCTTTTCTGACCACAGCCCTCTGAACTCTCTGGCTCTGTCTCGGAGAGTTTCCTCAAACACTGTTGTATCATCTCTCAGACATTTATCATCCTGCCTTAAACTTCTCCCATCCTTCCAAACCGAACCCTTCTCCTCGTTCAGATTGTGCCACATTTTTTGATTTAGTTATATTTCCTTTGAATTTGTGGTAGATTACCATCACATACTTCCCTGTGTGTCCTCCCTGCTCTCTCTCCTCCACCCTAGTTCCTCCTCCAGTCTCTAATTGGCTTTCATTACTTTACCGTTTCCGCTCAGTTTTTCCTCAGCCAGGCTCTTGTGGGGAGGATCAGCTTCAGCTGGACTCTCCTCGACACTCACGGACATCAGCAGCTCTTAAAGTCTTCAGCACTTCAGCCAGTAAGTTGGGTTTTATTTCTTAAATAATGAATCCAAGCTGTCTACTGTATGTGAATGTCAAGGGACTCATCTGAAGGCTGAACATTACAGACCTGAGTTACAGTGTTAGTCTTGATAAAAGTATTTATTTTCCAGCACGGAGCACCATGGTGTATTTTGTTAATATAACTGTTGATAACAATATAACTAGAAAATTCCTCCTGAGAAATATTGAATGTGCAATTGAACTGTCAGACAAATGTAGGGGAGTTAAAAAGTACAAACATTGATCTGAAATACAGCAGATTTATAGTAGTAGAATTAAAGTATAAAGTATTTGCAATAAGTATAAATTGTACTTAGTTAGAGTATAATGTGGGAAAGAGTATTATTAAGCAACACCAGGCTCAAATAAATCAGCAGCTTTGCCTTTAACAGCCCTATAATGAGTTACAGTAAATGTGGATAGTATCTCAGAACTCCAGCTGGTCTGAAGGCTTGATGCCAAACTTTTTCCATCAGGCTGTTCAGGGTTTGTTTGCTGACATCTTTCAGAAATCTGATCTTGAAACTGTCTGTTCAATTTCAAACAGATAATCCAACCAGACTTTCAACCAACAGGCTACAGTCCAGTGATTTGGACTAAGCTTAATTTATACGTCTTCAAACTGTTTATTAAACTGAAAACAACAGGATATCCCCCAAAAATACAGAATGGTAAAGAAAGTATTTGAAAGACTTCAATGTGTTGACATTAAACAGACTTTCACATGCACAAAAGCTAAGCCAATGAGCTGCTCCGACAGTGTAAAGTGAGGGTAGACTTGCTCAGTAAACACTGATGTTCACATGTCAGTGAACTTCATAGGAGGATTGTTCAGTGTGTGTTTCTCATCATCGGAGGGCGACGGAGACAGGCAGCTGCTCAGACTCTCCAGTACTTCTCCTCTTGTCTGCCAGGAATCTCTTCCTCCTCCTTTTTCTCTCGCTGGTTCCCTCTTTTATATCAGTTTTATCCCCCTCCCCTCTTCTCCACTGTAGCTGTTGTGGATGTACTTTAAACTCTCGATTGCAATAAGGAGACCTGCAGACAGACAGCTTTCATTACAATGTCATAACCCAGTGCTACCAGTCTGTAAGTCCTCTAAGCTCTGACACACACAGCTCAACAGAGGCAAGCTGGTGTTTCCTGACTGAAACTCCCAAAGGAAAGACAAGCGTGCTGCAAATACTTTGACTTTATACTGGGTCGGTAGCAGCCACGTAATTTGATAAGTTACGTGGTAAGTGTCTGCTCGTCCAGGTCGGGTCGAATGAGGATTAGAGCTTCTTTATCCGTGTTCACACAGTCAGGAAACACAGGGAGACAGTGAGGGAGGAGAGACTGAAGATGAACTTTTCAAATGGTTAAGTCTGACCATGAATCGACTGTCTGGTATTCAGCATCTTGTCATACTTTTTTTTGAGAGGCATCTGGTAATGATTTATTTGACCAATAGGAGGAATCGTGATCTTGATCTAAGATAGAAATGTACAAGGGTATTAACATGGATAGTTATAGTTTGTAAAATGATCAATTAGGTCTGTGTACTTACACAAACTAAATTAATTTGTATGTTACCAACTGATATTTTGACAAACAATTCTCATTTTAAAATTGGACGCATTACAATAAATGTGTTTGGGATCATGGATGATTTGACTCTTTGACACTTTTTATTCTTTTATCTCTGGTCATATTTTCCTTCCTTCGTTCCATCACTTCCTTCCCCTGCCTTCACTCGCACAGAGCGTGCTGTTCTTAGTGTCCTGACTCTGAGACGTTTATTTGCAGAAGCTGAATCACTGATGGAAACCGAAACCTGCTACAAAGTTAATGAAAACAAACTTCCAGTGTCTGTTGCAACAATAAAACCTCCACTTAGGATCATTTAAACATATTAAAAACCATTAAATCTCATATTTAGGTCTACCTGAGTGGAGCAGGACATATTTATTACGTCATCTGGTCTAAATTAGTGGTTACTTCCTTCCACTTTATATAATATACGGTAATGGAGAATACCAGTCCAGTTGCACAACATGGCGACCACACTTTACCCTCAAAACAAGAGAAGACTGGGATGGAAAAAACGAAAGAGCGTTATTTTTCTTCATAGTTTGCCCTAAGTATTCTACAATCCCTTCTTATAGCATGTTTAAATGTAACTTTGTTTCTTGTTTTCCTATTTTTTATATTTTTACTTGCAGGAGCACACAACAGCAAATTCAGACTGGTTCCTACTAGGCAACAAACCCTGATTTGTTTCTGTTAGAATATAAAGTGCAAGATCAAATGTGTTCAAATTAAGGACTCAAACTGTAGTTATTACATTTTATAAATCAGTACTTGCAGACAGTTTCGGGACTGAACCACAGTGTGCAGTCTTTTCTACTGAACATCATGCTGCAGGCTTTAACCTTTTCTAAATAGCAGTGTGAAGAAGTTGTTGCCCTCAGTCCATCATGGTTTAGTATTGTCAGCTTTGCCTGAAAGACAAAAGTCCTTAAATTAATTTGGTAGATTCCATTTCACTGGAACAAGAAAACATAAGCTGTTTACAGATGTTGCTGTGTCATAATTCCTATGTGCCTCCCCCACAGTTTGTAATCTGATCAGCTTTGGTTTGACGTGATGTTTACAGTGATATCTGTGGAGGACTTGTGTTCAACCAGATCACTGTAATCCAGTTGTGTGTGGTTCAGTTCGAACTCTAGTGTTATACACTGTTGTAAGATATTTAAATATTTATCTTTTCTCCCTCAGCTGTGACACTGCAATGACCTCACTCTGGTGGTTATCCTTGTTGCACTCCCTCCTTGTCCTACAAGTCCACTGGTCCGACCAGTTAGAGGACAACAAGATCCCACCCAGTCTGTGTACTGGTCACCCTGGTATCCCGGGCTCTCCTGGAGTTCATGGCAGTGCTGGTCAGCCAGGAAGAGACGGGAGGGACGGGAGAGATGCTGCTCCCGCCGAGAGGGGAGAGAAAGGGGAAAGGGGAGACTCAGGTGTGTGTGGATAACAGTCACATTATGAGTAACAAAAAGCGAGTTCACAAGATGTAGAAAAAGATCAAGGTATGGTTAAGGTTAAGGTTAAGGTTTAGGTGTAGGTGTAGGTGGGGTTGTAGGTGTAGATGTAGGTGTAGTTGTAGGTGTAGGTGGGGTTGTAGGTGTAAGTTAAGGATAAGGATAATTTAAGGTTAAGGTTGGGTGTAGGTCTAGGTTAAGTTTTAGGCTAAGGTTATATTCAGGTTAAGGTTAGGGTAAGGGTTCGGATTAAGCAAGTAGTAATTAGGGGTAAGATTCGAGTAAGTGTTCAGGAAGTCAATGAAGGTCAATGTAATGTCTTCTGAAGGCGTTGAGACACAACTGTGTGTGTGTGTGTGTGTGTGTGTGTGTGTGTGTGTCCCTGGGTGTTTGTGTTCCTGCGTGTTCACGTCTGTGCTCCTCTTTCTCCAGGTGAGACAGGAGCACGAGGCCTGACCGGAGACAAAGGCGACCTCGGTGACAAGGGGGAGAGGGGCCAACAGGGCGAGTGTGCCGTGGCCCCCAAATCAGCCTTCAGTGCCAAACTATCTGAGGGCCACACTCTTCCCCTCACTGTGGGCGACGCTCTGTGCTTTGACAAGATCCTGCTGAATGAACAGGGCGACTACAGCACCGAGACCGGACGCTTCACCTGCAAAGTCCCTGGAGTGTATTACTTCAGCGTCCACGCCACAGTGTACCGAGCCAGCCTGCAGTTCGACCTGATGAAGAACGGACACACGGTGGCATCTTATTTTCAGTATTATGGAAACTGGCCCAAACCGGGGTCACTGTCTGGCGGCTCCCTGCTCCACCTTGTCCCTGGCGACCAGGTGTGGGTCCAGATGGCTCTGTCCGAGTACAACGGGTTCTACTCCAGCACCAAGACGGACAGCACCTTCACCGGCTTCCTGGTGTACTCCGAATGGAAGAACTCTGCTGTGTTTGCATGACATGTGCTTAAGAACAAAACAAAGTCACTTTCCTCTGTGGGAAATGAATCACAACCTTTTTTATAAGATTCCTAATTGAGATGTTCTGGATAATGACAAGTGATTTGGCTGAGATGTGCCACAGCTGTATTTGTGTATGAAGTCAAAACAGACAATGTTACTTGGATGGCACATACCGTACTGGTGAAGTGTGAGGAGCACACACTGAGCTCTGATGTTTGTTCAGTGTCTGTTCTTCAGTTGCAGCTTAAAAAACGGCTGAGACTCTTGATTCTTCTACCAGATGTTGGGACTCATCCAACCAACTCCAGGCCACAGATTCAAACAGTCTTCATGCTAATAGTGCACGTTGTTCCTGCTCAGCGAACATGAAACATGAATAAATCATTTTAGTTTTTAAAACACACTCGAGTGATGTTTTTGGCCACAGCTACACTTCAATACAGAAGAGAGATAAATGTGAGAAGATCACTTTTTTCAGCAGTTTCAATATAGTTCAAACAGGACTGTGGAGCCACTTGCTCATAACACACCTGTCTGTGCACATCTGTAATATTAAACCAAAGTTTTATTAGACATATGTTTATTCATTTTCATTTGGTGGAAGTAACAAAACAGACAAAAAATACACTCTTCAGTCCCATTTAGGTAAAAGCACACAAGAAATCACAGGCAACATGGGTCCCCCCATCCATCCACCCCTCCATCCCTCATCTCTCCATCCCTCCCTCCCTCCATCCATCCCTAAATATATTCATCCATTCATCCATCTATCCATCTATCCATCCATTCATTCACCATTATCAATCCATCCATCCTTCCATCATCCATCATCCATTATTTATCCACCCATCCATCCATCCCTTCACCCATCCATCCATCCCTTCATCCATCTATCCATCTTCCATTTTCCATCCACCCACTCATCTAACCATTCATACTCACATACACACCTACAGTCAATTCAGAGACTTCAATTAACTCAATCTTCGATCTGCATGTGTTTGTACTGTGGGACTCAAAGTGAACCCACAGACACAGGAGAAGATGAAATGTTATTCAAAGAGTGAGACTGAAATAAAAGAAGAGAGATTTCGGGAAGGAAACTGGAACTAATGAAGGAAAGAAACCCTCACAGCAACAATGGGGTTGCCTAGTTGGATGGTTAGTGGTCTACATGCTGTCTACATACTCAGCTCTGGCGTAAACACAGGGGGGGAAAACATTTGTTACTTGCAGTATCACTGGCACAATTTGAAATGTGTGTGTCCATTACTCAGACTCAGACTATCTCTAGAGTCTGTAACTCATGTTAATCTGATTCCTAAACAGTTTTCAGGTCATTTGATAAAGTTACCACATTTCCAGGCCTCAGGGAAGTTGGGATGTCTGTTGGAGGTCTGAGAAAATGTCCTCCTCAAACTATACTGCCATCTACTGACTATACTGGATCGAGCATCTTTCATACGAAAGATAGATAGAAATCAGTAATTTTAATTCAAACTCAGTGGTGGCTGTTATCAGAAGGCGTCAGATCAGAGCTTCTAACCTCTTAAGAAGGGAACACCAGCTAAGTCAGGAGCCATGGATGGGATAGTCCTAACCTGACTTGGGGGACCAGCCGGACCCCCTTGCAGAGCATCCTCCTCTTCCTGGTCCGCACTTGAACAGGTGAGTCACATTTTCCCTCATTATGTTCATCCACTGGAGGTAAATACATTAAAGCTCTTAACTAACCGTCGTCTTTCCCTGTGCACAGAGCCTGCACCAGCTGGAGCTGACCCCTCCCCATATTGATCCTTCTTTTTGAGGCGTCGTAAGCCCAAAGTGTCTACAACCAAGAGTTTAAGGGTTAACAATGCATTGTAAAATACTGAATTAGCCACAGCTGCTAAATGAATATTGTGGGGGCAAAGGGCAAGGTACTTGAGGAACTGCATTTATACTTTCCTCCTCTGCCTGATTGATGTGCTTTTATTTTGCATTTTATTTATAAAACACTGGTTCCTCTGGGTTTCACTCTCACAGGCAGAGCACTACCAGAGTTAACTTCTTTAATGAGAACGCCTGGAGAAGATCCATTTTCCACTGAGTACACACTGTTTACCTCCGTCTGATGATTCCACCAACTGCTGTGACGGACTCAAATGTTTCAACACTGAGCAGCTAATAGAACTCATCTCCCTCTGCCCGTCTCTCAAATCTAAAAGAACATATTTTTCCCAGTTTATTGAGCAAAGTCTCTGCCATTGTTCCTGACATTTTCTTGAGGCCTGATTGTTTATTTAAGAGAATAAACACTGACAAGACCACAACCCTGGGCCGGTCAAACACTGTATCTCAGACATGAGGAAATATTATTTTCCCTTCACTCCCAAAGTCTCTGACATATAATTAGACTCTAAATATAACCCCATCACTTTTTCTCTCTAGGGCAGAAGGAGAGGAGCAGCGAGTTAATCAATCCTCCTCTGGCTTTATTCAGTTATTTCCATTAGTTCACAGCCTGTAAATTGAAGCCGATGGCCGAGCAGACGGTGACGTCGCTCTGTGAACGAGCTGGGTGGGGGTTTGTTTGGGTGGAGGAGAGTGAGGCAAGACTTTGACATCTGGATTAAATAATGCAGATGGACGTGCATGCACAAAGAGGAGACAGGGCAGTATCAATGATTTAAGAAAATGATGAGATCATAAACCCTGGCACTTTAACATGTGTACTATTTGCCTCCAGAAGCCATTAAACCTTTTTTATGTCCCTGCATGAAGGTCTAATATTATTTTTAAGATCCGTTTTGAATTTCTATCTAAATGAACCTTTCTCTTGGAAATATTTAGACTACCCTTATCACTATGAGGGAAACAAATATAGATTTTACCTTTTTTTTTAGTTTGGATCAAACAAGCAAGACATAATATGTTAGTGAGGGTTAAAGGTGCTGATGGATATGGTTTATAAATTAGCTGAACAAATTTTAATTAGAATATTATAAAGGAAAACAAATAGCTGAATCAACCTTCAGATAATACATTTCTCAGATCAGCAAGAAACCAAATTCAGGTCCTCAATGAGATAAATCTGCTCTTATCAACCATATTTTCCTCTGTGACCTGACATCACTTCCTTCAACTATGGTGCAGCTAAAGTTGTTGCCACTGCGTTATCCAGCAGGGGGCAGTGTTGTAACAGCATTCAGCAGCTAAGACCCTGCAGGAGCATCTCCAGTCTGAGTTTGAGATGATCTGGACAGGACTGGTGTCGTCATAGCTGTGGCTTTTTTCGGCTTCTATCCACTGACCTGAGGTGCCTCTATGATGAGTGTAACAGCAGCTCTGGATGCTTCAAATAGCTCAGACAGGAATGTTTATGGTACACTAGGATTCCAGACAATATTTACTGATCACATCATTCCTTTAACAGAATAAACAGGCTAGAAAAACAGATGAAGGGATTTATTTTGAAACCAGAACTTGCTCTCAGGAGATTAATTCTCAATCGAAGGTAGTGGCATATTTCAATGATAAATAGATAAATCAAGGCCTTGGTGGTCACATGTTGACACGTGGAGAAATGTGCATAAATTCAAAAAGTAAAGAAATACCTTAGATATACAGCAGAGAGATCATGACGTTTTTAATAATCTGCAGAATGATATCAATATCTTGGCTACTAATTCATTTGGAGTAAATGACTTTGAATGACCTGTTGCAGACTGTTTTAAAAGAATCCTTGCAGATTTGTTTTCCTTTACAGTTCTTCCCCAGTTTTTTAAAGGATGTTCTCAAGAGTGAGCAACATACTAATGTCTAGTGAAATGGAGAGATTCCGTGTGTTAGTGTTGGACGAGAAGTTAAGATCAACAACTGAAGTCAAAGTCGATGTCTAATGAGACATTGTATGAAACAAATATTAAACAGTGGACCTCAGTCACGCTGTTGTGGAACAATCAGGGAGAAATTCCACCGAGGTTTACTTTGAACCTGACTTTACCTTGTAAGGTAAGATCCACAAGAAGAATTCTTCACAGCAAAAATGCAGAGTTCGTTTTTGGAGGATGAAATCAGATATTTAGAGAGGATGGTCAGGATGCAAGTCTTTTTTTATACTGCACAGAGTAACTAAACAAAGTCAAACTTCTTCTTGTTTCAGCTATACAAAGAAGTAGCTTTTTTTTGTGATGTACTTGGTGATTCCATGCTCCTATTCATTTCTAACAAAGTATTGTTTTGTCTTAATGCTGACTCCAGGTTTATTCAAATACAACATCAAATATAAAGCCCCTCTTTACAATGATTTAAATCATCATGTGATTTCTAAAGGCCGCACCATTGAAGATAAAAGTCAGAGAGGTCAAACACTATTCAGATAGATACTTTATTGGTCCCGCGGGAAATTTAGGCTTCCAGTAGCATAAACCACGGTCAAACAGGAGAGCACAACAGTCATAACAAGTGAAGAGTCCGTACATGTAATCTGCAGTGGGATGAAGGTCTCACCACCAGAACTACTAAAAAGCTGTGGCTGTAAAGAAGTATCTGCTAATGGGGATATTGACAATACAGATATAAGATGAGTAAGTTTACGTGATTGAACGTTTGAGGTGAGAGAAGAAGAGTACGGTAATGATTAATGCATTTAATCACTCTCTGGCCTGGGGGTTGAAATACCTCCCCAGACTCTGTTGAGCAAGACGGTCAGTAATGCAGTGTGTGACCCAATGTCCTCGCTGTGTGGTTCCTGCAGCACACTCCAATCTAAATCTTGTAATTGTAACTCATTTAGATCGCTCCAGAGATATTTATCTTCACATTCACCTTACAGGCTTTTTGTCTGTTTATCAGGGTGAGGAAAAACCACATTAAATCACATTAGATTCAATGTTATGAAACGCTGAACATTCATAAGTAGCAGAGTATCTATCTGCGCATTTTTTAAATTGCCTCTCGGCCCTGGTTCTAATCTCTTTGTGTGGAAACAGTGGCACATTTCATGTGTCATTCAGGCTGAAGGTTAAAGTTCAAGTACTACGGGGGGACCGAACCCGACTCCTGTGACCTGATGGCTATCACCCAGTTTCCTGCAGCAGCTTTAATCTCCGTGACGCCCATTAATCACACACTGCCTTTATTCAAAGCCATCAGAATTATCAGTGGTAGAAATCTGCTAATTAGAACAAACCTCTTCATCACAGTAGAGTCCGGGCTGAACGTCTGTGTCTTCATCTCACCGTCAAACAGCTGACTTCACATTTAGTTCACTAACGCTCTTTTCTCTCTCTGACTCTTTTGTTTTTCCTCTTTTCCTTTAGTGGATCTCTGATTTTATCTACAATCTATGTCTCTTCTGTTTGTCTTTGCGTCATGACGGAGGACTCTGTCACTTCAGACTTGTCAATACATCAGAAATACAAACATCAACTAAAACCCTCCTGTAGTTTGTCTAGGGTGAGACTTGTGATTTATGAGCCCCCTTACAGGGAGGTCAGGGGTCATGCTGCTCCGTTGGAGATTCACAATCTTCACGTCTGAATTTCCTCCTCAGCAAAAACACCCAGGAAAGCTTGGACTTTGTTTTCTGTCCATCCATCATGGGGTTTCTTCTGTGGCTCCATGATGTCGGCAAGAGAGAGTGGTTTATAAAAAATGTATACGCACTGACAGGTTATTATAAATGGTGACTTTAATATGATCACATATAGCGCTGCAAGCCCCTCCTCTAAAGTACTAACCCCCCGACAAGGGAGTTTTCGGGGGGCGAAAAGATTTACCAGTAACTTTACATAGATCCTAGAAACACAGAGGTCCTGCAAAGCTTCCAAGTTCCAGGAGAAGAATCCTGCTGTCACCTCTGACCTCCGTTAGCATCACTGTTCTGTGGCTCGAACCCCTTCTGAAGTTTTCCCAGTCATAAAGAAGCCGGGTTTAAAACAAACAATACAGAATCAGCAGCCAGAGTGAGTAATAGAGAGAGTCATCATAAACAGAAAAAGATAGATCCTGAGAGAGGCAGACAAAAGTGCACTTGGGTTTGACATTTTCCCACACTGCTCTCGACGGGGACCCCCGAAGTCAGAGGGAAGAGGTCGAACCCCCAGAGTATCAGGCTCTCCTCAGTTTACTCCTCCTTAACCGTCCCCCCTACCCCCCCCTCTGTTAACACAACCGCCATTTACAACTTGCACGTAAACACAGCAGAGGCAGAACTCATGGGTCAGGTCGACAACAAACAACCTCTGGATTGGTTTTCTGATCCCTCTAACAACTTGTTTGTCTTGTGGACATCACAGAGAAACCTCAGAGTTATAAAGATGAGCAGTAAAATGCTTGTGTCATGTTCACAGACACGTAACATCTCAGTCTATCCTTTTTATCTCTGCAGATGTTGAATGTGGATCTGGGGATATTTTTAGAGAAAGCTTTGGGAACAGGACCGGAGCCTCTGCATCACAGGCCTCTGGTGAATAGTCGTATGTTTGTGGAAGTGGTCCCTCGTGCATCAGGGCCTCCTCTCCTCCTCTAACACTGCAGCTCCGCTAGATCCCCCTTTACTTCTGCAGATACAAGACATGGGAGTTGAACTCGCTCTGAAATCAGCTGAGTAATCGCTGCTTTAAGATAAACATTATTCCGCCCACAACTCTTTAGTACTTATCTGCATATGAAGGTCCAGGGGTGGTACTGCAGTCTGTGTGGACGCACTGAAAACATTGTAAAATCCGTATAACAAAATTTGGTGAAATATACCAAAGGCAATGTACATATACAGATACAGAGTATTATTCTGCTTGTGTGTTTTTGTGAAGCCTAATGTCAACATGGAATTGGTTCAACCCCCCCCCTCCCCCCCATAACCCTCTAACGATAAGGATCATAGACACTGATTCACTTTTAACATGTGTGTTGTGTTTAGATGTTAAAAGAGGTCACAAGAACCAGTCTTGACTGTTGTTTTATTATGAACATATGACTTCTCACTTTGTGGCAGCCACAGCATTAAAAAAAAACACACACAAATTACATTCTTCAAATCGCATCGTCCCACACTGTGTCATCATTCCTGCAGGAAGCAGCAGATGATGGTCATGTGAGAGGTTTCACTCCACTGCAATCTTTAGTTAGGGAATGCTGCACATTAGCATTATAGGAATACCTGAGAGAGATCTGACGACAGTCTGGTCCCCATGAATCTTTTGCAATCTCATCAAACACTCAGTCGCTCTCATTAATGATATCTGGGTCAGGTACCAAAGAAACATAGTAATGTCAGTAAAATGTATGACATGGCTCCTGTCACAGAAACAATGCAGAAATCACATTTCTTCAAATCGTACAAATAATTACAAAATAAAAAAAAACTATTCAGAAAGCAAATGAGGGCCTGTTCCAAACAGCCCTTGTCCCACAGATCTGACTCCACACCACCCAGACATCATTGATAACACATTAAGTGGCACCATCACCCTTTAAACACCGATCAATGACAACACGTCAGCTTCAACAGCTGCATGAGAAAACAAATGAAATTGTGAATGCTTATTAGTTTATGGTCCTTTTATACAAGAGGAGAGAGAAAAGCTTTTATGGATCATGTGTGGGTGGTGACTGTAACCGGCCTCAGATGCAGGACTGGAATAAGTTCTATCAATAGAACCTAAATCGTATAAAGCTGTTTTTTACTGTCACTGACTGAACAATTATAAATGACTTTCCCCAAATCCAGAACACCTTTTTTAACTTTTACAGTACATGGCTCCATGCAGCGCAAACATTTACAGAAGTATAGTGAAATGGAGTCGATTTGAATATACTGTTAAAAATACAGCCTGTGTGTCATCACTCGTATACTCATGCATGTGTTTGTATTCACAGCTTGGTCTATTAAAAGCACGTTTTTTAAGACAGGAGCAGCATCAGCACTTATGGGTTACCGTGACTACGAGACCTGAGACTCAGCTCGGCAACACAAGATCATTTTTGAGCAGGTTAATCACAGTGGCAAAACACAGACTGTAGCTGTGACGCAGATCCAGATTACAGGAAGCATTCACACTTCATAAAGCAACAAAATGAAATACATTTGAAACAATAAGTAGAAGTACAAAACCAAGTTTATTATCCCACAGTTGCACAAGTATTAGGAAAGAAAATAGTGGTGAAACAGTCCTTTTGCAGTCTCTTTCAGAGCCACAACGTTTTATCAGTTAATCACTTAACATAAATAAAATTAGGCTGCAGATATGTTGCTAGTAGATTAACTTCATCAGATTTTTCCCCAAAATATTTGCTGCTTTCTGCTTCACAAAAAAATTACAACTCAATGTTTTTTTATTACGTGGTGGAAAACTATTGTCGACTGTTGTTTGCATAAATTTAAAGCCCACAAACAGGTTTTTCAGGAAATTGCTTTGGGCTCTGGAAAGTTGTGTTTCTGACAATGTTTTGATGTTTCATACATTTCAGTGATTAATCTGGAAAAGAATCAGCAGATTCATCGACAATGGAAATAATTACAACCCTCGTCTCTATTTTGTTGTGGCATTTTAGCATCCAAAGCATCCGAGGCGTAAGTATTATATAATTTCCTGTTCGCATCTTTACTTTAGTATTTCTCCTCTGAAATTACCACACAGAACTTAAAAAAAGTATTATCTTTACTCAATTCCCCCAAAACCACAGAGCCAAGTGTTTTTTAACATCAAAAACAATAAATGTAGGAGCTGTCTGCGAAGATTCATTGTCTTGCTTATGGGATTTATTGACAGAAAAAAAAATATTTTGAATATCACCAGATGTATATTTAAAGTAAACCCAGTAAAACAAAAGTCATACAACATCATTTCAGTGGTGTTAGAACTTGTAATTATAGATACTGATTGTCAGGAGCCTTCAGATCCCCTGGTCCCTCATAGATAGACGTCCATAGTGTTGAGGATCATGCGGCGACACAGAGGACAGTTCTGTTGGTAGATGGGTTGCCTCAGCAGGATGTCTGTACACTCTCTACACAGACACAGGTGTCTGCACGGCAGCAGCAGCACCGTCTTGGTGCAGTCCTGACAGATCACACACTTCTTCCTGTCCTCCTGCTCCTTCAGCAGAGTCAGCAGATTGTCCTCAGGCAGAGGTTTGCTACCTCTGCCTGGAGATGACACCTTCTTCAGTGGTCTGTCTGTGCTGGAGGAGGGGAACACCAAATCCAGCATCTCTTGGTGGGCCCCGTCCCCTGCTCTTCCGTCTGGGGGGCCCCGCCGCTCCTCTCCGGGGTTGCCGTCCCCCCGCACTCTGTTGTCGTGGTCCCTGTGGAGGTGTGTCCTCAGCACCAGGCCTATTTGGCTGCTGTGTCGAGACAGCTGCTGCCAGAGTCGTGTCTCCAGCAGGTAGAGGTGATGGAGAATCCTTCGCAGGCGCCGCATGTTACCACGCAGCAGATGTGGGAGGCCCCGAGCGGCTGATGCAAGGCGGCGGAGAGCAAAATGCAGTCGGCGGAGACCACGGAATGAGTTCATGTAATCCAGAGTCTGTGCCGCAGCCTGTTGGGTCAGCTGCGGGTTCAGGTAGACCGTGGTCGTCAGAGCGATGGTGACGGTGAGCAGGAGGCCGTACATGTTCAGTATGAAGATGCTGACGAACATGTGCACCAGAGAAACCAGGAAGTCCAACAGCAGCTTGCAGGGCGACCACAGGAAGGCCGAGGTCCCAGCCAGGCTGCTGTACAGAAAGGTGAAGGAGGTCAGGGTCAGCTCCAGCACCTTCAGCAGGGGGCTGGAGACCGTGTGCCACACCCCTGCCACCGCCAGGTACACGTTCTGAGTGGCGATCAGCGCGTAGTTCACCACGGTGTTGGTGAAGTAGACCACCAGGCTCACCGCGATGCCGCAGCCCTCCAGCATGGACAGCACACCCCGGCACAGGTGCTCCTTCCCGCGGAGGAGGACGTGCATGGACAGGTAGCCCACCATCTTCAGGCTCTCCAGCAGCCCCTCCAGGGCCAGCACCAGGCTCCCCAGCATGGTGACAGTGCCCTGGGCCACGGTGGTGGTGGCCTCCGCCGCGGACACCAGGCAAAAGACGAGAAAGTTGGCCAGCTCCAGCACTGAGGTGAGGAGGAGGGTGGGCAGGCTGGTGATGAAGGTGGCCACCGCCAGCAGGGTCCGCACCACGGTGTGGACGACGACGAAGTTCAGGTCCAGGAGGAGACACACGGCGTCCAGACATTTTCCAACCGTGGAGAGGACAAAGTTCACCAGACCCATGCTGCCCTCCCTGCTGCTCCCCGGATCCCTCAGCTTGTCTCCGCAGTAAAGTCTGTTTACGAACCCAGACACTCGGGTGTTACATCTTGTTCAGGCCGGCAGCTCGACCGGTGCGTTAACCGAAACCATCAGCCATTCCCCGCTTCGTTTCACCACAAGATGCCTTCTTTTTCATGTTCTATCCATTTGCTCGGCTCGATCTCACACAACATACACACGCGTTGCTGGAGGCGGATGTTTTGTTTCAAACGAGAGACGAGCACTTCCGTTTCATTTCCTCTGTGTAGTTTTCTCCTCTCCGATCATTAAATGATCCGGAAGCGTTTCCTCAGCTCAGGAATCCGGTTTTAAAAAGTGTTAAACCGTTAAAATCGAACGGCGTCAACAAGAGAGACGAAGAAAAACACACATAAGCTTCGATGTTTTTACCTCAGCCGCCATGTTTGTTTTGGTCGCGTCAGCTGACCTAAGCATCTCTTTCCGGTTTCCGGTGAGTCTTCAAAATAAAATGATTTATATTTTTACAAGGATGGGGTTTATATATTGAAATATGCTATTTTCGGGTAATGGGACCATTTTGTTCTTTTTAGAAAAACGTATTTATTAAAAACATACACTCAGTTTTCAGTTAATAATAATAATATAATAATAATAATAAGATGGTCGTGGTTTATCTAAATCGAATTGAGTATTCGAACAGGGCTTACCTCCTTTTGGCAGTTGTTGGTGCTATCCCTATCACTATATACAGACTAATATATCTGTTCAGGTCAAAAACACTTTTTTCTCTCTTCAGATCGTATAAATCTTTCACCTTTGCATCTACGACATCGAAGGAATCTAACACCACTCACACTATGTAGATGTCATCAGACCGAGGCTCTTGGACCAAATATGTCAGAGATACAGGACCTCATGTTTTGATGGCGTGTAATCAAACTTGGATGCCACGCCACGGTCATACTCTGTGATGAAATCACAGAGTATGACCATTTCGGTCTCCATCTTGTTGAGATGACATTCAAAGAAGTTGAAGATGATCTGATGAAAGACCCTACGACTAGTTCGTCAAAGTAAAAATGTGGAAAAATGGACAATATGGCCACTAAAGTCTTGTTGTTTTTTTCCCAATTTTAGCTCAACCTTTTTTGTTTGTCTGGTCATGATACACCTGGGCAACGATTTTAGTGAAGATCGGTGTAAGCTAACTTGGGGGCTTTTCCTTGGAGGCGCTATTGAGCCATTTTTCCATGCCCATTTCAAATTACTCCAGAATACAATTAACATTTTGGGGTTTTAAATTCCCTGCAAACTTTGTCAACAATTTGAGCATGTCTAGGCCCTGAAAAAGCCCTAAAAGGGAAATACAAATCCTTTGAATTACAATAGGGCCTCCCATCAGAGATGCTCGGGCCCCAATAAATACCCAAACATTTAAAAGCTATCATAAACTGCACATGTGAAATGAGAAAGTGGGGATCTACAGTTTGTCATTGGTAAAACAATTACCCTCTTCCTAATGAGGTGTGTGTGTGTGTGTGTGTGTGTGTGTGTGCGTCTGTGTGTGTGTCTGTGCGTGCGTGTGTAAAAACGACAGCTCTAGTCACTTTCGGGGTTTTCCTGTCTCCCCAGCCCTTGGCCATTAACACAATCTCACATTTCGATCTATTCTGACTCACAACCTCAGCTGCTTCAGTGACAATGAAACATAAAAGCTTTACAATGGTGAACAATATCAAAACTATTTCCTTCCTCGCCATGTGCTTCATCCCCCCGATCCGATGCATTCAACATTTAGCCTTTTTTTCTAGTGAAAGGAAACTGGACACAGCCAGATTGGCTGTTTCCCCCCCATTCAAATCTTTATGTGTGCTGACTGCACATATTTACACTACAGACATGAGAGTGATATTGATCTTGGTCTAGTGGCAGAAACTTGGACTATGGGCAGAGAAGGTCTCTGTTTCGTCTCTGGTTCGATTCCACGGAAAGACAACAAAAAGACGAACCTGGATTGATCTGCCCAAAAAAAAATCCAAGAGTCTCTCTAGACCCTGTCTAGTGCCCCTGAGCAAGGCACCTTACTCCTCCAACATCTGCTCCCCGAGCGCTGTACATAGTCGCTCACTGCTCTGTGTGTCCTGCACACAGATGGGTCAAAAGCAGAGATTACATTTCCCTACCTGCATGAGTGTGCGTTTGCATGTCTGTGCATGTGTGTGGGATAAATAAAATGCATCTGCATCTACTTAATTTACTATCAATAAGGAAATTCACTGCACAAACTCTGAATGACTATTCTCCGAAAGTCGCTTCCTCACTGTCATGGCAGGGTTGTATATTTTAAGTTAATTTCATATCTTAAACAACATAATGGACACAAACTTGAATTTGGGGTTTCAGCATCTTCAACACTCGGCTGGAAAAATGCAGTATTCAGAGAATGTTTGTCAACTGTCCTTTGCCCTGTCACACCCAAACTGAGCGGGGAAAAAAGAGTCATTGCAGGAAAAGAGGCAATGATGGTTTTACGTGCCTCAGAGAGAGATGAATGGGATGACTAAGTGTGTGGAGGTCCCTCAGCATGACATTCCTGTCCTTTGAGTCGTCTTCTCAGGACCTTGTCTACATCTGCAGGATGTCCATGAGTTTGCAGGATGTAGAAGCAGCTTCCTGCTGCATGAGTCATTATTCTGGCTCTGTGCCAAAAAATAACCTCAGTGGGATCCTTTGTTTTGTCACTTATGGGACTTCTGTTGACGATTATTTGATATCTAATCCATCTGATGATTTTCAATCACTAGATCAATTATTTAATCATTCTGCAGCAAATAATCACCAACATTAACAATAATTGTAAAATGTGTATTTGAATTGATTATCAATTTAGTATCATTTGTGTTGTGATCTTTTCCGGGCATGGAAACTTTCACCAAAGCAAGATTCGTCACTGTGGACAGGTTTTATTTGGAAAGTGAAGCTTCTCAATATGCTCTCCAAAACTCTCAATTCTACTTTGATGGGCACAATCCCGATTCAATCTTCTTTACATTTAAATGTCCAATTTTCTAAGATTCAGTTGATGTAGATCTTTTGGCAGAATTTTTATATATAATAATCCTAGTGATGTTTTGTGTGTTTCATCTGCATTGTATGAATTGTTGTTTTCTTTACCCTGGCATGGGCCCTACATATTTAAATACTTTATATTAACATAAGGAGCTGCCCTTTTTGTTTTTCTTAACCCAGACTGGACAAACTAAAACCCCTTTGAGTTTTTATGACAACTGAAGGCAACCTCATGTTCCCTATCATGTTTGGAAGGGAAGGGAGTGGTGAGGGGTATTCAGTTGCTCCATGAAACTTCACCACTAGATGTCACTTAATTCTACGCACTGAATGTTTAAGGAAGAGACTTTCTTTATTATCTCATATTAGAAGACCCAGACAGTAATTTATGGAAAAGTCTTGAAACAAGAAACAAGTTGAGGTTGTCTCGCGTGTTCTCATTTCCCTGCGGTTGTAATCGCCCCAAGCAGAGATCGAAAGTCTCATTAATCTAAGGTCATTGGACTTTATTAGTAAAAATTTTTTTTCAATCTTACTTTTCTTTTCTTTTTAACATCAAAATCTTCCCAGGCTGAAACACTGAAGAAACATGTCAGTGGGTGGATTTATTATGATTAATGCCCCTATTACATATAATCACCATGGAGAAGCAATGTTCAAGCCTTGGCTCGCACAGTAATCACAGTGTCTCTTTTGTCACAATCCCTGTTGTCGTGATGGAGTTGAGCAGAAATTCAAATTGCTCTCCCACTCTTCCTCAGAGCCCCCTCACCATACCAGTCCAGTGTATGCTCAGTAGCCCCCCCATCCTCCGGAGCAGCTCGGACAATAGCCGCCTGTCATGCCGGACAGACGACAACTTGCTCTCCAGTCTGGCTTCAGTGGCTTGGAAAGAATGACTTATTTTCCTTCCTTCAGGCTTTCCTTAGCCCTTGAGCGAGACCCTGGGAGCACTGGTGTGATAAACAGAAGTTGTATTTAATCATCAATCACTGAGGAGTGGCACACACAAAGGTACACAGTAACCACAGTGTGTCAGTAATTGTTAAAGGGGCCAAAGTTTCATCCACCATCCTGACGAGAGTAAGATTAAAGATTATTACTACAGCCAAGTTAGCTTAGCTTCGTATTAATACTGTATGAAATCAGTAACAAAATCCACCTTCCAGCACCTTTAAAACTCTGTACTAAACACATTATGGTCATTTTCCGACATGAACTCCAGAAAATGTCTGCAAAATTTGGTCTGGAGTCAGACATGTACACGACAAAAGGAACATTCAGGTGAAGGGGGGTGCCTGCGGAGCATAAAGGTCGTAGGACATGACGTATTAGTCCTGATTGAGCCTTTTGGCGTAACTTGTATGAGACTTTTAGCGTTGGCCCTCATCATCTTAAATCTCAGAGTTGACATCTTTGATGGCGTTTTCCTCTTGACATTTTCACTTTGTGACGTGTAAGAAATAACAAATAAACTAAACCATGTCTATGAATTTTACAGACGTTCTAAATAGGAATTCACATAAAACAGGAATTAATTAAACAGATTTGAGTTCAAATCAGATGAAAAGATTACCCAGCAAATCTGTCAGACTCATAATAGACAAAGCTAATCATATAGAATAAATAAAATTGTTTATGAATTACACAGTATGTGTGCGACTTCTCATTTATGATAACCATTAACAGAAAAATTGTTAAACCGTATTCATTTAAATAGGTTATTGATTTAAAGATAGAAGTTTTTCTCCAGTCATCAGGTTAGAAACACGGTCGTGTAACATCCTTCAGGGCTTTGCAGTCCCTGGGAACTATGTGGGGGAGGGTACGAAGCTTTTCCTGCTTCTATTTTCCTCATTCGGTCTCATTCCCAAACCCATTGCCCCCTGATATTCCCCAACGCCCTGTCCAGGATGTATCATATTAAATTAAGGGTGAAAGGGGAACATTCTTGCAATTTGTCCACCAGGAATTTAAGGGTGCTGTCAAAAAAAAATTGTCTCACCAAATTTCCATGTTTATTTATTTACTGTACCCAATTTCCAAATGTGCCACACCCATGTCACAGGGCCCCTATGACTCAGTCACAGACCCTGAGCTGTAGAACAATGTAGCTGTTTTGAGAACAGCCCGTTCTTTCCTATCGATGCAAACCATAAGGAAAGGAAATGAAAGCATCAACACAGCAGTTCACACCTTTCTTTACATCTACACAGGCTACAGTACATTCCAGTAGGCCTTTTCTGACCTATAGGACGCTTGATGCTTTTCAGATAAATACTGTAGAAGCCTGTGATGCATATTTAAGAAGAATTTAACTGAACATCATGAAACACTGTGTTTGTAAAGGACATTGTTACCTTCACTGCAGAAACGTAACAGTGATCTGCAGGAGGAGAGGATGTTGTGTAGAGACTCACAATCAACCCAACATCAACATGTGTTATCAGCGCTGGCCTCATATTTCCATCAAAACACAGCCATAGTGTTCGTATCTCCACCAACAGATCCCCTCTGATGGTGTTAGGAGGGAGAGAAAAACAGAGCACCAGTGAGAGTGTATCTGGGGAACACCACAGGCACACGCTCCTGCTTCCTCTCTGTTTCATTTCTGCTGTCCACCTGCTTTGAACATGTAGACACAGCAGTACCCTGAACATAAGAAACTGCACAGAGACAATGGGTGTGTCGGTCATTAATTAATCTATAATGAACTCCTATCTGCTTTCTTGCTGGGAGATTAATGAGAACATGGATACAACTCTCAGTTCAATTACCTGGCCAGACACCCACGCCTTCTCCTTCACATCGTTCTTTACAGACTTCTTTACATTTGAAAAAGTTGGATTCAAGTTTCTTTATTTTCTTTATTCAGTGGGAAAATAGTGACCATGTTACAAAATGCCCTATCTGCTTCTGTCTTCCCTTATCAGTACTTTATCCTTCTACCAAGTTTTGTTGAAACACATTCAGTCTTTTGGTGTGCAATCTTGCCGATGAAAACATAACCGCCTGGCAGAATTGTGATGATGTGGAAAAGTCCCAAACCAAACCAACATGACAGCTTCATACCTCTGGGACACATGAGGTATTTGATGGAGCACTGATGCTGCTACGAGCGAACCCCTTCTCCACTGTGGACTCCATCACATCAGAGAGTCCAGTATCATCGCCTGAATCCTTCCTATCCTGCGCTAGGAGGCAACCCACTTGGCCGACACAGAGGGTAGACATCCAGGGTCTCAGAGTTTACACGACACCTTCTGCTATTCTTTGATCTGTGGCCAACTAGACTGTGAGTGTTCACACGGGATCAAATAATGCTACGATTGATTGACTGTTCTAACGGCGCAGACAGTTAGAGGTTTTATCACTGTCCGTTCAGAAAATGAGGAAGTCTTGTATTGTCTCTACCAAACAGTGCATTGCTCCCTGAGGTGTTCTATTCAGATGTTCCTGGCAGTGCCAAACTCCAAGGTTCAGTTGAAGAGTAACGACCCTTCAACAACAACCCCTGCCATCATGTGTGTGTGTGTGTGTGTGTGTGCTGCCATGGTTTGGTAAACTTGAATGATTTTGAATTATAGTATAATATAAAGGCAGATAACATTTTTTTAAAACAGCATCATCACTTTTAATCATTGCTGTCAACTGTGAAATTATACGCTGAGATATTTTCCCCATTCAAAATGTGCAAGTTACATGTTTAAGTTAAAAAAGAGTGGCTCAAGAGCCTTGAAAGATAAGTGGTATAAACGGATAGCATCATGAAACTCTCAAATAAAACCCTCATCACCTTGTTTGGAGACAAGGGCCGACCTTGGCGCAGTCTATCATCCACCGGAAACCTGTTTGACTTCGTGGGTAAAGAGTTGGTCCACTGTTTCACAGTTAGGACGGAAACCCCCCCGCTCCTCCTGAATCCGAAATGATTTGAACCAATAATCCGAACACATGCTTCCGCCCCCCCCTTTTAGAAAATTGGATCCACTCTGCCACGACTTTGTTACTTTCAAATACCAATATTGTCACAGCCTCATAAATTGGACCCACGATGTCATTAATTAACCCATGAGCTTGAAAGCGTTTTACTCATCTTAACTCTATCCAGTCTGTGTCGAAGTGGGCAGACTACATTTAAAAACAATGCTGACTTGAATCAAGACAGCTGGAACCACCTTTAGTTCTGTGAGATCATGTCTTCATCGTGTCCAGTACCGTATGGGGGCTTTCTTACAGTTTGGCAAACACTGAATACGGGAGTCAGCAGTGCAGTATTCCTGCAGCCAAAGTGGAGGAGGTCAGTGTCACATTGATGATATAATCTCCTCTGGCAGGCTCTGTGTTCTCACATGTTTCTTGGGAGTCAGCCTGATTCAATTCCGCTTTTTATGTCCATATTAAGCTTGGTCTCTCACAAACAGGGGGGGCGGTATCCCCATTTTTACGAGTGTGTAGATAAAGATGATCAGTGTAACACTTATTGATAGATTATACTGACCATAGACTGCTGCTGACATGCTTTAAGAGAATGAGAGAATACCTGAATGGGCAAGTGGTCTCAGATTTTGGACCTCACCGTATAAACTTGTGCTTATATATAAATAGAGACTAAGCTTTGTATTGGAATTCTGTATCAAATATTTTTACTTTGCTTTTTGTATACTGACATTTACTAATACTTCATTCTTTCTCCACCTCTGGTACGAATCCTCATTACAATTTCATTTCCATGTGCCATATAACCCATATTTATTTTTTCCACGTAATGCACACTGTGTACATTGTCTGTATCTTTTTATATTGAGTCTGTGTATTGTTGGTCGCGCTGCCTAGGGCGGGTCAACAGCGATGAGTTGTGTATTCAAATACATGGTCGATAACTGTGATCATGACGGTGCTGTCTCCCCCCCCGACACACCACTGCAGACATGAGTCCTGAACTCATGGAGTCTCAGTGCATCCACACAGCTGATGCATGCACCATATGTCCTGAGTCATACAAGCTGGAGCCCCCTTATTCAAACTGAGGAAACAAGGGTGCCACACCTTCACACCCCGGACCCATACCCACACTTCGTGTCAGCCAATCACACTGAAGCACACTTCATCAGTCGTGGCTTCCTGCTGAGGAAACGTACTTTTATTGTTCTCCTGCTGGGAAGATGTGATACGTTACAGCAGAGAGACTGGAATAAATTCTCACTGTATGTATGTGGCTGCAGACATCCGCCCTCCTGCTCTCTCTCTCTCTCTCTCTCTCTCTCTCTCTCTCTCTCTCTCTCTCTCTCTCTCTCTCTCTCTCTCTCTCTCTCTCTCTCTCTCTCTCTCTCTCTCTCTCATTCACTGGGTTCCTCCTCTGCACGCTGTAAAAAGTATCCTGCAACATAACCTAACTCACATCTCCTCAGGCTTTTTAATTGTGTTAACCCTAACGCTTGCCCTAACTGTGTTTTCAAAGAAGCTCCATAAACAAGCCATGAAAGTGCTGGAGCTGAGTCATGTGTTAATGGAATATATTGAATTTGAGAACGACTGCACAGTAATAAAGAGTTGTACACATGGTCACTTTTTACAGTGTAGACCTCCTGTCTCTTCATCCCCCCCCACACTCTCTCTCTCTCTCTCTCAGTCCCTGGCAGACTCCCTCTTCACACACTCCCTCCACACACACACCCGAGCACAGACAGCTGCAGCACCGACCATCAACCATGGCTGTATGGGACATTGCCTCTCCGCTCCTGGGACTCCTGCTCCTCTTTCACACCTGGGGAGGTGAGTACCCAGTGTCACTATAGGGCTCTGCAGTTTGTGGGATGTACTTGATGGGGAATCAGTGGTGTCTTTGCAAACTTTTATCCAAAGCAACATCACACTGCTGATGGACGCCCTCTGACAGAAAACTAATTCAAAGGTTTATGATGAAAATAGGCAATAGGAAGATTCATGCTTCTCACAGTCTTTGCCTTGTTTCATCCAGTTTTCAAGAGGCGTTCAAACAGCCGGTCTGTTGATGACAACTTTTGGCTGCACATAAATCCTCTCAGTGCTGATGGTCCAGGTGCCGCTGCTATAACTGCAGAGATGTGACACTGCACAGGCTCCTCTTGCTTACATTACTTTTCATAAAATCAACACAGGGTGGTAAACCAGGCTGTCACTGCCCAGTCACCTGGCTGTGTTTGCTTTGCTGTGTTCTCATGGTTTAATCTCACGCAGAGTTGAGTTAACAGGGAAGAAACTTTTTTAAACAAGACAAATATGTGTTGAAAGTTGTGGTTTAGTATCTCAAATTGGAAATATATTGTACATTATGCTTTATTAAAATAAATCCATGAAGTGAAAGTGCCAGTTCCACCCCTCTCTCTCTCTTAGTTTAAACATATTGTCACTTTGTGGCACTAGGATTGTTGGGGCATCCATACTGTAAAACCCTCTGAAAGAATCGACCATAACAAGATGCCGTCCTTTGCTAATTTCCATTGCTAAGTTGGTTAGTTTGGGAAGTTTGCTGGGAGGTATTTTTAGCCGCTGTCGTGCACAGAGGTGCAGTTGTACAGTGAAGGAAACTGTCCCTCTGAGTTGTGTCAGCGCCTTGCCTGGTAAATACCTCCAGCGTGTTTCTATCACACACAGTCAAACACACTGAGGTGCCCTGTGCAAGGTACTCCGGGGCCGCAAAGAGAAATGTCCACGGTTATCTTGTCATCTGGTTTATTATAAAACAGGCCATGTCTGTAAATCATCTCTGAGAGACTAATAAAGGAGTTTTTCTCAGGGGAGAGTGTGAGAGTGTGGATTTATACATTGTGTTATGTGGGTGAGAAGGGCGCCCTACCTCTGCTCTCCACATCACTGCTTCACTGGACTTCTCCTGGGTCGGTCTGATCTGACTCAGGTCAGTGTGTACCCTCCCAACCTTTCCTCTCTTTGAGCCTGACTTCCCTCCTCTCCCCCATGTCCTCACCTTTCTTTGTTCCTGTTTGTCGAGCCTCCTTTTCGTCACCTCTCTGCATTGTGTTGATCTCCTGTTTAGGTTCAGCCTGACCATTGTCTCTGATCTCATCCAACTCTCTGACCTTAATCAAGTTGGCTTCCTGGAGCACCGGTTTTCCGGGTTTCTTATCGCCTCAAGTTTTCCCCTTCTTTTTGATTTATTACATCATTTATCACATCTCATTCAGAAATTCTACATTATCTTCTCAATGGAGCTGTTTCCATTGGGTTGAATTTCAAAATGTGAAATAAATATATTGATATGTCCGTTAAAGGTGTGGATCTTTTGAACAGCTTTTGAACAGTCTTTCATAAGATATCCATTAAATTGACTCATATTTTAGTCTGATAAATTACCAAAAAGAATGGCCATCAGTTTATCCGGTGAAATTTTTAAATATATATTTGAAAGACTCTGAAACCAGTTTTATTTGCTTGAAAAACTGCTGCAAATTAAGTGATGGTAAACTTTTTTAATCTGTGTTAGGCAGAATTCTGTGGGAAACGCCTTTGTGGTTCTTAATCATCTGATGCAGTTTGATAACGCCCAGTCACGCCCTACCAAATCTGCAGAGACGCTCTATTTGAATAGATATGCACTTGGGCTGCAAATAAGTGCGATTGTGTCTGTGCCAAAACTCTGTCTCCAGCCTTGAATGACATCGGAGGAAAGACGGACATGCCGTCGAGCAGTAGTAGTGACCCTCGATAAAGATGTCATTCATTTCCTGTGACATCAGCCAATCAAGCCGAGCCAAAGAGCAGCCACATTAGACCTTGCTGACTTAAAGGTCATCACTTTCTGCTGCGGTTGAGACACTGAGACTTGCTTCCAACAACTGCTGCTCCTCAGAAGAAGTGAGCTGGTCACGGACAATAAATGTCCTTGTTGAGTCTCAGCCACAGAACAGAAAATTAGGCCCGACAATCTGGCCGAGGATCAACAGAGCGGGCTGATATGAAAGTCCCTAACTTCAGAACTCTCTTCCGGCACATATACACAGCATGGACAGTGACTGTTTTATTTCCAATAGGAGTCTATGAACAGCTGTTAGTTTGGGAAGCAGGTTAGAAAATTCTTTGATCTTCTTTGATGTTCAAACATGTTTTTTTCAATCACTGAAAGTAATTTTGCTCTCACTTTATGTGCAGTCAACTATATCAACTCTAGCAGATCACTTCAAAACATACTCATAAACATTTGGCATAAAAAAAAACTTTTTCTATAAAGTGTCTTTGTAAACAGATGAAGGAAGTGATGACGACGGCCTGAAACCAGGTCCTTGTCCAGAGAAACGTTTGTCATCGGCACATGGTGTCTTATCTTTTTCCTAAAATAAAGCCCTGAGCTGTTCAAGCACTCTGTGTTTGTGTTCCCATGCAACAGACTCCTGAGGACAGCACAGAGAAAAGGAGCAGTCCACCACTGTTTCTGATCTGCCCCTTGACAGTGCATCATCAATATGGAGGTCTAAAATTGTTTTGGTGAATTAACGGTTGTTAATGTCAGTGAAACATTATCCAGATCTCCAGTGATTCTGGAAAGGAAACAGAAGAGAATGTTAGTGCTGTGCCGTTTAACGTTATAATACAGAGGAACATATTAAGGTAAATGACAATGAATATAACAGTTTTGACAATCTATATCTTGAATAACCATGGTTGTTCTAAAAACATGGCACAAGCATGTAGAGTGCCTGTTATTTCAATACAGTAAATACTCCTTTTAAAATTCGTACAGACCAAAGCAAAGATACTGTCGGTGTAAACTGGTCAACACTGGCAGTTTGACCTATTTCTGTCAATAGTGAACTGAAAGATTAACAGTAACACACGTGATGTAAATAAGAGTTCAGTAAGGTTACTCTACAACTTTTGATGGAGAACATCATCAATCATCAATCATCAATGAGCCCTCCTTATTTGGTTGGGGGGAACCAGTGGCTGCTGTTTGGACACTTCTGGGGATGTCTCTTCTAGTGTATTCAGTATGTCTCCTAAACGTCAGTGGTTTAATACCTCAATAAAAGAGATGGATGTTTAACCTATAGCCTGTTGCTAAAAGATTAGAAGATTACTGTGAACTTCTTACTGTAATTCTTTAGCCGTGATGTTTTGTTATAGTAGATTTGAGCATTAATGTAGACCTCTAAATCAGTCGCAAAGCTGTGGAAATATGTCTTTGACATGGTTCACACAGTCCACAGAAAAAATATGATTTTTTATTATTTAATAAATGCACAAAACCTCTCTACACAAAAATATACATGAAAACGGTTTGGTGACAAAATAATAAAGAAGAATTGTGATGTTTGAACCATCCAACATTGATTAATAAGTGTAAAAGCACCGAAGCAGAACTAAAGTGAAGTCTGGTACATGCACCATGTTGTGATGGAGACAGAAACAGCAGTTTCAGACATATGATTAATAACATGTGAATGCCAGCAGCCTTTTCACCCTCTAACTCCACTGCTCTGGTATGTACAGTCTTACCAGACACTGGTAACAGTAGTCTGTTCATTATCTTATGTCACGACCAGGTTACTGAGTGAAATTACCACGGGGAAGGTATTTCCTGAGTAACTTGCTGATAAAATCGGAAGATAACATGTATGTGTAATGGATTTGTCAGTGTACACGGTGTGTTCTTTTTCTTCGACTCTAGTTTGACTGTTGGTAGACGATCAGGCAAAGGACAGCTGCAGTTTGTGCTTTAGAAAGTTATACATGCATCATACAACCATGGGAGCAGAACACATTACTGATTGGTCTGTGTTTTTGTGAACGTTTGACAATGAAAGCAGAAGAAAAGCCAAATTTGTCTAAAGTGTTTACATGGAAACACCATTTTGCTGCAGTGTCTCCCTGCCGGGCCACGTAATGGATTGAAGCTGTGCACTTGGGAGCCTGCACTGTAGAAACAAAAGGTTTTCCTTTTACTGTTTGATCTTCCTATTGATGTGAATAACATCCATTATCACCATTACTTGGGTCAATACAGCAAACCAGTGATGGAGAAGGTGGATGCTGGTGAGCACAAAGCTCACAGACCTTTGTGCTGTTGTCATCAGGGCCATTTTGTGTGTTTTCCCAGAGTAGCAGCAAATTATTGTTTGTATAATGTGCCTCAGGAAATCCTCAGCAGATTGCCTCATTGAATGATATCTTAGTATCAGGACTGTATGTTGCCGAGGCGGAGGGTCTAACTCCGGCTTAGAGTGCAAAAGGAAGGAAGCAGTTCAGTTTCGGCTTATCAGAACAGAAGAAATAACAACCTTTTGTTAAAAATGTTCTCCCATAGAGGAAACTTTCTTTTTTTTCCTCACAGTCCCGTTGGCCTGAAATGGGCAAACATCTGCAGCATGACTACTTTTAGTATCAAAGCTTCTCGCAGCATTCTTCCGCACAGCTTGGTTTTCATAAAGCGAAACGCCCGATCAGTTATGCCCATGTGAAAGCGTTAACACAATATCAGCCTTGTGTGTGGATGTGCAATGAGTCACTTCATCTGTAGGTCATATCTGAGAGCATTGCACAGCTTCAGGGTATCTGATGCATTGCTTTATGTTTGGCTGCAGGGCAAATCCATTCGTATCAGGGGGTTTAGAGATCACTTTTTCAGCAAGTGCAGCATCTGAGGAGGCAGCTCCCCTCTGACTGGTACCACTTACTGCAGCTTTGAAGTTCCCTGCTCAGACGGACAGCTGTGTGCACCTGGTTCACACACACACAGACACACACACACACACACACACAGACAACACACACACACACACACACACACACACACACACACACACACGCACGCTTTCATTATGTGTAACTTGTAAGAACAGGGTTATTGTTTCACTGCTGGTGACACCTACGTTAGAACCCCACTGTTTAAGTTCACTTTTACTTATTTGTAATATTTAAGTGATTAAATGAGACATATTTTGCTTTTTCAGTTCTCTTTCCTCTAGTGTGTTAAAGGCTTTTTCATAAATGTAATTTCAAAGCACAAGCAAAGAAAACCAGCTGGAAACATGTTATCAGTTGTTCTTTTATCCTTCATGACTGCTGTAACACTGTAAATGTCTCTAAAATTAAGAAAGGATTGCATCATTCTATCTTGTCTGCCACACTCCCGCTCATTGACCGCGGTGAGGTTACTGTACTAGATGTAACTCTACTCTGTGGGGAGATAAGCTAAATTGAACTGGGGTCACCTTTGAAGCAACAAACCAAACCAGGCTGTGCTGTGTCGAATCAGCCCTGAAATAAACTCCTCTGAACAAATTGAGAAAACTCATCGGCCCAAACATCAACATTAAGTCTGTGGTCTCTTGTGGTTATGCAAGAGGTAGAGGAGAAAAGACTGGGGCCAATGAGCTAGAGATTGGAATTATCTTATTATCTATTATTATCTTGTACCTTGTTGAAATGTTCTCTTACAGTCGTGCTGATCAGAGAGAAATAGGCTCGTAGCTCTGTCAACATTGGAGCATTTGCCATAATCACAGTTTATGAAAATCCTGGCACTCTAAGGCAGCTAAGGTTGGGTTAAGCTTCAGGAGAGATTATTGTTATAGTGAATTAACTCTATATTGTAGGGGTTAGGCCAGTGAATGGTAATTACAGTCTCCTGTGGGAAGCTACACGTCTATCCACAACCTCCACCACCACACTCTCTTTGTTTTTCTTCCTACAGTGAGATAACTGCTTCCTGCACTGAATGTAGGCATTAGATTAATATCATGAGGAGCAGAATCACCAGTAATACTGAGCTGTCAAAATAGCACAACGATAAACCTACAGTTTTAAACACTCCTGAAGCAGCTTCAGAAACAGAAAGATATTGTTCTCAATGTTTGATAAAAGCTGCACATTTTTTTACAAAGTAAATGCTACAATTCACTTTTTCCTCTCTCACACTGGGTCAAAGGTTGGGTAGTGGCCCCCAGACGAGCCAGTTGTTCCATCTTGTCAGTCCCACTGACTCCAGTGTCAAAATGATGCTTTCTACACGGTCGCGCAGCTTTGAGAAATAGGGAACATTCTTCGGCGTTGCAGGAATGTTGCAGAGAGTTTTACCGAAATGTTGAAATTGACACCAGTCACACTGTCAGGGACATGAAACATGATTCATGATAGATGAGCTATATGTGAATTAGAAAAATGCCTCTGGGCCAAATGAGCTTGTTCATTTATTTAGGCCCATTTTAAATGGTTGCATCACAGGAGAGTTTGAGACTCATATTTTAGCTTTAAGAGAAAGAGTTTGTTGGATTCCTGAGCAGTAATTTACTTAATGCTTTATTATCCCCAAATCATCTGCTTTAATGCCTTATGTACAAAAGTCTTTGGATTCTCCATCGATGATCTCCTCCCTCAGATATATTTCCATCAGTGATTAGAGCCGACGTTGTTTGCCTCAGACTATTTAAGGAATAAAATGTGGTGGGACTCTATGAGCCAAATTAAATTCTAATAATACAGCCATTAACTCCACAGGCATTAACTGCACAGACGAGCGGGCGCAAATGGCTGTGAGCTGATTTATAACAGATAGCGTGGTTTAGACAGAGCAACTTTGATCTTAAACTTCTTGTGCCATATAAAAAGTATAGCCTCTTACAAAATATTAACTCCATTAGCTATTACTTCGATCTGTCATTGTATTATATTGTCCTTGCTTATTTGGGAGACGAAGGTAAATATATAGGTAAACATAGACAAAAGTAAAACAAACAAATTACTTTGGAGGGAATGTATTTGTTTGTTCCCACTAACAGGAACAAAAAGTCTCTTTTTGAAATATTTCTAAGTTTTTATCTATGTAATTCAGTCAGAGGAGATCCTCCACAGAGCTGCAGGACGCAGGGGCAGCAAGTCAGTGACACTGCAAAGCATCAAAAATGACATTAATGCCTCACAAATTTCAAAGTAAAATGTATAAAACTGGAACTTTCGGAAAGAGGTGTGGTTTCCAGAAATCAGCAGGAAACACACATGAAAACCCTGTCACAGTGTGAAATAGATTTTAGCCATGAATCTCAAGCAAGTGCCAGATATAGTCCTGACAAGGACAACATGCAAACAGTTTTTTAGTTTTGTGTTGTTAAACTAGGAGTGGAGAGGGCAGCTCTCCGTGCTCCAATTGCTGTTTTGCCGACTATGAGATGTTATTTAGTTGGTGTGAGTAAAAAACCCTTGCTTGGTGGCATTCAAATGCATGGACATGTCCCCCATCACTGGCTGCTGCACTCTGGTGCTGTGATTCATGTGTTTCTCCACCTCTCGTCTCTGCTCTCAGGTCAAACACACACAGAGCCCTCTGTGTCCCTCTGCTGAGTATTGTCAATGTGAGAAAAACGCCCACTGCTCAGACTGAAGGGGCCTCTACTTGCACCTTCTGGTCTCTTTTGGCTTTTACAGTGATGAAGATGACTCCACTGCTGCTTGTTCACCAGGCACTGTGGCTAATTTCTGCACGGGGCTCAATACTGGGTCATTGTCAAGGGAGGGTGATATATCACTTTGTTTCCTCTTAGGGGAGAAGTGGCCAAAGAAATGTAGCCAGAGGGGGAAGTTAGGAGAGTGCAAGTCTATAGTCAGGCCAAAGCCGGCCTTGGACTTAGTGGACAACTTCAAATCCAATGAGAATGCCAGAGCTTAACACAATGTGACTAAAGAACACAACTCAAGATTTTCCCGTCACAGACACGACCAGCAAAACAAAATGAGCAAGGCTAGAAAATTCAGGAAACACTTAAAGGCTGCTGCTGATGCTAAAACCCGCTCTACATGCCTGGACACACAAGTTGTCACGGCTTGTATAGTGTGTGGTGGTACCACGGGTTAAGATAAGATAAGATAAGATTTGATAAAGTAAGATGTACCTCTATTGACCCCTTGTAGCGGAAATTCAATTAGACTCAGCAGCACAAATAAACAGCAGTGCAAGGAAAAAGGTAGTTAGAATAAAAAGAAAATAAATTACATTGTATACACAACAACATTACACAAATACAACACAGGCTTATTGTATACATATTCTTTTACGTGTTTGTGCAATCTGTCCCTTGCAGCTTAATACAGGATATCGGGAGGGCCAGCTTGGCATGAGTGATGGAGTAAGTAGCAAACTACATGACTTTGCACCATACAGCCTATATTAGCCTATAAAATCAATCCTTCATAAATATTTGATATACATTAAGTGCATAGCAAAAATACAGTATAGCAAGAATATATGTGTTTTCATTTTGGATATTTCACTACAGCTCTGCCTGTTCGGGACTAGCTACTTAAATTAGAGTCCTTATTTGTGGTTGAACAGTTAATATTGAGCAGAGATTCTTTAGATTTGAGTTGGAGAAGAGGTTTATGTTGCAGCGTGTTGAGCTCCCAGAGTCACACCACCGATCCTCTATGTCCTAGGAAGAGATCAAAGCTTGAGGAGCAGAGGACCTGGTTGATCCTAAGATCTGAGCCTCTCCTGTGGGATCTGCACAGGAGACTCAAGTCGACCCCTGTCAGGATCTCTGTCTGTTCCCTGTTAGTTCGACACCCTGCTTTAATAATAGATGCTTTGTGCTGATCTAATGCACATTAGAATCCTTTTAACCTAATGCAACCTATCAGCATCCAGCTATATGACCACTGACTCCACAGAGCAGACGGATGTGTTTTCTGTGGATTCACAGTGTTTAGTTACAGCAGATCACTGTTAGCAGTTAACTTTTATGGTTTGCACTCCTCTCTGGCTTTAGTGTTTGTCTGTGGGAATATTAAGGCCTAAATTGATGGTCTTATCTTAAAGTCTAAGTTATTTCCAGCTAATTATTTCTGTGCTGCGGGTTCTTTCTGCTGTGATGAGGCTGTGATAAGTGAAATATTTTGTCCATCTAGGTCAGAGCAGACATCCAGTGGAAAATAAGCTGATATGGTTTGACTCAGTTTCATTCATTTCGTTTAAATAAGCCTCCTCCAAGTAGAGACGGCCGATACAGTCAAAAGAGATCATTGTTTTCACTGTGCTGCTTCATCATGCTGCACAATCGCCCTCAGATCGCAGCATGTGAGAGATAAGTCAACCTTTTTATTTGTCTTATGATAAACAGGCGAGGCTTTTGGCAACGGGAGCATGTGAGAAGGAGATGAGTTCACATCAACACAGTTTTTTTTCTGTGCAAGAACTCACAATGACGTTGGTGTGATGAGGAACACGTTTTAATTTGGACAGATCGCACAAGTTCAAGTTTCGATTTTCACCTGTGAATCACCCTCCAGCTTTGTGTTGATTGTGCTCATGCAGCCAGTGAATGAAGACGTTCTATCCTGTTCCGCTGCTATGCGCTGAAACAGGATGTGTGGTTAGACACAGCTCAGTGACAGATCAGTTATACACTTATTCTTTCAAGTATAAACAAAAAGGCATATCTACGTGTATAAAGAAGAACAAATGCTAAAGTATGTGACCATGGATTTTTGTTATAATTAGAACGGCATGAGATAAATACACAAAAAGTTTTTCCATGAAGTTGAAATAACTATTTCATGAGGTCCATAGAGGCACCCTGACATGGTGTCAACACCTCACACTTGAAGAGAAAGGGATTCAGTTCAACCTTAACCCAATGGTTGAATCACGAAAGTGACAGGAAACAGACTAATATCAAATAAATCCAACTTTGTGCTCAATAATCCATTAGTCAAACAACAATGTGAGTGAACCAAGCAAATAGGGACGATTCACATGAGGTTCATTATTACTATCTATTATTACTATCTTTAACACTATGAAATGCTGTTCAACGTGCTTAAACCCCATTTCAATGGAGTTATTATTGTATTATATTGCTAATGAATAGTATTCTTGACCCTCACTTAATCAAATCGTTAATCATAAAACTGGCTTGATTAGTTATGTTTGAGAGCATGCATTTCATAAACAAGGCGTAACAATAGCTATTGGGTTAACGTAAACATTGTTTCTTTGCAACTGGTGCGCTATGTGCCGAGCTCCGAGGTGTAATGGAATGTATATGTATAATGTGATATATGTTCTCCCTGTATCTGCGTGGGTTTTCTCCTCCAACAGTCCAAAGCCATGTAGCCTAATCTATGGCTCCAGATTACACATAGGTGTGAATGTGAGTGTCCCTAAATGTCAGACATGCGATATACTGGCAACCTGCCCAGGGTGTGCCACGCCTCTCTCCCAATGTCAGCTGGGATTGGCTGCTGCTCTACCTCTAACAGGAACACTGCTTTAAGTCACCACCAAGATGCTGTTGTTGAGTTTCATTGGAATTTCATCCAATTTATGACATTTCAGACAAATTCATTGTTACATTTGAGAAACACGCAGAGTAACACACACCTGTTGTTATTACTGTAAGCTCACTCTCTTGTGGTGTTTGTCCAAAATGTCCCTGTTTTAGAACAGGGAGATTTTAGTTAGGGTTAACCCTAACCCAACCCCATATTTAACATACCTACACCATGGCATGCATTCTAATGAATGTCTTTCAATTATTTATTTATTTCACTCTGGCTACTTGTCGCCACCACCAAATAAGGAGAGAGCTGCTGCTGAGCACCTTATCCCGTGAGCCAATGGGTAAAAGCTTTCAGTGTGTTTGTATGTGTGAATATCTGCAATCTATCTTTAGCCATTTGATGCCAGCAGCAAGCAATGCACATCTCATACTTGTGAGGCCATGTCATGGGACCTCTCTCTCTCTCTCTCTCTCTCTCTCTCTCTCTCTCTCTCTCTCTCTCTCTCTCTCTCTCTCTCTCTCTCTCTCTCTCTCTCTCTCAGACACACACACACACAAATTCTCAGTCACAGTCAAAATCAGCGTAAAACAAAAATACTGTCTCCGTTGGCCTTTCCCATACTTCCCTGAATATTGTGTTATTTTATGTCTGCCCGCTCACAGATTGGCTGATATGAAGACAATTTGGTCGTATAAGGGACGTGGGAAAGAGGATGGAGGGGGCGTTTGTTTCACCATGGGAGCAGACTTAAGGAAATGGCCCACTGAGACTCACTGAAATTGCTGAAACACACACATATAGATGCACGTACACAAGTAGGCATAGATGTGAGAGCATTTTTTTTACAAGAGGCATTGGGACATGGGAAGATGACCGCATCCCACGTGAGGTCAGTGAAGTCAGAAGTCATATATTCAACATATATATTCTTTATGTGTGTGTGTGTGTGTGTGTGTGTGTGTGTGTGTGTGTGTG
Source organism: Pseudopleuronectes americanus (assembly GCA_038501795.1). Lineage (NCBI taxonomy): Eukaryota > Metazoa > Chordata > Actinopteri > Pleuronectiformes > Pleuronectidae > Pseudopleuronectes > Pseudopleuronectes americanus. The sequence goes on along the minus strand of CM076719.1, from coordinate 11,384,860 downwards.
TAGGGGCATATCAAAATAGCTGAGTGTGGAGACTTTGAGCAAATGGGAGTTGGTCTTTTTGCCAAGTAGTTATCAAAGGCTTGAGAACTGAGTGAACTCTCTTTGAAATGTAACTGCTGAGTAAAGAGTAAAGAGCTGCTTATCAAAGAGGATTTAGCCTCAGGTTAGAGAAGCTGTGCTGCTCCTCACAGCTCAACGCCTGCGGCTGAATCTTCACAGCTGTGGGTAGAAGTGATATTTCTTGCGGCAGTTGGGTTTGGTAGTTCTTTCTCACCTCAATCTAAACCTACAACTCTGACCTTGAGAGCCCCACCACCCCTGGTATTAGAAGTGACCTTATGAGAGACCCGCTCAGAGCTTTATTACTGTGCCGTTGTAACAGTTGTGAGTCAGGAGACCCCCCTGGATGATGGATGAAGTGGAGTCCGGTGTGCTGAGAAACAGAGTCACGTCTCGCCTTGGTTGATCCCTGCAACAGGTGGTGAGTTGAAATGGAATAAAGCATCAAATCACCAGGAGAAATCAGAGAGTGACGTGACGCCCTCCCCTCCTCCCCTGTTGTGTGGTCCGCTCTGATCCTCTCCACTGTATTTACATTCTTTATATCCTTCGTCCCCCTCGCCTTTTGGAAATCGTTAATTCATGTGGCATGTTGAGAGGATTCCGCCGGCATTTGGCTCCAGCACCCTGGGGATATGTTTGTGTGTGTGTTGGGGAAAGTGTCTGGTTGGTCAGTGTGTGACAAGCTGACCTTGTTTTCTCTGAGGCATCGTGGGAATGTGTCATTTGGCTGCTGCAGCTGTCACTGTCTGTCTCATTGTCTGCACAAAGCAGCTAAAACCACCTGAAGCCCTCAAAGACCCCTTCAGGACCACAGGACCCCTCTGCACTCTGTAGTCTCTGTGTTTATTTATGTAAAGTGTTAAACTGTCTGTGGGGAATCCTTGAGGCCCAAGTAATTAGGCTGCTTATCAAATACTGTAACCCCAACACTACTGGTTTCATTCAAACTGAGCTGCACTTGGCAGCAGCAGAGTTCAACCAGACCTCTGCTGCAATGCAACATGCCGGTCAATGAGGCCAATCCCACATTACTGGCAGTTTTCTTTGGTTCAGTTTAGACCTGATATTAATATCTATCTCAGATGATCTGGACAGTGGGCAGCTCTAAAACTGGTGTGAGTGCAATCAAGATGCATGTGAGATCCTCCTGGGCTCCATGTTGCCACAGTAGAGAAAACACAACCTTGTGCTGGGCGACAATGACAGACAGATTCATCAGATTGTGGCAGTTCGCCATTATGTAAACAACATCACATCACATATTAATTTTCTGTTTTTCACCATAACAAATAGCCTATACCTCACTTTGTTTTTCAATCCATACCTTCTTTTCAACCAATTGATTGGTAATCTAAATTAATAATAGATAAACACACAAAGTTAGTATTTTCATGTTGAAGAAAGATGCGAAACCTGGTCCAAAGCCTCAAAGTTGATAATGCATCAGCACGCAGACAGTTTATTATTCTTTAGATAATGATCCTTGGTGCTTCTGATTCATCCACCCCCGTTCTCACAGGTGGTTTGTCCCTCCAGCCACAGAAAACAATGGATTAAGTCTGAAAGACATTATTGAAGTTACACTTTTCTCTTTATGAAAGTATCCATTAAACCGAGGCTCATTTAAAAAAGTTGTTTTGCAAAGTGCTGCTAGCAGTAGAGGAAGTGGAAGCATTATTTGGTTGAATTATTATTTAATAACCGACTTCAATGAATATCAAGATTGTTCAATAAATCCATTCAATTGACAAAACAATTGCCTTAACAATAAGCGTGAAGCCTCTAATTTGTTTGCTGTTTACAGGAAATGTTAAGACATTGATTGGATATAATACGGAGCGATGGGGAGTGATGTGATGCGGTACTGTGTGGTACTTCATTTGGTCTTCTAATCGCTTTACTAACACAGATTCAACTCTGTCATTCCTTTGGAGTCCAGTTTCTAGATGCCACGTCTGTTCGAGGCTGTCGGCCAGTCCTCTCTTCTTCAGGAGAATTACTGTGTGCAGCCAACATTGTGGGAGCGGAGCCATCCACCCAAACAAGGTCACTGCAACAAGAGCAGTTTTAGAAATGTCTCCTCTGTAAATTGGCATAACAAACTCTTAATGGAAAATAAAAGCGACATGTGCTGCAGAAAAATTTGTGTGACATATTTGTGTTGCTAAAAACTCTGCTGCGTTTTTGAGTTGATGGAGAAATGATGGGTCTGTGGTGCCAGGAGCTGCGAGGGGGGGATTTGTGAGTCACTGAGAGTCAATTTCTTCCTCTGTGCCAATCTCAGAGTCCTGTGTTGTGTGTCTTTGTGTGTTAAAATGCCTTGGGGCGCGTCACAGGAATAATGGGATTGATGCACGTGTGACAAAAACCTTTAGTGTCCACGTTTTCAAGAGCTTCTCATAACATTCCTTTGCGCCGTTTAGCCAAGCTGAGTTGCCCCAAACTGAGACGGGCTTGTGTTCCAGCAACTGGATCTGTGGAAGGGGGGAGGGTCCGAGTCATGTCTGTCATCCTGGACCTTTGACATCTAGAAGAAGGAAGTCGCAGACAATTTATTTATTTCCTCCTTCCTTGTTGTGTTTATTCTTTAATACTACAACAGGACAAAAGGAAAAATACGTGATACTCTTAAAAATCTTTCCATCACGATTAGGTTCATTATAGTTGAAATCACTGGTCTGAACTGATTCTATGGTGCAACACTTCAGATCTACACCAACTGACTTACATGTCATGGACAGATGTGCTTTAAGCTCCAAATTGCGCCTGCAAGCTGCTGAATGTGCAGCTTGAGACAGGTTGTGGACATCATGTATTTTTATCCGCAGCACATTTGTGTGTCAAGCAATGACACACCCACGTCTGTCAATAATCCAAGAGCTACCGACTGGAATAAACACAGCCTTTCAACCGAAATGTCTTTGTGTGACCTGACTTTAATAAAGTTCACATCCTGCAGCGCGTCAGAAGCTAATGACATTGGGAAGTCAGGGATTTCTTTTTGGCATTTCGATCCTCCGCGTGTTTCTCCTCTCACCACACGAGAGTTGTTATTTTCAGCTTGATAAAGTTGCCTTCTCTCTGTAAGTGTGCCATTGAGGGATTAGGGTGATAAATGTCAGAAGCCCCAGCAGCCGTCAGAGAACCAAACACTTTATAAACACATATCTGCCACATTGATTTCTCCTCTTCCTCTGTCTTTTCTTCCTCTTACTTGCTTTTCATTTATCTGTTTTCTCACTGTAACCTCTCGATTCACTCTTCTCAGGCCCGTTTACATGTATACAAAGAGCAGCCTGACGGAGGCACAGTTTTCTCATGCTCCCTCTCTCTCCGTCTCACCCTGTCCTGAAGTAGAGCTGCTATTTCTGGTGCCACTCGGGTCAGTGCACTGTAATTCTACTGTATCATGTAAGCAAACAAGCTTGATAGGCCACTGTTATTCTTAGATTTGACAGGGCTGGAAACATGTCCCCGAGCTGTCATCTCTGAGTCTGGATGGAAGTATATGACTCGGTTCCAGCTGCTAATGTACACCAGGGGCATCTGTGCTGTGTGCAAAACTCACTGTGAATGTATATGTTCAAATGCAAAATGGTCAAATAATTTTGGAGATGATTCAAATTCTGTTTCTGCCTTGATGTTCAAACTGTCTCTAGGTGTGGGTGATCATGGCGAGCAATTAATACTAGGTTCATGACACACACACACACACACACACACACACACACACACACACACACACACCCGCATATCTCTATCTTAGTGAGGACACTCATAGACCAGAACTATCCAAATTAAAGGCCTAATCCTAACTTTAACCTAAACCTAACCCAGTGTTAACCCTCAAACAACCCATTGGAAAAGTGAAGACCGATCAAAATGTCCTCAGTCTGTAGAGTCTATGCTATGCTTTAATGGTCCTCACAAAGGTATGAGTACAGGAACTCTCTCTAACACACACACACACACACCGACACCGACAAACACACACACACACACACCGACACCGACAACCACACACACCGACACCGACACACACACACACACACACACACACACACACAAACACACTGCTAGCTCTGCTTCCTTGATTTCTGTCCTCTCTTTCAATACAATATTCATACTCGTCCTCTTTCAAGTTCAACAGGCTCTCAACTTTTTCTTTCTTTTCGAGGGGACATGCCAAACGTAATTCAAACATGAGCTGGAGTCAAATGGGGGGGAGGTCCTCGGTATGTAAATATTAATATGGAGCCTTAAAATATTGAGGAAACAGATTATATAACGACGCTTGTAATGAAAACAAAACGTTGCACTCTCTCCTTTGGACTAATGGATTGTGGAGCACATTTAGAGAGCAGAGCTTCTGCTGCTCTGTCACCTAAACAAGTGTCTGGAATCTAGTGAATGAAACGCAGCAGAGTGGGGACCTGCGTCATGTGGTAGTTGTGCTCTGAGACATTTTAGGGATCTCGAGTTCAGGCCAGTATTCACTTTCCCCCTGATACATATGAATTAGAGACGGTTCAGATACCCCATGGTGTGTGTGCGTCTGTGTGTGTGTGTGTTCACTTTACACCTCTCAGACAGACAGACTCGTGTGTGTGTGTCTGTTTCCCTTTGACCTCAGTGATCATCCTGTCAGTCACTGCTGCTGCTTTGATCTGAGTTTTTCTTAGATTTGATAAAGTGCCTTCTTCCTCACCAGCGGGACCTAAGGAAACCGGTGTAAGTCTGTCTGACAGCTGGTGAACAGTGGACGTGATTTTGCTGACCTGCTGACCTTTCCTCTAGCGCCACCATCAGGCTACATGGAAATTATAGATGTTCTGATACCGATAACAGCATCGGAAATGCCTCCTTTACTGCTGAAAATGCCTGATCGGGCATCGTCGAGTATGCAAATATATATATACTGATCTGATACTTGGTCTTTAATGTATATTAGCTTAACCTAGATACAACTGTGATGTTATCTTCCCATAAATCTTTGCTCACTTGCAAGGGGAAGTATAGCAGTTTGGTGTACTTCCCCTTGCAAGTGCTATTTCAAGAAAAATAAGTGATTTTTTATGCAAGACTTCAGTTCTGAGCTCTTAAGGGTATCAGAACATGTCAGATAAAAATGTAATCCAATAAAAAGATTGTGATGATACTTATTCAGTATTTTCATGTCCCCCTGAAGATGTGATACATTCCATAAGCTTTTCCTTTATCGCCCGGTCCTGGGATCAGAATGTCAAGTGTGCAGGCAGAATGTTTCTTTATCTGAAAGCCTAACTGGCATGGAATTTGCTGAGAGGGGGTACTTCCTGTTGTAATTACCTTTCCTGTAGCACATCCCAATCAGTATCCTGTTGACTCTGTCCAGCAATTTCACATTGTGCGGTGTGTCGGACATTAAACTCTCTGAAGGCTGCTGGCTTTTGTTCTTGTTGCCATTTGTTTACATTGAGTTTCTATTCTAATCTGCAACTGCAAGTGGTTTTTAAAAGAAACTCAATGGTATTTAGAGTGGAGCAGTGACAGATTTTAGGAACCCTAATGAGTTAGTGTTTCCAATTATTATTTTTAAACGGTTCTTTTATGTAGATCATCCCTAAACATTTACTGACAATTGTAGCCAGGCGGACCTGATGCTGTGATGTCTTCATCTCGCCGGATGAGTCATTGAGTTCACAGGCAGTGACTAGATGGGATCTATTCTTGTGCTTCTGTTGAGGCACTCAGAACTTGCTTAAGCTTACGACAACAACAGGATGTGTTTACTTTACTTTACTGTCACTCAAACAAAACCATGGTGTCAGTGGTGTCACTGTCCTGTGCTTTATCTTCTGTCAAAATATAATTATCAAGCACAAAAAAATACCAGCATATAAATAACATTTGTTTATTTTGGTTTGTTTAAACATTTTATATTTCTTTATTTATTATTAATTGATGCTCATAAAAAAACGTTTTCAATGTTTTTTGTGACACTGATCAACAACCAAAGAAAAGCGGAAAAGGGAAAGCAAATGTATTTCTATTATAGCATTGTCAATAACTAGGACACATCTAAATCATTGCTGCTGCAGCCAGATCACATGTGTGTAAGTCGAGGGGCTTCAGCTGATTGTAATGTGAATATGGAAACTGGTAACTGCTCTTCAATGAATCTTTCACAGTTTTAAAGTCAGAGCAGATTCCAGCCTTTGAACAAACACATGGCTCATCTCATGCGTCTACTGTACCTGTCAGTGGGAGGACTGAGCCATCTGGATAAAATAATATACGCTCATGAACGTAAAAAAATAAGTTATGGCCGCTTTGAGAACGGCTGCCGATCACCTGACAATAGTTTTACACCTCGTGCGAGAGAGAGATCCGCTCTTTAGTAAGCCTTCCTGCTCAGATTCTGGCAGGAAGGCTTTGTTATCATCTCTCTCCACAAACTCAAACTGATTGTTATGTCTACAATGAAATCAGAGCCTATTGTGAGGATACACAGTGTCTGTGTCTCAAACCGCGCACTTGTGCACTTCGAGCACTGACTTTTAGGGCTTAGGGCGTTCACACTGACAGAACCAGCAGAATTCAGTGCACTGAAAGTACCCGGATGGCGCACTGCAAACGGTCAAAAAATGCAGTGTAAAACGATGGACACTTCTCGCCCTAAACGGGCGCCATCTTGGCTACGTAGCGGAAGAGGAGGAGCCTTTTTGGCAGCTTTTCATTTCATTTCTCGCGGGTGCCGTGAGCAGATTTGCGTCCGTCACTTCCGCCAAGTGGTTAACGTAAGTGTTCCATTTGAGACAGCACTAATCAGCGACGGAGTGCACCACAGATGTAAGTGCACTGTATTGCAGTGCACTGTATTGCAGTGTACTTCGTAAAGTGTTCGGTTTGAGACACAGCTAGTGTCTTTGATACGACTTCCCCCCTGCGATGATCTTATCCCATCTGCCTCTGCTCTCCTTGGGTTTTGGGGATTATTTTGTCCTCTTATCTGTACGTGTATCTAATTTAGTCCCGCCTTTGAATGCAATCCACCCTGCTTTTGGGATGAGCTGTGTTCTAGGGGGGGAACAGCTGAACCGAGATGTTTAGAGAGATCACCTGCAGCCTCTTTGAACCTTGATGATCAGAAACGACTGAGATGTGCATGTGTGTTTGTTTTTCTTTGAGTCAGCCAGACTCTATTAGCCTCGTAAATCAAAGCAAAATATCACTTACATTTTTTCTCTCTGAGGGAAAATAACAGGGCTGCTCTTGAAATAAGCAATTTACCCTTCCTGCAATGTGGGAATCTTTGTATTGAACATAGTAGAATAAGTAAGCAGAGCTGTCATTTTAATGTATTTTATTTCTTAAGTCTCGTTTTGGTTTTTCTACTTTCTCAGAAGAGGATCAAAGACACTATATGCTGCTGTTTTGTGGGGTTAAATTTGCAAGACTTTTGGCCAGTTGCAGTGAGTCAGTCTTTACTAACTGTAGTCTCATGTCTGTCTTTTGTGCAAATCTCTTGGCACGAAATGTAATAAATGTGTTCCCTAAAAGATCTAAATTTAATTTTTGCCACTGCGGATTAACACCAGGTGAAATTATTCAGGATTTCTTGTTCATTTGAGATGAAAGGCCAAACACACTGACTCCAGCTGATAATGATGCTGAATTTGCTGCACGTCTTTGATCTATGAGATAATTAACTAAACTCTCCTCTCCGCTGGGTAAGAAGCAGACATTTACTAAAGAGCGGATCTCTCTCTCTCTCTTTCGTGGAAACCCAGCCACTGTGTACGTGGAATTGTTGTCTCAGGGTCAAACACACACACTCTCACTTTGTTTGCTGAGTGGAGCTCATAAAACTGGAGAGGTCCAGTTTTCTCAGCTGTCAGAGGCCATGCTGAGCATTTCTTCTGTCATACTGATTGAGGACTATTATCCGAGGTGAATGGACATGCACTATCATCATCAGAGAGGAATCGATCAGAGGCCTTGGAGTGCCAGCGTCTCTGACTGATGCACTATGGAGATGATCACATTTCTAATAAGATTTGATTGAGGTTCCCATGAGCAAATTGACTCCAGCAGCTTCAGCGGAGAGTTAGTGAAACATTTGGTTTTTGCTGCAAAGTATTATATCACTTCTTCCTGTAGGTGAACCCTCAGGCAGTGGCAGGGGGGAGGGGTGGGATTCTGCAAGTGAGTCAGCGTTGGCCTTCCATCGCTAATGGCCAGAAAATGTCTATGTTGGAGGGACTAATTGGATTTCTTAACAGGAAAACATCCGTCCAGCTCCATTAGCCAGGGCTAAACAGCAACACACAGCAGATGCAGGGGGGAGAGAGGCAGGGAGGGACTTTGGATGGGAAGAAAGAATCAAGGGAGTGAAGAAGAGGGTGACTTACAGGTCAACGTGCAGCAGAGGTTTAGATTTGGAGACAGCAGCATCATCATCTGAGCAAAAGCAGAAGCAGATGCACATGTTAAAATTCATTTTAACACGTGATAATTTTCCTAAGTGACACACTCAAACAATTACTAACAATAATGATAATACATTTTATTTAGATAGTGCTGTAACAATACTCAACACACACTTAACATAGGTTGGAAAACGACGAAAATGTAAGCGACTAACTATAAATATACAATAAAAATCATAATCACATTTAAAATATAGATCATACTTTATAATGAAACATTAAGATCGATTTCAATTGTTGGTTTTAGTTTTGGAAGCGTATGAGTAAGAAGAAGAAAGTTTAATATTTTAGCTAAATCTAAAATCTGCAGTGGAATAGTACCGTGTTGATGAGCAGATGAAACGGCAAAACTTAAATTTTCCCTGGTATAGTTTGAGGTAATATTCGGACACCTGTTATTGAGATACCACTTAAGTGCTGAAACATTGTTACAGAAACACATGAAAGTCCTCAGAATGCTTCGGTCAGTTGATGATGACCGAGGACACTTGCTCTGCTGAGGAAGACCACAGCTGCAGCTGAAAGTTCTTGAAAGATTAACTAAGAGCACGTCTTGCTGTGATTTTTTCTTTACTATCTTCAATGTCATGAATAAACCTTCACTGTCCTGAAAATAATCAGATTTTAATATACATGATGTAGAATACACGACTAAATGGATTTGTGAGGGTTTATAATGAATGCATTTAGTAAAGGTCAGTGCAGGACACAGATGACCCTGAATTTCCATTTTCTTGGGCAGCACTTGATATAAACTCAGGAAGTCCTGCCATCGCTTCTTCCTCTTCCTTGAGACAATCTATGTTCACCAGCTATGCTCAGTAAATGCTAAATCAAACCTGAGGGCCTCATACCTCAAGGGCACAGCTGCCGTTTGCGTCTCACGCATCTTCGGGAACACTGCAGTGAAACGCGTGACTGGGAGTCCGTCCTATGGACTATAGGATGCGTCACGGCCAGAGACTCTGAAGGGGAAAACCAGTCGGAGACACATAACGAAGGAACAGTGGAGCTACTATGCAGCCTGTAAATTGAGCCTTTCTTCCTGTGAGAGGGTGACATGTTGGAATTCGGCACATTAATGTGGACATGGGTGGGCTTCTCATTCCTTACATAGCATCTCTCTCCTCCCTTTGACCCACCATGACTCTCTTCTCTCTACTTTGCCTCCGAGGCTCCTTTGGGTTGGAGTCCACACGATGTATATGCAGAAGTTGTGTGTTTCTTCAGGATATCATTAGACAAAGGTCGTCACCCTCAGGGTCCATTTATGGATGAGTTCAATGAAGCCTTATTGGTATTAAGTCTTGATCTATCAGGTGGATATATCATGTATGGAAGTGTAATACTATATAGATTAGAAGACAAACATTTTGTCAAACTGTAAAACATCTGTAAAACATCTCTGTCTATACATGGTTGCTACTACCTAAAAGAAAGAAAATATTAACATACCTTTTCTTTTCCAAGACCAGTGTGCATTACAAATATACAACAGAGAATTAGGGACAGATTGAAGAAAACAATATTTGCGGCTGAAGTCATAATATTCTCGAGAAAAAATTAACACAGATATAAAGGTTGATCTTCTGATATCATTAAAAGCATTGACTTCGTGATTCAATCAAGAATTTCCTTGTATCATGAATTTTCTCAAATGACAACAAATAAGAGACAAAATAACTGTTAGCAGCTCCGACACCCACCTGCCCACTCAGAGAACTGAAGACTAGAGAAATATCGTTCCCTCAATCTTATTCTTTCTTCTTTAATACAATGGGGAATTGATGAATACATTGAAAACTTTGTTTTTGTGTAAAAACAAAAAGAAAGTAAAAATTCTCTGTTTTGATCAAATATGAAGCTGATGATCAATTAAAACATGTTGACGAGATGTTTTCAACAACAACCCTCCTCCTCTGTGTCTGTCTTTCAGCATGGGCCATTGTGGAGGTGAACATGGAGGACAGAGTAGAGGTGTTCAGGGGAGACACAGCTCAGATCGCCTGCATGTTCACATCAGAAGACGGCATCGGCGCCATAGACATCGTGTGGTTCTACGTGAGTTGCATGATGCACACGTACACAGACATAACTATGATGTTTCTGTGAATGTGAATGTGAAGTTTGATTTGCTCATCCTGTGACCTGCAGACGACACGTAAGGGAGACAGGCAGAAAATCTACTACCAAGACTCCACCATGAAGATCGTCGATCCGGGCACGCCGTTCACCGACCGCATCAGCGTGAACGGCACCGGGGCCAACGGAGTGGTGGTGCTGACCATCAACGAAGTGAAGCTGACGGATGAACTGGAATTCATCTGTCACATCAAGAGTCTCTTAGACGGGACTGGGGAGGGACGCACAAAGCTGAGGGTGTTCGGTAAGATTCAGATTCATGTGGACGTCTCAGAATCTGGGAAACAAAAGATGATTTCTGAAAGACATATGATACGCGTGTTCACCTCAGCGAAAGCAATGGACCTAATTATATTTTTTAAACTTAATTTAAATTTCATTCAATTAAAATTCACAAAGACACACACTTCAACTGCTTTCCATCTTCTGATTTTTCTTTCTTAAACAGTTTTTTAGCTTCTTCTCCGTCGCTCCATCAATATCCTTCCACTTCTGCTACAAAATGATATTTCACTACTTGCTTGTTAACCGACATCAACTATAACATTTCACTTTACTTTCACTTAATTATCAACTCATTGCAGTCATCCCCACCAGCCAAATAGGTTTAAAAAAAGTTTTTGCTTGATTTTCATGAAGCTGTTAAAACAGTGTGAAAGTGTTTCAAATTTATCAGAGCACAGAAACCTTTTTGCCGTTTTTGTTGTTAAATCAGTTTTTAATTCCTGTGCAGAAACACCAAACCTTCCTACGATTGATGCTGTGCGAACAGGGATCTCAGTCAGCGAAATCAGCCTGGCCAAGGTAAACAAGCTTCACATTGTGACGAGTGTATTCATTATGAAATGACTGTTTCCTTCTCTGAGTGTGTTCTTATCTGACTCTGTCTCCTCTCCTCTCCCACAGATTGGGGTCTGTGAGGTCAAAAACGGCTTCCCCAAGCCGAACGTCACTTGGTACAGAGACAACACTCCACTGCAAAATGTTCAGGATGGTGAGACAGATCCACACGAGTGATGCATTTCTCTGCTTTGACTGTGCTTCATGTAGCTTCCTGTATTTCCCTCTTTCTCCTCATCTCATGTGCTTAACAAGTGGTTTTGTCCTCCAGCGGTGGACGTGGTGTCCTTCACCACCACTGAGTCCAGTGGTCTGTTCTCAGTGAAGAGTGAGCTGAGCCTGAAGGTGAAGAAGGAGGACAAGGACGCAGAGTTCTACTGCGAGGTCAACTACTTTGTTCCTGGAGAGACTAGGATGACAGAAACAAACCGAATCAACATCACTGTACACTGTAGGTTTCACACACTGAACTAACACGCATTATTTAAATGTTATTTACAATGTGTATGTTTCATTTATTTAAACGTTTACTATCTATTGAAATATTATTGATTGTTACAACACCAACTTTGAAGTGTGATTGAGAGTGGGGACATCAGGCATAAAGTGAAAACATAAGTGTTTAAATAGAATTTGTGTTATTCAGAAATTCCAATTATCTTGCATTTTATCTCAGGTATGGATGAAATTCCTTTCACCACACGTGCAAATAGTCTGGAAAACTTCTAAAACTCAAATAAAATACATGATTTAGACGCCTTTAATGGAGAATTTAAAACGCTGCCCATTATATATTGGAGGGGCTGATAAATGACTCCCACTGATGGGTTGTGGCAAGGGAGTAAGGGTTAACCCAAATAAAACTAAATACACCTCTTGGAGAAAATCTCTTACGTTTTCCGATAGTTGAAGGTTACTTTTTTCACCTGTCAGCAAAGGTTTCACCGGGACTTCATGTTCAGTACGTCCCTCTCCATCCCTCTGTCCACTGATTCTAACTATCTGGTGTCCTACATGTGTCTGCTGAATGAAACTGCAGCTTGAGATTCCCTCTTGTTGGAATCATTTTCCGTCACATTAACCGTCGTTTGTGCTCTTACGTTGAATTCCTCTCTCTCTGTTTCAGACCCCGTCACAGCCGTTCGTTTGTGGGTGGAGTCACCAAAGGGCGAAATCAAGGAAGGGGACACGATAGAGTTTCACTGCCATGGCAACGGGAATAATGATTATACATCATTTTCCATCAGCGACGAACGGGTAAGAACACACACATAACAACACATTTTTCTGCTTGTGATTCATGCACCAAAGGCAGCAGTGTGCTGCAGTTTAGTCCCACTTTGTGTTTCATCACAGGATCCATTAGTAGCTGTTCTGGAGCTTTTGATTGTATGGTAGCAGCTTCTGCAGCGGGTGGAAGCACTTTGAGGACCTCTTGTTGAGTTAAATGCTTTGTTTATGTGTTGATCAGATTACAATGGCTTTTTGCAGGGCGACCACACTGCTGAAACTGATGTGATGGTGCTGAAAAGCGTGACCCGTCGGAACAATGGAGTTTATGTTTGTAAATCTCTTGACTTGAGCACCTTTGAAGAGATCTCCGGAAATACCACAGTGGTGGTCAACTGTGAGGAACCTGCACCATGACAACAAATAAGTTAATCAGCAGTCTGCATTGAGCCCAGTTTGAATGATTTGTTCTGTCTCTTCTTTCTTTTTGATGTGTGAAGTTCTCGATCCTGCTGTGGTGAGACCTAAAGACACTGCGGTGGTAGCCCATGGAAAGGGGCTGACAGCCACCTGCAACGCCCTCTCGTCTCTCCAGACACAAACTGCCTGGTTTAAGGTGACACACATACACACGCGCGTTGTGTTACTTACATTGTAGCGCATACTCAGTTTGTGTTTTGGACCTTGACAAGCTTTCTATCTTAACAACTCCCGACAGTGCACAATGAAGCTACACCAAATCTCACACACATATATATCAGATTCCTAACCATGCCTGATTTTCTACATCAACCATGGTTTAGTCTCGGGAGAAATTCTGGAAAATCTGGCCTTTTGTGTGGATCTGCACATTCAAAATTGAATTATTTCTTTCTAGGGCCAAGTTTCACCATTCCAACAATGTTTGTGGAAAACTATCCAGAAGTTCTTACTTGTAGTTCATGGCCTCAGCTACTGTATCGGACATCAAACATTAAACTTACAAAAATATAGTTTTTAAGTATTTTCATTTTCTGCTACTTTACACCTCTGATCCACGACAGTTCAGAGGCATATAATGTACTTTTTCCCCCACAACATAAATAATATAGTTACCTACTTCAATCATTACATTACTTAGTTACTTTATACATATCGATTATAAAAAGAAAACAAGTTAAGTTTATCGTGTGTTTGTATGTACATTTGATAAATGCTCCTGTTTCTGCCCCGGTGTGTGTGTGTGTAGAATGGAAAGGAGGTATTAAAGGGTCACACCTTGACCTTGAAGAACGCTACTTTCGACACAGCAGGGACGTATGTGTGTGTGGTGACTGTTCCTGATATCAAGGGAATGGAGACGAGCGGCAAACTTCAAGTTAATGTCAAAGGTGAGCCTGATCACACACAGTGTCGGTTTATGTGGGTTTTAAGTTTTTTTCTGCATTTCTGTCTACTTGCAGTTTCTTTTCAGTCAGTGTATAAGTACTTAAAGAAATGTATAGTTGTATAGCATCCTGTATGTAGTGTAGTTGTGTTTTTTGGGTTTGCAGCAGTAGTTATATCGGTCACAGGAAAACGTTTGAAGTGATCTCCCGCTCCTCTCTGTGCAGGCCCACCAGAGATCAAGAGGCCAGACAACACAGAGATTGAAGAGAGTGTTGAGACGTCGGTCCACCTCAGCTGCAGCGTCAGAGGTTTCCCTGCTCCCATCGTCAACTGGACAACCTCTGATGGAAAGGTACAGCAGAGGGAAGCTTCACATTGTGTATTCACAAATGCAGTTTTATCCAGTTCTGGAGAATCCAACAAGTCCTTCAGGTCACCATCAAGTGTCACTTTTGCATATAAAGCTTTTAATCTTTAGACTAGAAAAGCTCTAAAGAAAAAGGGTCCATGAAAGTGCTGAACATGAAATCTGCTAAACCTCAGCTCAACTGTGAGAATGAAAATATTAGCATTCATCTCATGTCCAGGTACAGCCTTCCAGAATTGTCAGCCTGGCTCTCAGGCTCAGTCCTGATTTGTGAGATCTCTTCAACAACTTCAACTGACCTGATTTTGACAAAACTCACTGGATTATTTTAACTGTGTCAAAGTAAATCCCTGAGAACAGGGTTGTGCGGTGCAGCATCTTCAGTCGGTGACAGGACGTGTCAGAGCTGCACCTTATGCTCTGCGGACTCACCTGTGTGTCTTTGTGCCAGGTGCACGATTCAAAATCCAAGACAACGGAGGAGGGCGTTCAGAGTGAGGTCAGTTTCAAGGTCACCTCTGACGTCACAGCTTTCTGCAACGCCTTCAACGAGCACGGCACTGACGCGGTGGCCTTCCACATCAAAGCCAGTGAGTCCCCGCTGCTCGTCCTTCCTGTCGCTGTCCTTTGTGTTTACATATTTGTAGGTTTCTTTCTCTCGCCCCCCCCCCTCCCTTACAGCCTCTGTCAAATCTTTGTTTTATTGTCACTTTGTCTGAAGTTGTCCGTCTCTGCCACACGCTGGAACGTGTTGCCGTGTTGTTTTGTTGTCATTTTTAACCAGTGTTGTTGTCCATGTTGTCTCATGTAGCTGTGTAGCTGTCAAATGCTCCCCCTTCCTCCCCCCAGTGTGTTAACCATGAGTGTCCTCCCCTCTGTGCCTCTACCTGTTTTCAGTTATACACACGACCACACAAGCCACCCCTAGCACTACCATTTCCTCCACCACAGGTAAGACCACAGTCAAGTCTGCACTGCCCCATTTAAAAAAGGGAAGAAATCACCTACAAAAAGACAAGATCCATTCAAATCCAATTAAATACTAAAAAATTTCAATCAATGCAACAACGTTCCCACAACGTCAAATTTAAATTGAGTCGATTCATATTTTTATTTAAATCTGCACACACTCATACATATCAATCCCTTAAACGTGCATGATAGTTTTCATCAAGAATCATGAATTATTCCTCCGAGAGTCACACAGAATCAGGTTTTAATGTAACTCTATTGGCTTAATTGTTGGCACCGCCCTTACGTTAATTTCTTGAAGTTATTACATAATTTTTCTTATAAATACGTGATTATTACATATGAATTAAAAAAGTGTGAAAAGGCAAACTTTGCTGAATAACAGGAGGTTTCTACCAATTTGGTTTTGAAATCACTGACATGGATAACCATCTCCAAAGAGGAACGTTATGAGTAATGGGTATTTTAGGACGTGCAGATACATACACAGCACACAACCGCAAACACACACAAGATCAATGTGACTCTAGAAAGCAGCTGATGCTTTAAATGCACTCAAAGAGAGTCTCCTGACTCCCATTACTGCTGCTGCCTTGTGCTCTCTCTCTCTCTCTCTCCCTCTCCGTCCCCTCTCTCTTGTAAGTCATGCCAGGAAATATCTAGCCCCTCAGAGGAAAACTGCTCTGTGTTGTTGTTTCTTGCAAAGCACCAGTTACATGAGATTAAACAGAGATGCTCTCTGCTCAGGGCGTATGACTGCTGGGCTACTGACCACAGTCGATGTTTAGCTTCAAATGACAAATAAGATTAGATAAGATCAAATGAAAAATCTGTGGTCCTGAGTTCTGACCTCTGACGAATGTGTGTGTGTATGCGTCTACTTGTTATTGTATCCTTGTGAGGACCATAGCATAGAATTAACAGAGTGAGGACCTTTGGGAAAAGTGTGACGTTAGCAGGTCCTCACTTATATTTATATATTAATATTTTGTTGTAGGGTTAAGGGGTTTGGATTAGTGTTTAGTTTAGGTACAGGGTTGGAATTAGGGTAAGGGCTGGGGGGTTAGGCTAGTGGGTTAGGGTAAGGGTTAGGGTCTAGGGGTTAGGGTTAGCAGGGATGAGGCGGAGTCACTCATGTGCTTCTCCTGTATTAGGCCAAACAAGTGTCCTCACTGACTTAGAATCACAGGGATGTGTGTGTGTGTGTGTGTGTGTGTGTGTGTGTGTGTGTGTACTGTTGGCCTGCAGATATATGCTCACTAACACATCCAGCCGCCCTCTGATAACTGTGCTCTTGTGGTTTTTCTCAGTTAAAGGAGCAACAGATATCCAGAAAAAGCCAGGTTTGTTTGATCCGCTGCTGCAGATTCTCCCGCACCTCTCGATGGTCACGGCAAAACAGCTTCCACCTTCTTCTCCTCCACAGAACCTTTTCTCTCATCTGACCCTCCCCCCTTTCTCTCTTCCGATGAACAACCCATACAACCATCACTGAGCTGTTCATCTCCACCTTTCTCCTGTGCATGTTGTCATGCTGTTATAAGAGCACACAACTCTCCTCCTACACTCCTCCTGCACTTTCCTTTCTTTAGGTTGCCAGGTTTAGGTCACCTGAATGATGCTATGTGCTGCACTCTATTTAGACACTCTGTAAAAGGCCATCTCCTGCTGCCACACACTGTGGAATGCTGCATCACCTGCCAAACCTGCCTTCACCCCGTCATCTCACTCCTGTTACAGTCAGTGACCCTGTGGTTGTTCTTGTGTTCTTTCTCCACCAGAGGGCAATGGTGTGATCATTGCGGTCCTCATTATCTGCCTCCTGCTGCTGGCCATCTTGGGGGCTGTGCTCTACTTCCTCTACAAAAAGGGCAAAATCTGTGGCCGATCAGGAAAACAAGACCTGTGAGTACAAGAGAGAGTTTGCGCTTATTATTAAAACGTGTTTTAGAATAGGATCAGTTTTTAATCTTCTGTTTTACTTATTTTTCTTCAGGGCCACCTCATATCATCTTATTACCATTTATTATGTGTTTCCATAGTTTAGCAACATCCCACCTCAGTGATTTCATGATCTTTGTCAATGGGTTTATGATTTTGTCTGTTTGATAATTAGCCGGATTCCGTAAATATAAGCTCACCTAGGATTGTTTTATGTATTCTAAAACATTTTCCTTAATGTCTTAGCGAACAATTTATGGATCTTGATATTCATGAGCAGTTTGGTGCAGATCTAAGTAGAGATCTAGTGAATATCATGTCTCTGAGAATGTTCCTGGTCTTGCAGCACCAAAGAGAAATCCAGCAAAGACAACATCGTGGTGGAGATGAAAAGTGACAACACAGAGGAAGCCATTCTCCTCGGGGTGAACGGAGAAAAACTATCTCCCAGCGACCAGGTACGTTAAAGTGATGGCGCTCAGGCCAAAGATGAACTTGTTCCTGAATACACCATTCCCTTTTTTAAATTGAACACCCACCCCTCCCTCTTATGTGTTTGTTTCTGCAGTGAAGGGTGGTGAGCCCCTGGACGTGCAGAAGTGAGGAGGTGATTTCAGCTGCTGCTCCTGTTACTCCCTCTCAGGCTCGTACCTGCTGATGCCTTCAAGCTTCCACCAGATCTCCTTATCAGATCAGTCGTCCGTCAGTTAATATCCCAATGGACGACAGTTGATTTGAGCTGCAAATTCTGCTTCCTTTCCCGTCACAATCCACGCACATTTGTCCTGGAATGCACCTCGAGCTTTAACGACACAATCCTGCGAATAAATCCTCTGCCTTCAAACGAAAGGACTGACCTTAAGCCGTAGCTCTCGTTTGCGCGAGCCGTGTAAAATGCTGATCATCCATAGAACAAACATATAGAGCACAAAGTTGACCAGGGACTGTTTTTATATGTGACTGAGCGTCGACTCAGGCAAAGCAATCACCGCAGAGCAGCCTGACACGCCTCTTTATCAAAAGTGTATATATTATAATCTGTGTATATATTTCTTTATTTAAAATAACAATAGAAAAAAAAACAACAACCAAAAATAGATGACCAGGTAGTGTTCTATGTCGTTCTGGTGCTCTTGATATAGAGCAGGGAGAGTTTGGATAGTAGTAGTCCTCCAGTTTGTATTTTCCTTTTTTTTAACGTTTTCTGTTCTGCTCAAGTCTGCACACTGAATTTTATGGGATGTTTCCCTCACTAAACTATCTCCAGCCTTTCTCAAAGATGTTGCCTTTTAGCTCTGAAATCAAAATGTAGGTAATTTACTCCCACATCGTTCACATCCGATTTCTCTCCATCTACAGTTTAAGCTCCTGTCTGTACGCCTCACACTTTGTGTATACTAAAGAGAATATTTTTTAAAAGACGGGTGAATAATCTGTTCAGGATTTTACTATTAAGGATTAACATTATTTCTAGTTCTGGTTTTCTTGGTCGTTTCTTTCCTTTCACAATCTAGTTTTGTATCTTACGTGTGTTTTTGAAACATTATCTATTTAGTTACGTTCACTTTTAATGTTCAGTGCACTGATTTGTTTTTGTTTTTATCCTCCATGCAGTGGTGTGTTGTGTTTCTCTAATGTGAAACCGTTGTCTTGTTTTTAATGTGAATGAGAATTATTACTGTAGTGGTTTTTATTTCTTTTTTTTAAGAGGAAGGATGAAGATTATCGGTCCAAGATAAATATGGTTCACGGCATGAAGTCGACCTCGTTATCAGAAAAATACACATTTCTGTTTAATGAATGAATTCATGTGTCGACTGAAACATGAAATAATCTGTTGGATCAGAGACAAACAGACGGATTCCACCTCAGACGTGAGACGCTTGGAATCAACACACGCTCTGTGTATGTGTATTTTCATGTTGTGACAATAAAACATGTGTGACTACTGAGGAGGGGGAGCTGTGACTCCAGACATGCAAATCAAGTTGCACAACAGCAACCAATCAAGCTGCTCCGTGCAGCCGGCTAACTCTCCCTTCCTCTTCCCTGTGGGTCCGTTTTCTGTTCCTGCTGTTTTTATTGTTTTAGGAACTACCACTGTCAAATTGATGTGGATGTATGAAATCTGATAAATGCCTTTTAATGCCTCAGCGTTTAAGTCAACGTCATCGATGGCATTCAAACCAATTCACCAACAAAGCCACTGTTTGTAGTTTTTGAGAATTATACCAAATAAAGATTGACTGTTAATTGAAAAGTGGAAATGAGAAATTGTCTGTTTCTTTTCAGACTGAGGTATTTGGTTTTCTTTTATTATTTCTGTCCCAGGTTTCTAAATCATTTTCCATGGACGTTTCCTCAGTAAGAACTATGTAGGTAAATAGATCCTAATCATGGAGAGAATAGAGGCAGGTTGCAGTTGCTGGTACTGTCCCCTCCCAGCAGGAAGGTTCTTGGTTCGAATCCTTGCCCAACTGGGGTATTTCTGCGTGGAGTTTGCATGTTCTCCCCATGTATGTGTGTGTTGGGTTCTCCGGCTTCTAAAGACATGAAGCTTAGGTTAGAAAGAATGTCTCTGAATGCCGCTCCCTCCGATACACCTGCAAGGAAAAAATTTTGCTATAATTATTAAAAACATTTATAGGAAACATTGGGAAAAATACTAACCTGCAATTAAGTGTTCCTGCAAGTAACAGCATGCTGTCATATTATTGTTTCTCTTCTGCAGAAATAGATGAACCTTTAGCAGTGTGTTGGTGCACAGAATGGAGGTTTATTAAATCTGGTAATACTTTAAAACAATATGGCTCTCAGATATGATGCTGATTAGATCTGGCAGCCGGGCACTCAAATCAGATTTAGTTGTTTTGAATGCAATTATCGAATGCATTACTGAACTTTCACGACAGACAAGACCATCAGCAGAGAAGTGAGTCACGATGAATCCTGTAGTTTCGGATTCCTCCTCCTCTTCGACTTCACTAGACTCTCCTCACTGGAGGAAAACTTTACATTTGACAATTTGACATTATTAATCCATTCAAAAGTCAGTCCATAAATTCAAACCGTTTAATAAGTCAAGTAAAATACTGAGAAATCGTGAATAATAAATTGTTTTGGTTTTACTGTAAAAAGGAAACTTTTATTAAACAGGTTAATAAATGTTTTTACACCATTTGCATGCATTGGGACAATTGTTATAATAATAATAATAATACAATGAAATCTACAAGCCAAAGATCTATGAATAAATAATAAGAGGGGAGGCGTGTGATGGCTTTTGCTTATCCTTTTATTAACAGCACTGTGCATACTTCCAAAGTGATATGAGCTTTAAAAACCATCAAAAAGTTAATGAATGCCTTTTACTGATGAGAAGCAACACAGCTACATGGAACAACATCTCCCTCTCCTGGCAGAAAGCTGAAGTACCCCAGCAGAGGGACTGGGGCTGGTAGGCGTCGAGCATCACTGAGGCCAAGAACTGATCTGGGACACGATCCATCTTTTAGGTGAGAGGGACACAAAGCTATTCACAGATCAGCACGTCAGCTCCCTCAGATGAGGCCTGATGCCACTGACGATTCAGAGGAGACACATTAATACAAGCAATACTGCACAATCTTGCCTTCAGAGATCATGAGGTACAAACCGATACCTACAAACTCTCCTAAAACAAGGCCAGACTCTACACATGGTGAAGATCTCTCAACGTATGGCACTGCTCACAGAATTATTCACAGAAGTAAACAAATCCTTTGGAACAAAATACATGTACAGGAATGCAAAATGAGACAAAACAGCAACTTTTTTCCTATTCATATCACTGACTTTATACAATTTGCTTTTTTCTTCTTCTTCTTTAGAGTGACAGTATCAAAGCACAAATTGGTATGCTGTGCGAAAAAAACAAAAATCGGTAAAACAAAAATACAGGACAGCGCCGTCCTCAAAAACATCAACAAAACATTGGTACAGTATTGAGGTTTGGGGGCCTCCCCGTTCATTACCCATCATTCAAGACGTTTCTCAAGGCAACTAGGAACAGAAATAAGAAGAACTAGAGGATGGTCAGACAGCGCGGAGATAGCTTCCACTCAACACACAGTGAAACCCAGAGTCAACCAGGGCGGATTAGCTATTGATGTGTCTTCGATACCCTCCCTTAAAATAAAATAAAACAACATTCTTCATATGCTGGCAGAGGTCTGTATGTACCTAAAAGCTCTGTGTGTCATTTCCTTATTCATTCATAGTACCTGGAAATAAAGCTGCTGTCTCTAGTTCTGTCGATATCAGAAACAATATGCGTAATAACAAAAAATGTGCAAGTTATAATGTGAGAAAATAAAAGGTAATAGGCTACTTGTGTGACTTCATTGAGCGGATGCATTTGGCAACATGTCACCTGACAGATGAGCTGCTGTCTCAGCCAATGGATCTCCTCCTTTTCTTTTCTTTTTTTTTGACAGCCAGGGTGAACTCCACAAGTTCAGATCAACTTTATTCCTGAGTTAATTCTTACAGTCGGCCCAAATACTGGTTTCAGTGTAGACTTGAGGGTGGGCCAGCAAACCCTTGAGCCTACTTTGTTTCTTTTTTAATAGCCTCACTCTTTCAGATCAGAGGTGCGAAAGGAAACTGATGTGAAGGAGAAGCCTGAATCTATTGGAAAATGGCTGCTTTCCAAACACAAAGCAATTTGTTTGCTTTATTACTGTTTCTATAACAGTCTACCTCACAAGAAAAGAAAAAAGGAGTCGACAGCTTGAGAGGGCTGCAAGCTCACAAGCCGTTTGTACTTTCAAGTATGCTACATTACGGACTGGAACATGGGTGATACTGTCACTTTAAAGAAACAGGACGCCTGTTAAACACAATATTCACAAATGTACATTTAAGGCTTAATTGTTTAGCACTAACAATAGTAGCAGCAGTGAAGCACTTCTGAATTAATTATAATAACAATATTGATGATCATAGTACAATAATATATTACCAAAGTAAATCAATAACAGTTTTTTTTTGTTGTTGTTTCAAAAATCACTGGCCCGAGCTGGAGACAGAAACCTGAACCAGCCGGCCAGCGAAGTTAGACGAAGACAAAACGAAAAACAAATTTCAGCCGCCACGGATCACGCAGCACGAGCCCGTCTGGTACTGCAGGGTTGTCAACATCAGTACGTCCTTTAAGAATCTCATTGTCAGGCTGTGAGCTACACTAGGCCCTGCCACGAGTTAGAGCAGTAGTACGGTTACAGAGCGCGAGTCTGAAGACACAGACTCTAATTCCACATTCATGATGTACAGGAGCAGGGTTCGTTTAAGAGCAGGTCACACAGAGCAGGTCTGGCAGACACACAGTCATGGTCATGCATGCTCACACACACAGACGCACACTCACACGTGGACACACACAAGCTGCCAGACAGCCGCCCCGACCTGAAACCATCGTCATGCTACTTTGAAAAACACAACACGGTAAAAACAAGGATGGCTTTCTAAAAAACAGAAAAAGTACCAAAGCAACGTTGTTAATCAAAGGCCATAACAGACTGAATTCATCATGGAAAAAAGCTCTGCTGCATGTCTTCTAAGCTGCTGCTGACCAACACGTCCTCGTGAGGAAGACTCCCCGACTCTTCCTCACGTCTCCATACTCTCACATCCCTTAGTCTGACAGAGGGCCACACCCCCCTTTGATCTGGTCCCTGTCCACCCATATCACTTGTACCAACAGCGACCCTCAAAGCTGAAATCATTTTCGCATACTGTATATGCACGTACTGTATATATTATACACATTTAATATATATTTACTCATATATTAAATTTTCATATAGATATACATTTTTAGTTTAATTTGTGAGGTGTTGGTTACATTTTCCGCGAAATGCTTCGGCATGAAAGAGAAGAATCCGTCTTCTCAACATTTCTTATGAAAAGTCTTGTGGCGTCCCGTCATTGTTCCACATGTGCTCGGCCGGTTCCACGGAGATGTTCTTGTAAAAGAGGAGGCCCACTCTAACAGTTTTTAAGAAGGCCAGACACTGTTGAAAGCGCATGGAGTGCAGGACGCTGGGTCCCAGAGATGCCGTGAGCTCGCTGGATTGACAGCCAGTTAAAATCCACAAGGGGCATCAGCCAGCACCAGAGGTAGTGCTGCAGGCGATGGGCTTTGGCCTGGGCCAACCTAAACCCCACCAGGCCGAGCCAAGCTAGGGCGAGAGAGCAAACACGAGAGACAGGCACGGGGAGTGTGCTATGTCAGAATATGAGCGGTGGAGGGAATGGAGACAAACTCGCGTAGGATATTCTTGGCCATTTCAATATTGTTCTGTGCAATCATCAGTGCTTTCTGGATGTCCTGGTAAGAGTATCCCTGACTCATGAGGAGCTCTATCTCGCTACTGATTTGAGAGTTGGCTTCTCCCCCCGTTGCTCCACCAGTGGGCGGTACAGAGAAGGGCGGGACGGGGCTGGGTCGGCGCTCTGAGTTGATTCGTCTGGGCAGAGGCTTTGGAGGTCTCTCTGGTGCTTCCACCGGCTCTGAGAAGGCTGAAGAAACGAGAAGAAGCCAAAGGGTTTAACACACTCTAGCTTTGATGTGTGGTTACATCTGATACAAGAACAACTACTTGTAAAAAGTTAAAAGGTTCATGTGAGTGACAGTTAAACTTGAGAAAGAGTTTGGAGTCCGCATCAGACCAACATGCTGAGTATGCCTGGGGTAAGCTACGTGTTAATTATACTGTCAACGGTGAACTGGTTGACCTTTCCACTGCAGTGACCTTTAATAAACCACTCAAAGGGACCAATTATGATGCGAGAGCTTGTTAATTGCTTCTCAATCACAGAGGTTCAGGCCTCAAGTGGAACTCAGACACCTGGCAATCACCACAGGAGGTAAATGTCAGCTGGCTGCTCCGACGCTCAGATTACTCTCGAGAAGATTGAAGCATGAAGACACAGACAACCATTCAGGACTGTGGCTTTCACCACTAAAAGGCTTCACATCAGCACCGCCGAGAGGGAAATGTCTCGTCATCACTCCTTCAGTAAGCTCTGGGATACTGACTCAACAGAAATCCTTTAAAGCAACACTCCCATGTTGCACTGAAGTCCTGCTCATTCAAAATGATTACATCACTACCGTACAAAAAATAAAACAACGTTCTTCATTTGCTGGGAGATGTTTGTATGTACCTAAAAGCTCTGTGAGTCATTTCCTTATTCATTCATAGTACCTAAAAAATAAAGCTGCTGTCTCTAGTTCTGTCGATATCAGAAACAAGATGTGCAATAACAAAAAAGGAAGGGTAGGAAGCATTGATTCATTAATAATGCAGGTTTTTGGTAGTTCATTTTCAAAGCTAATTTTACTTACATGCTGCAGCTCCAGCGTCTGAATCTAGAGAAAGGCGGCCGAAAGCAACCATGGAGGACGATGATGAGGATGATGAGGAAGAAGAGGATCCTGCCAGTTCGGAAAGGGTCCGTCGGGCAGGGGCTATTGGGATCCGAGGTTTTGGGAAGTCGTAGCCGTTTTCCTCCTCTTCCCTGTCCTCAGCTGTGTGGTCTACGGGACCGTTGGTCAAAGCCAGAGGGGGCAACTCCGAGTAATCTGGAGGGAAGACAAAAATAACTCATAAGCACCACGGTATTTGACAGAGAGAGATCTAAATTAAATTAGATACAGCCTCATAAAAACCTGGTTTCATTAAGAAAAACACTCATTATATTCTCTAAAACGGCCTCAGATGACTCAACTGTGCACAGAAATATTATTATTTACTTTAAGGCAAACACAGACTGAAGGGAGAATATCTTGTTTTTGAGTCAATCAAATATTCTGATGTTCAGATTCATGAATCCATTAATGGTTTATATTAAAGTAGATAACACAAATATTTTGTCAAAACAGTTTATGAAAACATGTTGACTGGTGGGTGAGGAGGTTTGACCGAGATTTAAAAGAATGCATGTGTCTGAATGATATGACGATAACAATACAATAGTAAATACTGATCTCAAATACTCTTGTCCAGCCAATCTTAGTTTGAAGTACAACTACATTCAGTAGAGCACATACCTTCACTTAGGGCAAAAGTTCTACTAGGTCTGGATTACTATTTAGAGCAGCACCATATTCCACTGAATTCCATCTTAATCAATGAATAACTCAGAGAAATAAACGTCAAAGCATTCTTGAGATATTGTGTTCAACATAATGACTCCGGACACTCACTGTTTTCACAGAGGCATAAAAAAAACAATCAAACAAACAAACTTTGGCGCAGATAGAAGAGGTTGGTGAATCCAAATACCTGAATCTCTGGCTTGTTGCGACCTCGACTGGATGTTGTACATGGCTTCATACATTTGAGGTCCATCCTCCAGTTCAGCCATTGCCAACCTTCCACAGAAAACAACAACAATTAAATAACAGTGTTATACAACCCTGCAACAACTAACATGGAAGTGGATTTATTAAGTGTGAATACCTTGAGTTGTGTGTGGAAGCTTGGGTCTGTGTCTGGAGTGCAGAGAGAGGCTGATGTTGCGGAGGCCTCGGTACTGGTGGGGTCTCCACTACAGGTGGTGAGGCGATGGGGGGCAGGACAGGGCGAGAGGAGGGGATCATGTACTCTGACTCCTCCTCACTGTCACGTGCCTCCTCTCCTGCCACTGCCCTCAGGGATTGAGATGATCTGCAAATAAACAACCCCAGATTATTTACGGTAGAAGTGGATTTAAAAAACCTTAAACACTAAGGGCTGAGTTTTCTGGGAGGAACAAACTGCCTAAATTAAGTCAAATGTGTTGCTTTGTAGAAATTTAAGTAAAATCATTTTCTTTCCATTATGGGACCAATACAACGTACCTGTTTGCCAGTGCGTAGAGTGCGTTGGCTGAGGATGAGGGCTTAACTTTAGGGCTGTCATAATCTTGAGCACCTATTGCAGCAAAACTCTGGAAATAGAGCAAACAAATCTTAGTTTAAGAAAAATCTTTTCACAATCAAAATAGAAAAACGCAAATC
The DNA here is from genome assembly GCA_038501795.1 of Pseudopleuronectes americanus. Taxonomy (NCBI): domain Eukaryota; kingdom Metazoa; phylum Chordata; class Actinopteri; order Pleuronectiformes; family Pleuronectidae; genus Pseudopleuronectes; species Pseudopleuronectes americanus. The sequence continues at coordinate 11,358,420 of CM076719.1, read as the reverse complement.
ACATTAATGGAATATATTTGCATTTTGGGAAAGACACTCATGTTTTCTTGCTAAGATTTCGAAAGAGAGTGAATAAGCAAATTGCAAATAATGTCACTTCTTCCTGACGGCTGTTCCAGAAGAGAAAAATACACTTTTAATGTCATGGCTCTGCTGTTGTGATCACACAGTGACTGGTAAGTTATCAGTCAGGAGTAACCTGCTACAGAAATTATAAGCAAATACGGGATAATTTCAGTTGTTTTACTTTCCTTCTATCTTTGAGCATGTAGTAGTAACCAATGCTAAACATTAAATCAAATGATAGTTAAGTGAGCAGTGGTTTGTGGTTCCTCACCAGCTGGTGATCCAGACTGAGGGAGCTGTTGTTCTTCTGAGAATCTGAGCGGGTGTCCAGAGCCGAGGGCAGCGCCAACGGGAGGGAGTGTCGGTTGGAGAGTTCCCTGACACCTGCTCGGATGTCCCCTCCAAGACTGGACACTTGGGAGGATGAGGACGACGAGGAAGAGGAGGTGGGGGCCTTGGGAACAGGCCTGGAGTTCCATTCGGCCAGCAGCCTGTTTGGAGGTGTAGGAGGGAGCTTATCTCGAGGGGGCTCCCCAGGAGTGCAGGGTAAGGGACGCCTCTGCAGCCGTCCATCGGGGCCCGCCCCAGAAGCGTGGGGCCGTTCTGGAGGAGGAGGAGGGGGAAGGTCTCTCAGCGCTGGGAGGAGGGGGAGAGGCTTGTCTTTGTGGTGAGATGCTGCCTGAGGGGACGAAACAGAGATCCAGGGAGCCCATTAAGACGACACAGTTTAGATGTGAAATCCAACTCCATGCTGTTGTCTTCCACACATAGATTATCCATTTAGTAGCGAAACCATTTGTGGCTACAATCAACGATAAACATTACTCAGATGAATACAATGATATATGATAGTTATCTAATTTCCTTTTATCTACATTTAGGCAGAAATTGCCCACATATCGGTGATGTTGCGTGATGGTGAAACACAAACAATTTCACCACACTATTATTTGAATGTCCTCCCCTTCCTGAACCAGGTGCTACCTTGGTTGTGTATTTACCTTGGAGGTGACTCCGGGGCTGGAGGCACCAGGGGGGTTGGGCGTTCTGTGTGGTGGGAGCAGGTCTAGCCTTGGTGGCACAGGGGGGAGAGAGGACTGAGGAGCCATGGACATGGGTGACGGGGGCCGCTCCACCTGGATCACAGTAACAAAAGCAGAGCAGGACATACGATCAATTCGGATACATGGGAAACAACTTCAGACAATAAGCTTTTTCTCTGGAGATGAACCACATGATAAAAGAAACACACAGCACTACAGTGATCATCTTATTTCTCTTTGAACGGGCCTTTTAAATCACGTCACCTAACGTCGCACAATAATAACAATATTTCACATTGAAAGTGGCATTTGTTTAATTCTAATTTTTTAATAAAGAAAAATATTTCGTCTTAACCTAGTGTTTAAATTAGATTAGATTTGTTCTTGTTTTATTGTAACAGTTTTTATGCTTATTACTGAGGCCCTAGTCATTGGTGGTGTGGTACTGGACTCGCTTGTATGAAATGTGTTTAGGCATCTCATGTAATATACACAGACTTTACAGTAGTAACTAATAAAGTGGAACAAACACAAATCTACACAAAATACTTATGAAGCACAGCCAAGTACTTCACAGTAACAATTACATTTAACGATATAGTAGTAGTCAAGGATGAGACAGAGACTGGGTCAGCAAACAAAGTCCAAGGAATTCCAGGGACCACATCAAAGGGTGTGTGATCTCAGGTATTCATCGACTCTATAAGCAGACTAACGCAAACAGAGCTCCTCCAGAGGCACATAAAAGATGCAGGGTAGGAGAATGCCCCACATATCAAACACAGAGAGGCACCCAAAAAAAGCTGCTACCGCGGCACCATGAAAGATGGAGATGAAAGACTTCAGATGTGAGCCGAGAGCTTGAAGTGCACCAAAAGTGAAAAGGGCAAAGCAGGGAGTGTTTTATCTGCACTGAGATGGGTCTCTCAGAAAAACAGAAGAGAGGAGGACAGCAGGAACCCATGAACAGCACCCAGGGCATCAAACCAACTCAACCAAGTGCTGCTGTGTTTTATCAGTGGGGGAAAAAAAGCTCGCCCCCAGTTTCATAAATGGAAACTTGAGCAATTCATATTTAACTCAATTATGTCTTGGTCTTTGCAGGGCCGTACCTTTGTGCAAGCAAGTTTGCTCATCATTAGGTGGGGGTCTTCAAGTCTGTCGTCATCGTCGTCGTCATAGCAAGGTGATGGGGATCCTTCGGCACCAAACAAGCTCCTGCAGGTGCCCCCGCTGTTGGGGTCCTTGGGGTCAAAAGGATCCACGACAATGGGCTCTGTACCCTTTATCTCACAGCGACAGAAGGGACAGCCCGTCCCCTGACCCTCTGATTCCTGGAACACAAGCAGAGGCAGCAGCACACAGGAGATGTTAGCGGGTTGTGTGCTTCTATTTGCCCGTTATGTCTGTACACAAGAGCACTTCAACCGAAAGTTTGCCTCTTAGCAGGTTTGAGTTATGGCACTTAACTCAGAGCAAGCAACCCACACAAACCCCTTCAATCCGCCCACTCTCTTACCTGCCAGGCGGTGAGACAGGAGGTGCACATGAGATGGCCACAGGGCTCAATCTTCACATCCTTGTCATTCTCCGCACAGATCTTACACAGCTGGAAAGTGGAGCCCATCTCACAGTACAGCTCATATTGCTCCTGGGGGGGTAAAGAAAGAATGAGACAGATATGAGCCCACGGTTCTTAAACGCAGAGTAAAATGATACGATAATAACACCACCCGAGATTATTTCCAAAGAGCCTGGAGGATCTGAAGCAGAGTCAAATGCGGGGGTGTGTTTTTAGTTTCTGTCCTGTTCTCAAGCAAATTCATCTGTTCAGAAAATCCCTCACAGAAGTTTGAGCAGATAAATCAACCTAACAAGTTAAAGACTGTTTAGGGTTCAACAAGGTTGATATTCTTTTACAATATTAAACAATTTACAGATATGTGTTTTTCATATTCAAAACAAGCCTTTTCATGTGATTACACTATGACTCATCTCAGGCCAGACACGGATTTCCTGTTAATCTTAACATTTTTGACAGCCTGCACTGACAAAGGACCAATTTGTTTTCTGCGTATGACTTCTGCAGTGTCTTTTTTTTTATCCTTATTTTACACTCAAAGTCACGTCCTAACATTTTACTTGAGGTTAACTGTCACGCTCTTAAAACACGATGACTCAACATCAGAGCCAAAACATCCTGCATAAAATATTATAGAAGGTTAAAAACGGTCCTCACATTTATATTTGCAGTTTTACTTCAGTATCTCTGTTCCTTCTAAACAAGGCAATTTGAGTTTTTTTTTACAGGAGGTTGTGTTTTCATTGACAGGCATTCGTCTGATAGCATCATGACACAAAAACGATACAAAATTGGAAGGATGTGGTAATGGTCAGGAAATAACCCTTCAGGGTGCAGATCAAGGATAGCATTGAGAGAAAGGGTTGTTGAAAAATGTTTTTCAACATTTATGTTAATTTCTCAGAGAATAAATCATGTGTCTTGATGGGAAAAAATAATGCATGTTTAGGGGACAGATGTTTATGAGTTTGAAAATCCATATATAAAGATCTGCATCAACTAAATTTGAATATGGGTGGAAAAATATATATTGTATTTGGGGACTGCTGGGCGGTATGAGCTTTCTGACTGACTTGCTCAAATCTATTCCTTATTCTGTTTCTCGAGCTCGACCAACTCAGTTCCTGTGGGCTGACTTATCAAGTCTTCTACTTCTCCTTTCGGCTGTGCTCTGCACTGCCACATCTCTTTTTTCCTTTCCTTTGTGTCCACCCCCCCCAAAAAACTAAAAACATTTGACCTGTATACTAAAATGCCAAAGACCAACAGATTTGTATAAGATATAAGTGACTGAGGATGCAGCCGGAGAAGCACACTGCTCTGACCTGTGTGACTTTGATGTGGTCTTGAGGCGAAGGCTCACACAGTCCGGTCAGGTCGGGGTTTTGCGTCCGGCCATCAGGGAATAAATAACTGCAGGAGCACAAGAACATAAACTTAGAGGCTACACAGAGAAGTTCCCATTAAGTATCCTCCATTTTCCTTTAAAGGTAATCATCATTATTAGTTAGTATGATTGTACTGCATGTAAGCTTAACAGGCAAAGGTAATGAAAACATCTGTTCAATCTATTAATGCAACGTATTTGAATGAACACCGAGTTGATGCATGAACAGTGTCTGACCATTTCATAAGTGGGTCACATGCTGTAATTATTTTCTGATAAATGCTTTGTGCATGCAAGCGATTTACTGTATAGGATTTCCCAGCTCAAATTAGCACTTGATTACAGGTTGTGACGGGCCAACCATAGCTTTCATTAGACAAAATTTTCAACGCTGGCACAAGAAGATGAGTTTCACGCCAGCCACGTAGACCACTGACTGAGTCGTATATGAGAAACCAACAGTTATATTCTGGTTGTGATAACAGCAGAATTATGGGAACAAGCAATATGATATGGCTGTATTGGTTTAAGGCTGAGGGCAGACTCAGTTGTGGGATGCGAAACAGCTCCAGCCAAGCGTGCCTTGTGGGGAGAGGAGAGAAAAGGAGAAATGACAAAAGAGCCCTACACATGAAAGGAAGTTTGACTTATATATCCTTTTCTTGAACTGCATCAAATGGAAGACTGAAACCCAGCCACAAAATGGCTGATCAGATGTCCAGATGTAAACCCCCAAGACAATGACAGCTATAGGAGTGCCAAACAAAATGCCAGTGCACTTACAATCCTTCCCTGAAGCCATCTATGAGGGCCTGGAAGAGAGGTTTATTGTGAGGAATGGTCTGCAGTATGTTTCCATCTGCTGTCACGTAGCCGATCGCCCACTGGCCCAGCCGCGTACAACTCAGGCGGAAGATGTAACTGGGGAGGGACAAAAAAAGGTCACACATTGATATATTCAATATAGAGATCAAATAGCAGGGACTACAACTAGTCTCTGCAGCTTGTGCACAAGAAAACTTGTCAATTCTACAGGAAGTAGCCCGGATCAACCTGTGGCATGGTTCATCAGTATAGTAAAAAGGGTGCCCTACTGGATCATCAGTCTATAGTCAGGTAAACTGGAATATGTTGAGGTACTTCTGCTTATGACCAGGATATAGCCAGAGAATGGAAAAGTAAATATGGCTATAAGAGGCTGCTTGAGTCTGACATGGGCCACTCAACATATTATCTAATATTTCCTGGCTGCTTATTTGTATGCATGACAAAGATATACAAATTTGTATCAGGAAATGAACAAAATCCGCTCTAGGGGTTAACAACTCCCCGTGCGAAGCAGCCTGTCTTTGTTAGAGGCATTCAGGGCCAGCTCGAGACCACTGGCGACTGAGCATCACGTTAATCGATCGATGCTGACACAAACATTTCCTGACGGGAAGGGAGGGAGAATGGAGATACTACTATGGAAGTAAATCAGTCTTATCAGGTTTTGCAACTGAATATTATACTTTGAAAATTTGAATACTGAATTTCATCGAAAAAAAACATACAAATGCATAATTCCAAGACTTAAAAATTTCAAAATCTGATGAGACTGATTTACTTCCATATACATGTGTGAAAAAAAAAGTCCTGGTGTTTAGTTTAGAAGTGGAACGAGTGCTGTACCCGAAATACAAAGAGGTGACTCCTGACAGTAAGCTGTAAATTGTAGTGTGCAAATGCTGCACTCAAATTAGCCAATAACCACTTAGATGTCAACATGGCTGTACAAAGGCCAGGCCTAAACAGTGACATCCGGCTTCAGTGTACAATCAGACTATTGATGCTAGGTGCCAGTACTGCAGTGTGCCACAAACACACACGCAGACACACAGTGAAGCATAATTGTCTGTGAAGCCAAGACTGAACTTGAGCCCTGTCTGTCATTGTATTTATGCAAAACTAAGCATTGATAATTTGCATTTATATACAATGTGTTCATGTGCAGTGTGAAAGATGAGACCAAAATCTGTGATCTCAAGAGCGGGGCTGAAAATACGACCAGAGAACTACAGTGAACTAAATCCTGCCCACGGAAACACATTAACATGGTTTAACTGATGCATGTCATCACCAAAATTGGCAAAAATCAACTGTGTCAACCACACTGCCCCAAGTACATGCTCCTGTAATTTGAATAGGATTCTAAGCACATTTGTTTACATTTGTGTTTCTTACCTGCCAGGCTTGTGAATGAACTTCAGTAGCCGTGCTTTGACCTCATCGTAGGTGAGGAAGGCCATGTACCCTGGGTGAGTAACTGCCAAGCTGTTCCAGTTTCGCAGAAGGGACGACCAAGGCTACACACACGTACGCACGTACAAACACACGCACACACACACACGAGAGACAGAGAGAGACAGAGAGAGAGGAGAGTGACTCATCTGATGAGTGAGTGACTCGCCACAGCACTAACAGCAGGAGGAGAGTAATGGAGCAGCTTAAACATCAGTGGGATTTACACTGGTCATTTCAATCTTGGTCACACAACATTAAAAAGGTTGTTTAAGATAAATTTGTAACACAGAACACAACTCATTTGACCTTAGTTGGTACCATCCAGAGTCACAGAATAAGGAAGGTTATATGGAAACTAGCAGACTCTTCACAGCAGGCGAAAGACAACTTTCTCCAAAGACTTATTGACCCAAATTGATTTAAACCATTCTAGCATTTAAAGGTGAAGACATAGACTTTTTTTTTAATATAATTCATAGTACTCAAAGGCACGTTGCCTGAGTGCAGCAGTGAGTACGAGGTGCTGCAGTTGCTCTCACCAATGTGTCTGGCGTGTGAAAGGAAGTAGAAAATGAGTTGCATAGGTCACACCATGGTTACAACTTTACAAGAGTTATTTATATATAAAATCACACTATCTTTATTAAGCTGAATGACAAAGAGGGGTTGTTCTCTCCCTCTGTTATTTATGCACACAGGAAATGACAAGTCATAATCGTCTCCTTGACTGGACTCCGGTTTGGATGCATCCTATGACCTTTGGTTTAATGTGATAACAGACTAGCTGTGTGGGTAAACAAATGGGTGCTCAGTAATGTTATACCCAGTACATGTATTTTTAGTTGCCTCTTGTCATTTGGACATCAGTTCACTCCAGACCAACTCTGCGTACAGTTTACTGAGCAGAGCAAGCAAACACTGCTCAAAAGATATTGGTTTATAATCACCATGGCATCCTTCAACCGTAAGATACAGCATGAAGGGAGACCTTTGAAGGGCCCTTGATGTAATAAAAAGCACAGTCTACTGCATATCAAAGAGACAGCTTAAAATGGCCACAGGCTCACTTCCTCTTCTGAGTTTAAGGGCATTTGGAGGAGGTATTTTTCTGTATGAGGGAGTGTCATAGGAAATGTCTGTAATCAGTTTAGGCTTCATTAAGCCTGTTGGTGCCCTGCACACAAGCAGCCAGGGATAATGCTACTGAGGGTAGTAAATAACATACAGTAATGCATACCAGATATGTTGCAATAGATTTTATATAATGTGAATTAAAACAGCGAGTTAGGTTAGCCTAGGAAACGCTTACGCTTTTTTGATCGTCTAAACGATTTTCATTTAACAACTGATAAACTGAGAATGTGCAAAGTTAGAGTCTTGTCCCAAAATATTCATTCTAGCGGTTTATTATTCATCCAAGTGTCAGAAAGAACAACCTCAGGGGAGAATCTATAAAGAAGACTGTCCTTGAGAGGGAACTCAGTGTGACTTTAGCTGGTGGAACACATACTTGTCTGGACCTTGTGAGGGAACCACAGACGACCATGAAAAAGGACAAAATCACTTTCAAACGTTTCTGTCTGCACTGTGTGAGCGGAGTCACAGAAAGTTCTAACTTCCGCTGCGGCTGACAGTGTGAACATGTCAGCAGACGTCCTGCTAACGACTTGATAGAGTTAGCCGAAAAAATATGTGGCAGATTAGTTTAAGTTCATTATGTGCAGCTTAAAATTTGTTTCCTTCACCAAGAAAAACAAACTGCCATGAATGACTGGCCCTCTACGTCACTGTAATGCTTTGTACATTTTGTTCTCCAACTGACTCACAAGCGATTGATAAAACAAAGAGGAGTTGCAGTGGTTGCAGCGGCGTGTGTGTTCCCTACCTGAAATAGCCTTGTGAAGATGTCAAACTCAAACACAGAGATGTAGTCGTTGCAGGTGAGGTCTATGGTGGACTTGAGCGCCATGGCCTCCAGTCCCGAGCTGATGGAGTGGAACTCGTGCAGAGACTGACGGAAGACCTTCCAAGGCACGATGGTCCTGCAACATACATCAAAAACACCACATGACGACATTCCCTTGCAAAACCTGAAATCAAACATCGACCCCCCAGACACACATTTTAACTTGGGGTTAACTGGCCTGTTACATGATTCTTGAGTGCATCATGAACAGCTTATTAACTATACAGAACCTGCATCTAACAAACCAGTGAAGCCTCTAAATATATATACATGAACTACAGTTTCTGTAAAGATAAAATTATTATTTAAAAAAAAATTTAAAAAGAGGAAATGCCATTTGTTAACAGTCTATTTGAGCACATCCTAATCAAGGTCATGAAAACTGGCCTGATGTCATCTCTTAAATTTAAATACACGCAAAGCATAACAGAACTTAGTTTCCCCAATGGTGGTCCTATTTTTGGTCAGCTGCTGCATAGCTCCTATAAGATATGTAAACCCTACAGTTATCTAAATGGAGGAAATTCACGTATTATTATGTGGTATTGAGAAACCTAGCAATTTAACTTCCCCTGTATTTCCACATGGCTGGTTTACTTTTGTGCTGCATTCTGTTTCAACCCAGCTGGTATAGTATATGTGTTCCAACATTTTCATATCAAGGACATGAGGACAAGCTTTTGGCCACAGCCTTCTTCATTCAATGACCATACATTTGCCTTAGAGAAGATACTCATTTTCTAGGGAAGGACCCCGAAGGGCTCCAGGATGCCACGGTGGAGCTACTGGAGAAATATAACATTCTATGTGTAAATCCATTACTCACTTATCGCCGAAAGCATGCCTCCAGAACTCTGCAGCATCTGCCTTGGTGATGCGGAAGTTATCACCCTGAAACAGACCGTTGGGGAAGATGGCCTTCAGCTCAGCCAGCATGTGGCTGAAGATCAACGACAGCTTGGTGAGGTTCCGCCTGGGGAAGTGAAGAGCAGAGGGGAGTGGGTGAGAATTCTCATCATTCTCATTACACTGTGGTCACGGTGTCATCGTTCCATATAACAGCTTCAAAGGTCAAATTTAGAGCAACGTTAGTAATTGATAACTTTGGTTATTGCTTTCTAAAAATCGTATAATAATTTTTAATAGCAAATGTACTTCCATGTTGGTCTTTAAATGAGTTGGGGTCAAATGTGCATTACTATCTGGAGGAACTGAAAATCAACTACGTGAGGGACAAGAACAAGTTAAGTTAAAAGCACAGTATTTCATTGTTATTTCAAACAACAGTAACATGATACTACATCGAAGCAGATGCACAAAAAGTGTTACACAGTTAAAATTTTACTTTGCAGATCTATCTCCTCTGCATAGAACAACTGGATTAGTATTATTTATTTTTTGGGATTTGAACTTTGAGATTAACAGTTAAGCATGAAAGGGGGGAGAGAGCGAGTGGGAGAAAGATATAGAATTTTGAAAGATCACCTGGTTACGAGCGGATCTCCCAAGTACCAAGTGTGTCATCCCAAATTAATTGATGACACACTCAACTATTTACAAACATGGGATTTGAATGGATTTCCATAAGAATACCAACCTATGGTTTGTAACGAGTTATAATTAGTGAAATATGTTGTCTGACAGATGGTAGTTCATAAAGGAGGCTCAATGCTGAAATTAAAAAGACTCAATTATAGGTGTGTGCTTTGTGATTTTTCCCACTGAGATTTTCCTTGGACGCATAATACAGGAATAGTTACAGGTCCGTGGAGACAACATAACAGTGTTAGAGGACACCCACATAATCATAGAGTCAATGAAATGTAGAGAGAAGCACATCCGAGAACACAGCTCTGTAAGCAGTTACAAAAGGGTAGTAGACCAGCACAGTGGACAGGAAAGAGCTTAAGAGTAGGAAAGTAAAACAAATTCGCTCTGAGAAAGAGGCAGACGAAGAGAGGAGTAAGATTGTGGACAAAAGTGTGAGAAAAGGAGACAAGAAAAAAAGCTGCATAAAGTCCCCGTCCCCTGCACCCCATCGCTGCATTGGGGGCGTGATGCTGAGAGAGCCATGATTTACGAGGGCAGCACAGAGTGAGATTGTGCTTGGCTGTTGGGCAGGGTGAATTGACATGCATGAGAGAGACAGCAATGAAAGCGTGGCTACGCTGCAGCTGCCCCACACTACACTACGCCCCCTATGAGCGGAGCGAGGGGCGAGTGGAAAGAGTGAATGAGGGCGGAGGAGGACAGCGACTGAAGATAGATGAATGAAGATTAGTGTATGTGGACACCCTGCCAAAATAGGCCCGTTGGTGTGATAGTTAAACTCAGAAACGTGTGTGAACTGCAGTAAAGATTTAAATTTACACCCTCTCAGCTGTAAATGATCCTCAAACACAGAACACTTGTTGCTTGACGTCTAATCACTTCAACTGCGCTGCCCACTTAAAATCTACAGCAAAGACTTGAAGCCAGATGCATCAATTGTGTTCTTTGAAGTCAGGGCTGCCCTCATCAGCGATGCAATTTGGAAAAACAAGACCATGGACTACTTTCAGCATTTCCCCTGCAGTCATGGTCATGAACGCTTTCCAGCTTTATCTTGCGAATTAGCTGCCGTGAGTGATACTGCATCAGTGTTTTCTTCAGCAGCTCTCATCTCAGCAGGAGGTCCCCCCTGTTTCTCCTGCTTCCTAACCCGACCGGCCTGACTGAGCCTTGGAGCTGCAGCCTCATCCATTCTGCTGTCAACCTCTCCCTACCCTGTGCTTTTATCAAAAGGTACAACAGCCTCCCTCCTGCACTACTTCCATCTACAAGGCAATCATAGGAAGACAGTTATCCTCTTTCGCAAGTTTATGCGTGGAATTAATCTCTCCTCACCCTGAGCTTTCATTTCCACATCTAGGCTAGTTTACAGGGTTATGAATACTCTTACCCACTCCCCTCGGCTCCGAACACGAAAGAGCTCCATAAGACTTTAAGCTTATAAAGTCATCTCTTCAAACCTACCGTTTATTTTTATTACTAATTTACCAGTAAATGCTAATGATACGTTTGAAGACTCTCTCTTGGGGCCACATTTTCTGTGGGTGCAATATTCGCTGAGCTGAAGAGACTGATGCCTGGATGAATTTTACACGTTTTCAAAGAGCCATTTTCTGTTTCGTTTCTGGTCAGTATAAAGATTTTCTATAGGAAAATGTCAGTATGGCTGTAGCTCTGTGAGGTGGAGTTACATATAACCACTGCCATCCAGTAATGCCAAACACACTGTGATCACTAACTCTGTTCAGAATGAATGTGAAGCAAAATTAACCAAAAAGCTAAAACAGTCAAGCATTCTTTCTAGGTTGGGCAAACTGAGGTCATGATGAGTTCAAATGCTTTTATAAACTACAATAATAAACTATAAACTATCATTATTCATTAGGGGTTTAACACTCACAAAGTATCTCAACCAGGCTCTGTTCACTCATGGTGGAGAAAGTGAACACTGGCATCAGATTCACGGGGTGGTACAGCCGTCTCTGGCAGGAGATTTGCCCAGTGAATGAGACTCTGTTGTGTCCGATTGTCTCTATGAGAGTCTCAGTATTTCCTGAAGGCTGAAAAATATCTTCAAACTCAAAGTAAGATACAGACTCAGATCTAATTGTACATGGCAAAGGAAGCCTATATCTTTAAGGATCTCTGTATCTCAGCCCAGCCTTATCCTTCTCTATCCGTCAATAGAAGCTCTGTGTGCACTGGTATAATTGATGTGTTTGTGTGTGTGTGTGTGTGTGTGAGCCCATAGCCTACCCATAGGTACAATTGTTACTGAAGTTGGTATTCTAACACTGACTTCATACGCACGGAACAGCCATCTGTCACTATCATTCTTCACTGCAACCACAGCAAAAAGCCAAACTTTTTTTTTCTTCAGAACACTAGGTTTTTGTCCCCCTTCCCCCTCATGCTATAGATTGACCTCTGACCCTGCAGCTGGCTGCTCCCTTCCTGTTTCCTGCTGGCTGTGATAAAGTAGCCCAGCTAGCCAGCCAGCACCGCACTGCGCTAATGCACCGCAGCACAGCCAGCGAGGGACAACCTTAAAGAATGAGAGTCTGTCTGGACAGGCAGTCACAAGTAGCTGTAATATCATCATGCAGCTGTATTATCTTTTCTACAGAACTTTTAAGGGGAAACAGATCAGGCATGAGCCGAGCCCTGTGACAATGCTATGAAAAGTGTATCAAAACAATTTATAAGATAAATGAAAGCACATCCATTTTGAAGTACCTTGATGATAAATACAATTTGACTCAATCAGAATTGTAAATGTAAGAACTGGCTGATTTTCGCAGTTTTACATTAGAATTAACTAAACATCTTCTGCCAATCTATCGCAAACAATCAAATGATAAATTTAGAGTATGTAGACGATTATTCAATAATGACATAACTGTTTGTTGTCTGAGGAACACAGTGGCTTACTTGTTTGAAATTCTGGCTTACAATTTTACCCACACATCACTTTATGAATTCAACTCTCCGGACCTTGCTTCATTCCAGATCTCCATCAGGAAACTGCCATGACAGCACACACAAACACACACTTTCTGCTTCTTTACACAAACTCCTAAATACCCTAAATACATTAAGCTTGAGCTAGACCAGCTTCTCAGAATGTGCATCTGAATTTTGATTTAATCTCACCTTCAAAGCTTGTGTTATTCTAAACATGAGAGGCTTATACTTATTGTAAAGGAGAAATGAATAGAATCAAAAACCAAAGGAAAAAAGCCCCGTAACTCTCTCAATACAGTTGAATTGTCATCGAGATGCTTATATCTGAGCTCACTTATCTGTGTGTTCATAATCAGTGAGTGCTGGTTGCACCCTGAGGGGAGGAGGAGCTTGTGGCTTTCATCCTGCTATTGACGATAATCGTGTGAGAACTATACGAGTCGGCTGCTCAGTGATACCGCTACAACATAAATAACCATGATGCTCTGCTACTTGAATGTGTGAAAATGTATCTGTGTATAGAGCCCCGCAAACTCAACCGGGGGCCAGAAACACCCACAGCATCTAAGGTGTGAAGTTTTCTATTCCAAGGACTGATAACCCTTTAGCTGCTTCGCAAACCACTAAGAACTCTGCTTACTTTACTCTCAACTCAATCACAACCTGCTAGCTCACCACTCCATGCTCCTGACACTGGCAGAGCAGAGAGAGGCAAAGCTTTTCCCCCCTGTAATTCATCTCAGTTTGTAAAGAGAGATGAGCCACAGAGATCTAATATCTTAATTTCGTATTTAAAAGCAGTGGTGTTAAACAGCACTGTGGCCGTCTAAGAGAGTGACGCTACAGCAGGACTGTAGATTCCCTTTTATTTAGGCACTTGAGTATGCAGAGCATCAACCCGAGTGATACTTTGTAAGGTTCAGTGCAGTTCAAGGTTAAAAGGGTTTAATTAATACTCATTCTTTTTCTGGGAAAGTGCACAGGTAAACAATAAACAAGTAAAAAAAAACACTCTCTGGGTTCAATCGCTACAATCTTACCAAATCAGGAGGTGATTTCCCACTGCAACACTGAAACACACATGAAACTGCCCATGTCTCAGATCAACGGCAACTTTAATCTTTAATATCAAACAAACTATGAGTGTATTTTCCAGATAGTCAAAGTGAGAGACTTTTGATTCACATGGATGTCAGGTACATTTACAGAAAAAAGGATTTCATACCTTTGGATGGAGCTGTCCTGGTAAACCAAAATAGGGATGAGTGCAAATGACATTTGTAAATACCAGAGGTACTGTACCGTAAAATGACTTCTTTTTCTCTGTCAAACAATGGAATGCAGACATCGATCATTTTCAACAACACAAATGCATTTTACTGTAAACAGCCCGGAAACAGGTTTCCTGCTGTGATCTTTTTTGTCCAAGTTTGACAACATGAACAAGAGGTGACCTGTACAACAAATACAATTAACTCTATAACTGATATCTATGTCCAAACAAGAAGCAGCCAGTAACAATGTCGTAACATCAGACACAACAGTGCTAAGCACCTGTTACAACGCACTGAAAGGAAGGCCTCATGCAAAGCGTGCGCGCTTCACCTCTACTTTGCATCAGATAAAGAGGCAAAAATGGTTCTGGCCGTGTGTGTGTGTGTGTGCGTGTGCGTGTGCGTGTGCGTGTGCGTGTGCGTGTGCGTGTGTGTGTGTGTGTTGTATATAGAAACTGAAATGATAATTGTTTTTCCATGACACCTGCAAAAGAAGCCTGAACAGTTATTCAGCTGCAGAGAAGCCTGAAAGAGTTGAAGCTTGAGGAAGTTGTTCCTACCAACCATTGTAATAATATCACAGAAGCATGTCTGGAATGCATTTTTCTATTGTGCAAGGGATGGAGCAATATGCGGTCAGTAAAGGAAGGTAGTGATGATGGAAGCAAATAAAGAAGGAAGGCTATCAGTAAAGTGTGGGACTAAAAGATGTGGGTATTCAACTGATCCACAAATATGGTTGCAACTAACTAGTATTTTCATTAACCATAAGTCCATTGATAGACGTCTACTTTAATTGATTAATCACTTATGTCTTAAAAACGTCAGAAAATAATGAAAAATGCCTTGTTTTTCCAAGGTGACTTCTCCTGTTTTGTCAGAGCAGCAGTTCAGAACCTACAGGTATGGAGTTTTCAATGATATAATGCTGAGAATGAACATGCACTGTATATGATGTCCTCACGGTTGTGTAATCTGAACTGGATTTGAGGTGGTCATAGCTCAAAATAACATAATACATAACAAAACATTTCTATGAGATGAGACATTATCCTTCTACCGATCGATGGTGAGAATTAGAGCCTAAAATTCTGATGTGAAATCGCGGCAGCACTTATGACTTTTGGCATTAAGGCCAAAACCCATAATGCCTGAGCTAGAGCTAAGGCACGTTAAGATTAGATATGACTCAAATTAGACAGTAAAAGATATACAGCCATACTACAAATACGATTTACAACAGATTATTAGCCTCCAGGTTTATCACTTTTTGCAGCATAGGCTGTCCCACAGTGTAAATGCATCACCCTGCAGGCTATAAGCCCACCACTTCCTGTGACCAGCTGGACCTATCGACGGTGGTCAGGATGTGAAGGCAGCTTAACCCATCAAGATGATCAAACAGTCTCTCACAGAGAGGTCAAAGCTGTATCCGGTTAGAGGAGAGTTAAAGGGTTTTTGAGAAGACACATTGATCAACCCGTCCACTGTATTACTCTGCTCAGATGCTGCAGAATGTGTACTGTTTAACTTGAACATCAAGGTCTCCTATGAGTGCATGAAGTGGCTACAGATAAAGTAGCAGCGTTAAACACAAAGAAGCAGCTCAGGAGGACAGCACAAAACTAAGCAGCAAACCATTTCATTAAGAGATCACAGTAACAAGTCCCTTAAGTTTTAGTCAAACACTAAAACCTATTATTTTCTCCTTCATGGCTTACAGACAAGTGAGGCAGCCAAACCCTGCGTTATTAATATAAACATGTACAGACCACATTAAATGTAATTTAGTTGGAGTTATAACAGTTAATCATATAAATTTAAATACATAATTTGAGGATGAATTAAAAAAATGTCACTCCACCCTTAATTTCTTATCCCAGGTCTGAAACAGCAAAACATGTTTTGCTTGGATCTGACTGAAAAGGTTGATTATTAAATTATTTAACAATGAATTAATAAACACATCCATTAATTTATTCAGCTTCAACACTGACTGAACAAAAATTAAGCATTTAGCAAGATTCTAACCTGTGGCTGACTTTGTTCCGCTTGTTATTGTCTGTTTCACATTTGGGTGAACAGAAGAAGAAAATGTGTTGAAAAAATAAGTTAAAATAAAAACTCATTCCTGTGTGGATCTCTGTCAACGCTGAGGCCAGAAAATCTCTTGGCTTGTTCTGTGTAGGCCAGAAGAGGAAGTAAGTGAAACAAACAAAGAGGAAGTGCTGACTGTGCTGTGTTGATTCTGACTGAACATGGGCTGTTAGTGTGAATAATTAAGTCTCACAATAGACTCACTTTTATATACACTTCATCAAGAAAGTCAGCCATTCCTTTACTCCCCTCTGTCAGGATGTAAAAACCCTGTAAAAACATTACGCCTCGTACCCACACAACCCAGCTGCTGCTAAGATCAAGACCCGCTTATCAGACTGTTGCTCTAAAAAAAACAAACCCAAGGTTATACTGCACTACATCAGCTCCACTTCATCTCGAAAGCTAAACAATCGAAGTGATTCATATGGACGTGGGGGCTGGATAAATAGAGGATCTAAACCTCTGGGGGGGGATAATGTGGAGAAGTCTGTACGGCATCACAATACCGTTTCCACCCACGCTGCATCCAGGGGCTCCCGTGACACACTGGGATCTTTCCCTCCGACTTGAAAATAGCCATTAGGACAAGGCAGAGTGTGGATTATCATCATTTAAGTGATTAACTACCCAGCACTGATAATGAATGAAGTCAGTGTGGTGAAAATAATAGCGATCGGTAATGTCAAATTTGAATTCAGGCTGAATTGAAGGGTATAATGAAAAGCAGCGTGATATCCGACTCGTTCTTCAGGCAGATTTACAGTTTGACTTTTCTGTCTGAGCCATGTGCTGAGTTCAGCTGCAGTCTTACTTCAAACTATTCGCTCTCGTGGCTCAATGTCATCGGTTGATTCCATAGCATCTTTAATTGGGCTGATACTCATTGGTTAGTATCACTGCCGTCTCCACAAAGACAATAGTAGCCTTTGTGTGTAATGTCTGGCGACGGTGTGTGCGTGTGTGTGTTTCCTCTGCTTCAACCAAGGATTTGTTTTCACACAGTCTCTTGCTGCAATGAAGTGATGAAGAAAATGAATTTCGCAGAGAATTGGTTAAAATGACTAAAAATAACTTCATGGAGGTAAATGCAGTGGTTGATGAGATAGAATGTGCTTCTGCTTTCCTGTTGCCCTTAGTGAGGTTTGTCTGTCTGCAAGATAACCATTATGGTCGATGCGAAAGATCACTCTCACGGAGGAACTAAGCAACGTCAAGAGGATGTGTCACCTAGGACAGTCTAAATAAAACTAGTACCAAATTTTCTCAGACAGGTCAAAAGAGAACCTCGGAGGTTGTTCAATCTTTTCTCAAGAAGAGGACACACAGCAACACCTAAAAGCCACAGACGTCTTATCCGCAGCATGCTGTCTCCAGAGTTTGTACTGCTGCAATAGTAAGGCCCTAGAGCTGGAAACCTAAGTGCTCCTTCACTGAATTGCTGTCATGGGTCAGGTCCCTGGGTCACAT
This sequence comes from Pseudopleuronectes americanus, assembly GCA_038501795.1. Lineage (NCBI taxonomy): Eukaryota > Metazoa > Chordata > Actinopteri > Pleuronectiformes > Pleuronectidae > Pseudopleuronectes > Pseudopleuronectes americanus. Next base: position 11,340,737 of record CM076719.1, on the reverse strand, counting down.
TTGTCTGTGGTCACTCTTATTTTGGCTGTTTGACCAATTGATGCTGAAATTTTCACATGGTTTATTAATACTTGCGACAGATCAGAACCACTGTGACTTATGCTTTCTACACAGTGTGCAGCTGACTGGGGCTGGAATGAAACAATGTGAGCCCTGCCATCCACAGTGAAGTGATTGTTATAAGCAAGGCTAAATGGTTACTAGTTAATCCTGTTAGGCTATGCACTAACACAGTTGTGCAGCCCTTTCTGTACATTACCATTATTCCTGAAACTACTACTGAGGCTGAGTGTCACACAAATAATTGGTATGACTGCATCCTGAATGACTCCTCCTATGAGGGTGTCCTCCTGACACTTCTGCAAACACTCTTCCTCCATGAGGTCGGTACCTCATGTGATAAGAGTATGAATAAATTAAAGGTTAATATTTTTGTTATTCGTCATATTTTCGGGTAATAAACATTACAATTTCAAAAACAGACCTGATATATGATCACCTCATTAACACCTAAATGAACCGAGCAGGTTCTCATTAATTTTGGACAAAATGTTGGGATCTGTGCAAATAATTGATTATCAATTTTACTTTTCACAATTTATTTATTTGACAGGCAATTCTTTTTACTTCAAATCAATAAGTAACTGCCTTTTATTAGGAGTTAGGCCAATGTATATATTCATACTCATATTTAAATAAGAATACATATGGTAAAGCACAATTAAAACAAGTTGATAATCTTCTTGTCCTATAATCCTCAGAGCTTCCCACAGGATTTTATGGTCACTCCAGTTTGTCTTTACACATTGTTTATTTAGTGTCCTGTAAATCTGCATTTGTCAGTGCAAATGTCCACACCTTGGTGTGGACACATGAAGCTGTGTGGTATCGTTGTTTATTGGTGAAAAGTTCTGAGTTGAGAGATATTCTCATTTCTCAATTTGGCCAAGTTAAACTCGTTGAAAAGGATGAAAGATTACAAGATACAACTTCACTTCCTGATAGACTCAACTGTGGATTCCTGCTGCAGAAAAAAGATGATTACAGATGTAAAGACGCATTGACAGACTGATCACTGTCTATTTGTGACCTGGGGGATAAAAACGTAATTATATGTGGTGCAAACTTCAAAAAGGTATAAACTCAGATTAAATTGGTGCAGCTTTGACCTGTTCACTTATTTTATTGGTCAAATTATATTAGAGTTTCAATACGGGCTCATTATTTTATATTACCCATTTTTATTTATGCTCAATAAAAATGTGAAAGTAATTTTCTGTGTTGTGGCATTTCAATCTTCGACATTTATTACTTACGGCTATCAGAGTGTACTGCGTCCTTCATTTGCTGAAAGCTTCAATGACAAGGCGAGCATGAATACCACTGTCTATAACAATCCCAAGGTTATTTTCAGCCATTATTCCACTGATGTGCATACAAGCAGGTGTGACATCACACACAGATGGACATGTGCAGCCTCACTGCTGAAATAATTACAGGAAACATTAGCTCATGAACATTTACCTGCTCCATAGGGATGAACTGAATTACCTCATACATCCTACAGTTATCAGCTGTAGTTTGCTTATGCATCAACATTTATTCACGAAGAACATGGGTTGTCCATTCCAAAGAACACATGGTGGCTCAAATATAGGGTTGGGTAATGGAACAGCGTTTCTTATGTTGTTATTATTATTATTATTATATAGTTTTATTAGAAGTGATATAGCAGAGGTCTAATATATATTAAGACATTGCTTATGTGGAACTGATCTACCTCAGATTTGTAAAAAAGTTTTGCCAAATGATTACCAGTCTCTGCTCAATAGAAAGATTTAAAAACCACAACCTTCACTCGGGGGGGGGGAGGGGGGGAGGGGGGGGAATCAGTCTTTAAACTCCAAAGAAAGAATTGTGTAAAATGTATCACAAATATCAATATCAACTGAAGATTTTATTTCAGTTTTGGCCATATCGTCCAGCCATAATCAAATAACAATAATGAGGTATAAAGTTACATATTTCCTCTAATCTTATATTTAATATGATGAAAGTTGTAAGAAAACAGAATTTATGTCATCTCACAGTATATCAATAGTTCTGCAACACAGTCAAATTATCGAAACCAAGATGCTGCACAGCAAAACAACCCAGTAATAAACAAAGCTGAGGAAATGGTTTTTTTATCCGGTTTGTCAAGGATGTCATTAAAAACGCTAGGCTTGGCAAATGAATAAAACCATTTTCAGGCTCTTATATTACTATTAACGTCTCCCCTGAGGCAAGTCTGTCCACTCATTTCCACATCCGCCTTGCGTCAATTCAAACCTTTCTGCAGGCAGCAGCAACTAAAGCCGTTTTTTGATGTGACCTGAGGATATAGTCTGGAGATTTGGGTACAGACTTCACCCAAAGTTTGCTTTTCACACATGCACAACGTAGTTGGAGGTTCTCTGCCCTTAAGCATTCGCAACAGCAACACATTCTCCATCTTATTCAGGAGAGAGGTGGAGCAGCCGGCAGAGGCAGGAAGTAACATATTAACTCCGCTGTGGAGATCACGTGACTTTCTTGACAACACACAGACACCGTTGTCAGCTCTAATCCCCACAATCTCTTTAGACATCTTCTAGACGTCTTCTATGTGTATGACAGCGCTTTTTCACTGGGAGATGTATTTTTTTTTCTTTTCGTTTTATCATTTTTGCGTCACTTGTTTGAACCGTCATCAGCCCCCTGTTTGCTCGCAGTGAAACCAGCGGGGGAGCCCCTGCTGTGTTCTCACATCGGATTCACGCCTGAATTTCTACAGGCTTTGTACAAGTGGGCCAGGCGGAGAAAGTCATCAGATAATCCGACGGCTCTCACAGGAAAATTAGCTTTCACACATGCCACTCCTCGGAGAAAGTGCGGAGAATCTTCGGAGTTCAGTGCATGTCAGACACAAATTCTGTCTGGACATCACAAAGGTTATTCAATCTTTGGTAAGCTATCTTGATCACTGTCCGCCCAAGAAACAACTGATCCAGAGACAGTTCACTTCCAGAGCCCTTCCTGGAATAATATTTGATATTGGTGCACAAAACACTGTCTTGAGAAACCCTAATGGAAACCATGTCCTTAAAAACTGTCAATGATACCTGTTACAGCTATGTTGGAAAGCATTTGGACAGTAAATCAACAGGCATCTGTGGTGACACTGGAGGTAAGAAGAGCTCCATCCAGCCAATTGTCTGCACCTCAGAGAACCTACTCATTAACAACAGCCACTTAAAAGCTGTTCTGTCTGGAGGTCTTCTGTAGGTTCTCTTGTCTTTGATATGTTTTAAACCCTGACAACAAGGGCAATGTCATATTAATTAAACCTACACAAGTCTCTCCACACTTTAAAGCAGACTACACTTCACTTTTAATAAATGTGTGTCAGTGGGATGAATAAAGACAGCTGAATGTATGAGGACAGAAAGCGAAGGGGAAGAAGCCACTTCATCATTTCAAAATAGAAACATTACATTAAGACACAAAAGAGGAGAAAATGTTCAAGCAGATGGTAATCTCTACACAAAACTGAAGTGACAGGCAGCTGTAGATTAAGCGCCATTCCGACCACATGATGAAACCACAACACCTCTCTCCTCTTGTTTTCAGACAGCTTGAGCTATAACCAACTGGGGGGGGTTACGAATGGGTGCAATTGTTCTCTCTGCACCAGCACATGTCATAATTATTCAGACTGATCTGAAATCGTCACACCTGAAATGACCCTGTTTCAGACCGGCTCATTGAGAAAAAAAATCAAAGCAAAAACACAGGAATAAAGTTTGAGAAGAGAACATAGAAAAAGAAATGAGACGTTTTTGACACCATGTTCTTAGATGCCAAATTCTTATCCACTTAACTCACCTGGGTTGTGAGTTTTCCTCATACATGCGTTCTTTGCCCTCCTTGAACAAGCTGATGGTCTGCTTGGTCTTTTTTGTTAGGTTCTCCATGAAGACCCGGAAGTACTCGTTGTCCCCCAGAGTCTCCATTTTGCCCTCGTAGCGAGACAAGATGGTGCGCAGGTGCTGGTAGGTGTCAGGCAGCAGATCCAGGATGTATGGGGGGCTGTTCTTCAGGGCCAATTTGGGGTTTTGGCACAGACGCACCACCTGCAGAAAGAGAGGATGTGAAAAGATAAGGTTACTGACGAGGTGGAAAAAGACGTGTTAGACAGAAGATGTGTTAGATAGATAGTGTTAAGAGAGGGGTTGACAGAGAGTGACAGCGACAGAAAGTCAGACAAGTGTCACTACGACTGTTCATTCTGTGCATTAATAAGAGGAAGCTTTGCTCGGAACAGCTTTTTTCTGTTTTAAAGCACTTATCTTTAGTGCACAACATTGTTCAAGAGACGAGATGCAAGATATGCAGAATAGAAAATGCCAACAAAGTTGAAGCCTAAAAGAAAGGCCCTTAAAAGCCCTTTCAACCTGGAAGCTTTCAGATTGTGGCAAGTTATGTAACGGAATAGTCAGAGTTAATCCTTTATAGCATCAAGAGGTATTTTACCACCGTCACATTACTTTTTTATCAAGAAAAAGAAGAATACGGATGTGAAAGAGGGTGACGGCACACCTGCATTCACCAGGCAAAGTTTCTGTTCTCTCTCTGTGAAGAAATTTACTTCCATTCCTTATTAATTTACTATCCCGACGACTTATTGTGAATGAGCACAGGAATGATTGCAAATTATTACACATCTACAAAGGCTAGACACACAGGTCAACTCCCACTCGTCTTCTTACGCATTTTTAGAGAAGCCGTTGATATGTTTAGACTTCCCCTTTGCAATTATCTTATAATCACTTCTGCCTTTAAAACAAATTATCTTTACTCAACAATAGAGGACGTCTGCTTTGCAAACAGCCTTGGAACTGAGTGTGATACTGACAACGTGGAAATGAGCTTCAAATATAGTGACGTGTCGCAAATTAAACTTTTTAAATGCAGGGTCGGTTAGTTGTTTCTGAAACTGTTTTCATCACATTTGTGGAAACCTCTTCATGTCCTATAGCCATCAATTAATAAAGTTGTCTGAAAAATAAAAAGGGCCACAGGACCGTAATAAACACGTTCATTTGGTCTGACCAGATAATAGTTCAGCGTTCCTGTCTGTCAGTAACCGACCTGCCAGTCTGCCAGCGACCTGCCTATGTTCTCACAGCATATAACAGTCTTCAGACGGGAGGGGGGGGGGTTATACACTGCTGAAGCATACGAAAGCCGAGAGTCAGTGAGTCACAAAAATTATGTTGGATTCTAGCCGTTGACAAAAGGGCTGATGGGAAGGGGTGTGATGTATTGGTTGCCTTTTTTTCAAAGTGTAGCCTCCTCTTGTTAGCTCATCCAGGATAACCAACCCTAGCCTCATATACAAAATACATAGAAAAACTCAGAAAAAAAAGACTAACGTCAAACAGTCTGACACATATTACTCACTGGAGCAATAGAGAGAGAATTATATAATTCTGGAAAACGTCATTCTATTTGATGGTTTTTCATAAATCAAGTAGAAATTCCCCTGTCAATGGTCAGACCATGGGAAATGTGTGTACGTATCCTCCTCAGTAAAGTTCAACCTTTCCTCACCCGTCTCACTGGACCACTGCACTGGATCTGAGTCACTGCGATGACCACTACAAAACGTACTGGCGGGCAGCCTACAACACTCAGTATTTGATCTCTGTCTGGACATGGCTGCTGTCGTACTCACAACTGGACTCAAGTCTACAGGAACTGATGTGATCACAGTGGTACAACATAAACTACACAACGCTCCTCAAGCAGTCAGGGGTCTCATGTCCTGATTTGAAACTGTGCTGATATGGAGCTCAGCTCTTAGCTTCATTGATAATTAAACAATTGCACGTCAACCACAGGATATGGACATTGTCGACTGATCATGTCTGAGGGGAAATGTGGCCGGGATAGCATCACAAGAATGTTGCTTTGAATTTCCTTGCCGCTTTCGTTTTAGAAGCCATCGGTTTGTCATTATGGCCAAAATGAGACTTCAAAAGAACTTCAGTCAGTTTATAATTGAAGCAAGTCTGGGACCACATCGCTTTATCAATTATCATCAATAGAGAATGAATTTCTTTTTAATGCATGAATAAATATCCTGCAGACATATGAATCTGTGGTATGGTAACATGGTTTATAGTAGAGAATAAAATCGCACACGCGTTGAATCTCAAAATAAGCCATTTGGTGGCATCATCTATAAAAGTTTCAACCTAATCAATAAGAAACACCCCTCAAATGATGAAAACAATAATTGGTTGGTGCTTTATAGTGGATGACATAGAAAAAAAAAGGAAAGAATAAAACTTTTATTTATCCATAAAAGTCATAAGGATCCCTAGTGCATTCAGCATTAGACTGACCAGGTAAAGTTAACAATGACCACTTGATTAGATCTATGTAATCAATCAATAAACCTTAGATGCAACTGAAGGGCAGAGAGGAGCCTAAAGATGCATTGGAACGTCTTCTCAACTGAACTAAAAAGTATTGTGTGCCTCTAGGAATTTTACATAATTTGTTTGTGGTTAATTTTTGGATAAGGGCCAATGTTTTATTTGACTACATTGACAAAGCTAAAATGACTCCAGTGTTATCAACAACACTGTGTCCTCATTCCTTACTATTCTTCTTACACTGGATATGTCTGAGACCTGATAAGACTGTTGCCAAGGTTTTTCCTCTAACAATATCATCTACCACATCAACTTATACCCAATCTTCAGGCAAGCACATGTACATGCATGCAAGGCCACAATAACCGAGTACCCTTGTACGTCAGTGTACATCAAGTCCACTGCCTTGAAGTAAAATGTTGAGTGCCTCCCAGCTAAACTGCATTCCACTCATCTGTTTCTCTTCTGGAAGTTTTTAAACAACAAGTTCAAGTTGTTGTGAGGTTGACTAGTCTGAATATAAGTTGTACTTTTTGTCTCAACTTTCACTCTAAAAAGGGCAATTGTGCGCTTCCTCTTTATGCAAAGCTCAAAGATTGTTCCTGGAAACTGAACTATTAGTTCATTACACTAATGTTTTTTGGATTTCACAATTTGGATCTCTTTTTTATTTAGAAAGTCTGAGGACACTATGTTTTTCTTGAGACCACTTTTTAAGCGCCATCAAAGTTTTTATTTGGCATTTACACTCAGTAGATTAAAGCTTTGTTTAAGATAAGATGGGGACTGCTGTCTTACTTTGTTGTTAGGGCACAAAAGACATAAAAAAAGGACAAAAGAAAACGACAAAAAGCAGTGCTACACAAGAGAACAGAACAGAATGTGTCAGCCAGACAATGTAATCGGTAGAGTTTAAAATAAAAAACGGATACTTTCATTATTTCAACTGCTGCAAAGAAAAAAGAAAATCTAAAAAGACAAACTGAATACGATGATTAACGGGAAGAGGTACTGTATTGAATTTCACAAGGCTATCATTCTCTGATAAGTTCAGAAATGTGTGTCAGCGATCTGCACTTCAGCACAAAACTGCTATCATCCATATCATCTGTGAGCAGCATTTGAACTGGAATTCACTGCTGATTAGCTCCGAGAGCGTCTGAAATAAGCCCAATAAGCAAAGTCACCTGAGCCAGTATTGTGGGCGATATTGAGGATTTTCAATATTCAACAATATTCCAGTTTTGGTCAAATAATGGACAATTAGCCTGAAGCATGTAGCCAGAGTCTGTCATGTAACATGCAATGGTTAAACTTGTATAGCTGTAAAGTATAATTTTCTGTTTAAACTTTAGATTCCCTAAATTAGGAACGCATATTTTGTCAGGGCATTGTTCAAGTCAAAAGATTGCACACAATGTTTCAATAATTAAGCTGTGTTATGCTGATCATTGAAAAAAGGCACAGTAAGCAACACTGAAGACAAAAATTAACCTAATGCTTCTGATAAAAATTAACTTACTGCGTGGGAGGTGTTTTCAAAGAGAAACTATTTTTATGCTGCAATCGAGATCTACGATATATATTCTGGGCTGTAGTTTTCCTTGAATCGGTGCTGACCAGTATTTCTTGAGCTATTTTCAACAATCTGGTTCAGCTACTTTTGGTCTTAACGCCTTTACTAAAAAAGGTAAGATACAGTTTCTTCTTTAGCTCGCTGGTCCCTCAACCGTTTTACTGGGTCAAATGAATATGGTAAATTATTCTCACACTGTAAACTGCACAAGCTAATGTGTCTGTGCAGGTGGTTTAAGTGGCATGAGGTCAGTTGTGCAGTCTTCTTGTCTGGGCACAGAGAGACACAAAAACTCTGTTTATGGTTTTGAACATTCACTGGGAACAAAGAATACAGACTGATGTTGCAGGGTCGCTCGTGTCAGGTCTACAGATGCTAATGGGGCACCAAAAAACTGGATTGTGGTTTCTTAATAATAGCTTTGGAAAATGACTTAACATTAGATCTTCGAACTAAGGCCTCAAAGAGGAAGGAGATACAAAAGAGTGTCCTGTCTTCCTCCTCAGACTTCTGCTGCTGCTGTGTGAATCTACAGGAAACTGGGGGTCAAACTGCTACAGACTCAGACGTGAAGCTGTGAAGTGAGTCTCTCCTGTGAAACAGCACCACTGGCCTAGTTAAGAGAACTCGTTTCCTTTACGCTTGACTTGTAACAGTTTCCAGCAGCTGACAAGACAGTTGACTGTATTTCAACAACAACACACAGGAGGGACTGTTCCTGGGCTAAACTCCGTGTAACTCAAGTCTTTGTTTCTGTAATTGATGTTTGCGATGCATCTAAACATTGAGATGTGCTCCAACAAGTTACAAGTTGGCTGTAGCACGACAACAAGTTAGCAAGAGAGTGGCACAACAGTAGCAAACAGATGTGCTGTAGAAAGTCTCTCTCGCTCCACGGGGCTAATGTTCATGTTCCGCTGTTTTAAAGGTCTATGTTTAAAAGTGTGTGAGGTGGTCTGTGACTTATTGTACCGAATAGCAAAGTTTATATTTTGTACATTAGCTAACAATGGCTAACCAAGCCTTTGTACCAGCTGACTAGCCAACTTCACGGTAGCTACAACAGACCTGCAGCAGGCGATGATTAGCTAGCTCATCGCTAGTTAGCTGTGGTTGGCTAGCAGTGGCCCAAGGCACCCAACGCTGCGGCTTACGTTAATGGCTGGTTAAAGGATAGTTAACGGCGATCGACACCAACCTTGTCCATCAGCTTCCAGCATTTCTCCACCGTCTTTTTGTCCACGGCCCCGGGTTGGTGATGGGAGTGGAGGTGGTGATGGTGGGGCTGGAAGGCATCCTTCATCATTCCGATGAGCCCCCCGCCTTTCTTCAGGTTGCCTGCCATGTTCGGGCTCGGCTAGGGTCGGCCAGAGCGGCAGAGGACAGGCGAGGCGAGGCAGGGGTCAGGGGGGACCGAACCGGCGCCTGGAGCTAGCTGGACCGGGCGACGGTGATCGGGCACCCCCCGGCGAGGACAGCGCCCGAGCGGCGACTCCGAGCCACGGTCCGACTGGGGGGGTAGAGGGAGGGAGGGATGACTACCGGACAATTGCTCCCATCAGGAACCCTAACATGAGCTTTCCAGATAAATGTCCCGGTTGTGGCTGAAGCAGCCCCTCGGTCCCTCGCACCCTGAGAGCCGCTGTGTGCTGCAGCTAGCTGCCCTGTCTCTCTGCGGGGACCCACGCAGGCTAATTAGCAGAGCAGCCGACCTGTCTCCACTCGCCCTCAGCGGGAGGACAATGGCACCGTGTCTCCGTCCAGGAGCCTCGGGGGTCCTCTTCTCTTAGCGGAAGCCCTCGGTCCCCCTCGTCCAGTCGTCAGTGGCCGCTCGGTCCTCCCGTGGTGCCGTGTGTGGAGGGGAAGTTGTGTGTCTGTGTGACAGAGTCAGCCCTCCTTCTCTGCGGGCTGCGAGCCTGACGACAGCGAGCGCTCGCCGGCGACCGGGTACAGGAAGTGCCGCTGAAAACTGTGAAAGCTTCTGGGACACACGCGGGGACAGTGGTGAATAAATAATGACGGGAATCGAACATTGCTCACAGTATTTTTTTTTCTGTCTCTGTTTGCCCCCGTGACGTGTGTGTGTGCGGCCCTTTCCCTTCCTGTACGTCCCCTTCCGTTCGCCCCACGCCTTCCTGGTGCGCGTTCACGAGGCACGAATGTAGCCGGGTGCGCGCCCCCGCCCGTGCGCAGCATTCACAAAACGTTGCGGAGTTGTTGAACGCAGCCCGGGATTCTCCCCGCAGGGACACGGTCGCCCCTGGCAACAACGGACGCTTTGACACGTCTCACTAAAAAGTACGGATCCGGTGTCAGGGTGTGCACGCGCTTCTGAAGGCGGGAGGGGCCCCAGACAAGTTGCGATTGGCTGATGTCCCAGTCAGTCAACTATCAATTAAGCGACATGGACAGTTGGTGCCATGGCAACTCACTGTGGCAACCAGTGCCCAGCAACAAAGACTCATCCCTCTCTGTGGTTAGGGTGTGTGTGTGTGTGTATGTGAAATCAGAGGAGTGAGCAGCCACACAGCACGCTAACATGTCTCCAAAGAAAAAGAGCAAAAAGATCCCAAAGAAGAAACAAGACAGAAGTAATTTTCCTCATAGGATGATTTAGTCCATTCTTTCTTTTGTGATGCTACATTGAACTATTATTTGTCTTGTTGCAGGTGAGAATGACTTGGAGGCTAAGTACAGACGCAGCGTTCTGGATGTAGCCATCCTACAAGATCACATTGGTGAGCAGCTATTTTAAAGTGGACTTATTTAATGGCGTGTGCTTTAGACCATTTTACTGTAAGAAACTTTCAGGGTTAAACTGTAGGCGACCTTTGTTTTAAAATAAATAACTCTTAATGTTGAAAATTACCTAATTCACACTGTACTGTCTTAAAAATGTCTGATATACCTAACCCTTAATTAGCACTTACGCTAATTAGATAAAGCAGCATGTTTTACTAATGAGGCTTCAGTTTAACAACACAACTGTGACAGAAGTACTTTTCACAGAGTGTTGTTGTTGTTTTTGTGATTATACCACAGCTGTACAGTGTGAGTCTGTGAGAACGGTCCAGTCTGACAGGATCGACCTGAGGAGACGTGCGAGAGACATGGAGCAGAAGCTGCAGCACGAGCGTCAAGACCACAGGGACGTGAACTCTAGTACGGTACAGACGGGGCATGGATGAACAATTAGCCTCTCTCTTAATAACCTGAGATACAGCATGGATCCCTCTGGGAGGGAGGACAAGGGGCTTATTTGCTAAGGTTATGGTAATTTTTCCGTGGAACAAAAGGTCTAATTAGTTGGGTGCCTAAGCTGATTGCTGCATTAGCTTCACAAAGTGAATCAGCAATGAGGAAGTCGAATATATATATATATATATATATAAAAATGGAAATATAAATGTCATTGTAGACGTCAGTCGCCAGTACAAAACCATGAAGACAGAACTGACTAACAAGGTGAAGGGGCTGGAGACGGAGGTCAGCCAGCTAAATGAAGACCTCGGTATGAATATGCTTCATTTTCATATGGATTCTTGAGTAAATAAAGACATAGGAGTACCACGTACTTCCCAAATTTAAATGACACGTCTGTGTGAATTTGTTTGTCTTGTAGCTCTGTGTCAGGAGGAACTGAGGAAAGAGAAAAGAGAGAGGGCGCGAGTGGAGCAGGAGAAGAATGCCACCATCGCTGAGCTCCAACACAGACTGGACAACATGGAAACAGACTATGAGAAGATCCTGCATGTGAGTTGCAATACAACCAATTCAGACTAAACTTTCACTCAGTAGACCACATACCTCCACCTAGGCCAACATTTTTATTAAGATCCAAGAATTATTGTCTTACAAATCAACAAAACATAAAAAATCATATTTGCCACATTTGTGAAAGTGGAAAAAAAGCAGATCTGCCCCCTGATCCTCTAATGTGCACCAGAATGTTACAGCAACCTTCCACCAAGTTTCAAACAAACAAATAAAGACAAAACATAACCTCATTTGGCAGAGGTACTAAAATGGATTTAAAGAAAAGCTGTGAAGGAGCAGCTACTAGCACGACTCTGTAATTTTCACTTGTCAACTTTAAGGCCCAATGCGCTGTAAACCTGCGTACATATAGTTATGTGCTAAGCCAATTGGGACGAACATCATTCCCACAGTCGCCATTCCTCATCTAGTTTTCAGTAGTTTCTC